>CM067173.1:81232238-81285377 GCA_034093135.1 Erigeron breviscapus | reverse complement strand
CGGATGGGAGGGTTTTAGTCTTGTATTTATAGTGTTTCCAAAAACCCTTGCTGAACCGACCTACAGGTGCGGCGCACCAAGCATCAGGTGCGGCGCACCTGCCTTGTTTCCAAAATCTTCACATGCCCGATATGCGGCGCACCTCCCCTTTGGTGCGGCGCACCTTGGCTTTTGCAAAATTTGTCCAACTTTCTGATCAATCTATGCGACGCACCACCTTCTTGGTGCGACGCACTCAGCCACTCTTTCCGCAAAACTTGTGATTCTCAACTTGTACACGAACCATCCTAATGCATCTTTTAGCCATCCAAAAGCCATTTTTAACCATTTTTCCTGTTCTAAGCCTGCAATCACTAACAATACCATCAAAGCATCGAATATACATATAATTTGCACATAATTAAGCTTAAAACGACTTAGAAACGATATGGGAATATACATATAAATGGACATATCAGTGGTTAACATCCGATGGTGGTTAACCAGGCAGTGACACCAGATTAGATTCAAGGTAAGACTTTTCTAATTTGTATTCTAATTGTGAAGGGGTGTTTTGGTAATGATGAATGAATTTCTTGGAATGTTTAAACATTTCATCAAGTTAGTGAAGGAATTGTGAATTTCCTGTTTTAAGGAATTTGTTGGAATTTTTTAAATTCCAATTCCATATTTTTTTCAACCAAACAAGTGAATGAATGAAATTTAGATTCCAATTCAAAAAAAATTCATGGGATTCCAATGAACCAAACACCCCCTTATTTTGAAGTCGATAGACATGATCTACATTATTTAAATTCATACTGACAAAAAACTTTGTCCAACTAAGCTCCATTATCATTAGAGTCCAAGGCATATATCTACACACCCAAAGTTAATAGCTAGATGCCAACACAAAGCATCTATAGCACATGCATACTGCATAACCTACATTATTTCTAGATTCAACATTATTCGTATTATTTTTCTAGCGGGAAATTTGGATTATTAATTATTAAATTTAATTAGTAATTAAATGTTAATTATTATTAATTAAAAGAGTCACCAAATCAAACTCGGAGATTAAATTATTAGATATATTTATTTTATCCCTTAAATATCATGATAACCTAAAAAAAGACTATATATTTAAATGTTCGAAAAGAAAACAAAGAAACCATAAAGTGGTTTACCTACCAGCCGCAATAACAAAGTGGTTGTTAATATACTTATATACATAATAATAAGAGTTAATTACTGAAATGGTACCTCACGTTTGGTCCATATTACTGGTTTCATACCTTTCCTTTCGAAATTACGCAGATCATACCCCATGTATGCAATTCTCCACTCGCACCATACTGGAGGCCAACGTCGTCACGTGGCCGTTAAAACCCTCCTCACGTGACTTGCACGTGAGGGGTAAAAATGTAATTTGGCACCTGCACCTGCATTGAAAACTCTTTTTATACCCAAATTTCATCTTCATTTACACATTTCATACCAAAAAAGAAAACCTAAACCTAATACCCCACGATTCAACCGATCAAGTAGTTTAATGGCTTGGAAAATACGACCCAAAAGATGTCGATGATTATGATCTTGACAGGCTGTACGGTAAGATTCATCCTTAAAAACCCTAATTATTTTGGGTATTTTTGAAGATACTCTGTTTTATTTTATTTATTAATTTTCTAATAAATTTGTTAACTTTATCAGTATTTTTAATTTAATTAGTACTGTTTTAAATTAATCAGTAATTTTTAATCAGTTTTTGTTACTTATAACTTGCAGATGGGAACCCTAGCATGTTTACAATGAGAATTCGCCATGGGGGTCAGTTCAAGCATGCCAATGATGGGAGATTATATTATCAGGGTAAGTCGACATATGTAGATTATGTTGATAGTGATTGTCTATCATTCATTGAATTGAACACAATGTTACAAGAAATGGGGTATGATTTAATAACCAGTGTCAGGGCACAATGCAAGATGATGAAGAGGTGCCTGTGATAGACAATGAGGTTTTTGATAGTGATACTGATTCTGGTGGTGATGATATTGAAAGGATTAGAGATAATAAGTTGAGAAGGTTTAGGAAGCAACAAGTAGCAGCTGGTGGTTCAGTTGAACATGCTCCTTTCTATGCCACACAGACATTTGGTACTTCTGCAGAGATCAAAGAACTGATAAGAAAATATGCAGTGGAGAGTAGAATATGCATTAAGATTATATACAATGATAAAAGGAGGGTCAAGGCTATTTGATAAAAGGGATGATAGCCACCGATCGAGGGCACATTGCAGGATCAACCCATCCTATGAACCTACAACTTGACCCCTGCTACCAAAGAAATTAATTCGAAAATTAAAAGAAATAATTGGAAATTAATTTAGGGCAAAAATTGGTACCTGTTGTGGACAGCAGTAGAATCGACGTCCAGGATTAATGTCAGTCCATGAAGTACGAACTATTGCCTTCCTTCCACACCAACAAATCACCATGCTTTGTTGGATTCGATTTAGGGCAAAAATTGGTACCTGTTGTGGACAGCAGTAGAATCGACGTCCAGGATTAATGTCAGTCCATGAAGTACGAACTATTGCCTTCCTTCCACACCAACAAATCACCATGCTTTGTTGGATTCGATTTAGGGCAAAAATTGGTACCTGTTGTGGACAGCAGTAGAATCGACGTCCAGGATTAATGTCAGTCCATGAAGTACGAACTATTGCCTTCCTTCCACACCAACAAATCACCATGCTGTGTTGGATTCGATTTAGGGCAAAAATTGGTACCTGTTGTGGACAGCAGTAGAATCGACGTCCAGGATTAATGTCAGTCCATGAAGTACGAACTATTGCCTTCCTTCCACACCAACAAATCACCATGCTGTGTTGGATTCGATTTAGGGCAAAAATTGGTACCTGTTGTGGACAGCAGTAGAATCGACGTCCAGGATTAATGTCAGTCCATGAAGTACGAACTATTGCCTTCCTTCCACACCAACAAATCACCATGCTTGTTGGATTCGATTTAGGGCAAAAATTGGTACCTGTTGTGGACAGCAGTAGAATCGACGTCCAGGATTAATGTCAGTCCATGAAGTACGAACTATTGCCTTCCTTCCACACCAACAAATCACCATGCTTTGTTGGATTCGATTTAGGGCAAAAATTGGTACCTGTTGTGGACAGCAGTAGAATCGACGTCCAGGATTAATGTCAGTCCATGAAGTACGAACTATTGCCTTCCTTCCACACCAACAAATCACCATGCTTTGTTGGATTCGATTTAGGGCAAAAAACCCTAATTTTTTGGTGGGAAAGTATGAAAACGGGGGGAAAATAATTTTGGGGGAAATTTTGGTTGTTTTGGAAACGTAATTTAGTATTTAAATGCAGCTGCAAAATATACTGTATTTGTTTTAATCTTTTTATAAAATTTAACATCCATAACACATCTTTACTATTAAGAACTAATTACTTGGAAAGTCCCTCAACTTGTTACTAAAACCTTTTCTGGGACTCGAACAAAAAAATGTTTTATTATGGGGATCCAAACCGGTAAAAACGTCTATTTAGGCCTAAGTAATTGGTTACTGGTCATTTTCTATTTCTAATTTAATTTTACATGAAATAAAAAAAATAAAATAATGAAGTGTATGTTATATCATAATATCCATGTCTCAACATCACTTAAAATCCAGATTTCAAAAAAAGCACAACAACATCAATATTTATATTTGATTTTGATGACTTCGATTGTGGGTTTAGGATGAGAACGTGGTAACAAAGAAAGACTGGTGTTTGGGGGATATGGCGGCGCGGTGGTGACCTTCAGGTGCGGCGGCGACGGCGCGACGTGGGGGTGGCGGCATAGGTGGCGCCGGGTGGTGTTGGGGCTTGGATGGTTGCTCTTTGTTGCTTAGATGTTGATGACTTGACGGAGGTTATTTTTGTAGAGTTTTCGAGGTCCACTCCGTTTCGCCGGCGACATGGGCGGCAGTCCGGCGGTGGGTTTATATATCAATATCAACATATATATTCGAGTGTCGCTTGATTGGTTAGTTGAATTTTGTTTATGATTGATCTGAAAACATTGGAATTGTAGTTTTGTAAGTTTGAAATAGTAAACTCCGTCACATTTGGCAAACTTAAAAAAAAATTGGTATCTTATTGGTTGGGAATCTATGTGGGCTGACAGGAAAAAAAAAATTTACTCTCTTTTTGTTCGGAATTTTTGTTTACAATGGTTGGATATTTATGTATAGATTGATAGATGGGTAGATGGATAAATTGATGAATGGATGAATCGATTGTTTAAGAATTTTTGTTTGACCAAGTCAATGCTTCTTTTTTGTATTTCTGGAGATTTTGTATAAGCTGTAATTTTAAGATTGTTGAAATTAGGGGTGCAACTGGCTAATGTTTGTCCACATAAACATAATCAGGTCGCGGCCCATAAAAGTCATTTTAGCCGTTTTCTTATTCAAATAGAACTTTTTTTTGTTCAACCCAGAAAAGGTTTCAGTGACAAGTTAAGGACTTTCCAAGTAATTAGCCCTACTTTAAGACTAATTGCAACCTTCACCACTTAAAACTAAGGGCCGAACCTTAGCTTTGACATTATTAGTTGCCCCAATATAGAGACCCCATTTTTTATTACACTGAAAATGATAGATGATAGCTTTATATATATATATATATATATGCTCAAAATATCCACATCACAGATAGCATGTGATCCTTTTATACAATATTATATACATATATGGCTATATGCTTATCCTTGGCCTTCATATTTAGATGACAAGGTGCATGTCATTGATAAGATAGTTAATGGACAGTTGCTTCTCTCAGGAAGGTATGGAGCTCGAACAAGGTGCACGAGTCTTTGATCTGTCTTCCTATATGGTTTGTCTCCGAAGACAAAAAAGCTATGCACCATCTTATACCCATAGATAAACCAGAGGAAGACGATATATAGAAAGACTCATGTACCTTGATTGAGCCTTATACCTTTGGGACACAAGGAAGTAGGAACTATCATTTAATCCATGTATCGATTATTGGGCTTCAATCTTAATATACATAGATATATATGTACGTATATAAGTCAGCCAATGTTGTGTGTATTATATTGTATGTAAAATAAAGCCATGGTACTAAAGTGTAAATATATGGCAGTTAGAGTCCTATAGGGACATGTCTGTTAGAATGAATCGGTATTAAGGCTTAGACATACCGGTTAGACAAGTATAAATATTAGAAGATGCTGTACATATGAAACTATTCGAATAGCAGTTAATTTATATATCTTTCTGTTTATTCGTTCTCTTATACACACACACACGCTCATCATATCCCTGTGATAATAAAGGAATGGCCAACAGATGGAATACCAATTCCCTACATTGGCATCAGAGACAGAAGATCCCTAGAACCTGTGGACCCAGAATTCGAAGGCCTAAGTGTGTTCTACACCAAAAGTATCATTATTATGATGATCACTTTTGGAATCAAAGACGTAGAGAAGTCTTACAAAAACTGGATTGCTTGAATATATGCGATCAGTTTGGCAGTGAACAACCCAGGCAGATTGTTGCAAAGAAATCGAAGAAGATGAGACGTTCAAGGTGTTACATATGTCTCATTCGAGGACATGCCTACTGGAACTGCCCAAATAAGAACAGAAGGGGCGAATTCAAGTAGGGAAAACAAGTGAAAGTCGAGAAGAACGAAGAAGAAACAGGGATTGAAAACGCCACAACAAGCAAATATAATGACATCGTTACAGCATCAATAAATTGGCAAATAATAGGAACGGATGGCGGGGACTGGAATGATATTTGGTATGTTTCAGATGAGTACCCAAGGCACATGATACCGAATTTGGAACTTTTCTACAAATTCAAATCAAAGACACCGGGGTCAAGTGTAAACGACAAAAACCGCCTAAACGTTCAAGGAATTGGAGAAGTAATTCTACAAACAGAAACCAGACAATTTGTGATACCAGGAGTATACTATGTCCCTAACGCGGGTCTAAACACTCTAAGTTTGGGCCAATTGATGCAACAAGGTTTTGATGTGATCTTTAAGAATTCCAATTGTACGGTTAAGCGTTTATTTGACAATACAAGCAGTGAGGGCTGTAGCGATACAGAAAAGGATGAAGGTTGCGAGGGAAAAGATGCAAGGCCTGATATGTTCGGGACGAAGGCCATGGAGGCCGTGATGAATTATTGTGACTCTTTGTATTATAAAGAGAACACAATTGAAGAACTGGTGAATGGAAACCAAGAACAAAAGGTACCCTCTAAATTTAATTTTGAGAACTTTGTTGGGTTCATGAATATAGTTGATAATTATGAAGAATTTATGGGATGTAAAGATGTGGTGAAAGACCACTTTGAGAAATTAGTGATATGGTTCTATAAAGAATACTTGGAAGTAATAGAAAGGCCCATGCCTGTGAAGATACATGGCATAAGAGTATGCCTTTTAGACCTTTACCTTACTGTGAAAGGAATGGGTGGAATTGCCCAAGTTACAATGAAAAATAAGTGGATTGGAGTTGCTTATGCAATGGGGTTCCCAAAGGAGTATGCAGGTGGTTTAAAAGAATGCTATGGAACGCATTTGAGTCTCTTAGAAGCCTATTATGATGTGGCTAAAGAATATTCCAGTGGTGTTGTTGTACCAAAGGCGATGGACTGCACGGGTACAAGTGGAATAAAGGCAGAGGAGTTGCCTATAGAAGGGACTGACCCGGGCTGCAGTGGAACTAGTGCAAGGCAGGATGACGAAAGGTTAAAGGGCAGAATCTTGTTCGACAATGGTGAAGAACAGATAATTACTTCTGAAGACTGTGACCATAACGAACCCACCGAAGGCAATGCAACCAGAGACAAAGAAGGAAGTGGCAAGGGAATGAGTGTGGACAAAGACAACAATGATGGAGACTACATCATTGTGGGAGACTGAAAGAAATAAGACCTGAAGAAGTATGCATATTAAGATTGGGGAGGCGTATTGGGCTTCAATCTTAATATACATAGATATATATGTACGTATATAAGTCAGCCAATGTTGTGTGTATTATATTGTATGTAAAATAAAGCCATGGTACTAAAGTGTAAATATATGGCAGTTAGTGTAACACCCCAAGCCAAGGCTCAGAATATCACGGAAATCATATAGCGCAAGGTGGAATTACAATAGAACAAACTAAATGCAATTAAGGATTCGGTGAATCCAATACAATGCAAAATAGGTAACATAATACAACAGGAGCAAATAGCCATCAAAGTTAACAAAACCACATCCAAAGATGGCAAACGATCCTAAGTATAATGCAAACAGAAGGCCAATGAATCCTTGATCCATACAGTCCATAGTCCGGGTTTACAGCAAGTAAAACCTCTAAACTCCACGCCCTGGGAGAACCTGGTTACCTGAAAAGTGTACTAAGCATAGTCAACACAAGGTTGGTGAGTTCGTAGTAATGGTTCGTAAAGAACCAACATCAATAATCGACATATAAGAATAGAGGCTAGACATGACTTACAGTGAGCCTCTACATAACACAACATCGCCCAACAACAAGATTACACAAGACAAGAAAATGTGTAATGAGAATGCACAAATGATATGCGTATCAATGTAAGTGCCAAAAGTATGAATAAGCAAACATGCCTATCCTAAGCGTGACCTTCAATCACGTATGCAACGATACCCTTCTGCCATCGCAATGGACAAGGCTGTATCTCAAAATCATCGAGATATATATGTCTATATACTCGGAGTCAGGTCTACATCCAAAATGGGTGCATACATCTATGCACCAGGATGCCGGCAATCCCCTGCCGAGGGTCCAACAATAATGTATGCAATGCTTACAATCAAATGTAAATGCATAAATCGTAAACCAACAATCGATATACGATGAATATGAATCAATAATCAATATTCGCCAATCCTGAGTCATCAATCAACAAATCGACAATCATAAATCAATAATCAATATTCGCCAATCCTGAGTCATCAATCAACAAATCGACAATCATAAATCAATAATCAATATTCGCCAATCCTGAGTCATCAATCAACAATCGACAATCATAAATCAATAATCAATATTCGCCAATCCTGAGTCATCAATCAACAATCGACAATCATAAATCAATAATCAATATTCGCCAATCCTGAGTCATCAATCAACAAATCGACAATCATAAATCAATAATCAATATTCGCCAATCCTGAGTCATCAATCAACAAATCGACAATCATAAATCAATAATCAATATTCGCCAATCCTGAGTCAACAATCAATAAATAAAACAATCAATCAATCAATCAATCAATAAATGCAAGTAAACACGCCAGGTTTACACTTTTCAGCCCGGATCTCAAGCGAGTAGGGAGATACGAAACTCACCTTGTCCGGCAAAGAAGTTAGTAAAAGATTACAAACGAGTAATAGGGTCCACACCTCCACAACCTATAATTATACATCATAATACTGAAATGTCAATTATACAACCTCAACAATTTGAAAATCGACACACATATAATCACAGTGACCATCCACTGCGCCGCAGTGGGCAGAACTATGCCCACTGCGCCGCAGTGGCTAAACTGAACCAGGACCAGAAACAATGCACTGCGCCGCAGTGGGCAAGAACCATGCCCACTGCGCCGCAGTGGCTAAACTGGACCAGGACCAGAAACAATGCACTGCGCCGCAGTGAGCAAAGGTGAAGCTCACTGCGCCGCAGTGACCACCTCCTGCAGCCAGCACCAGCAGTTTCATCAAGAAACACGAACCCAAAAACCCCCAAATCGACCCAAACCAACCCAAATCGATTTGTAAAGACTTTTAACCTGATTTGAAGCATAACTTAGCATCATTGAACATAAATACACATAACCCAACCCACAAATTCGACCAAAACATCAAAATCACTCACAAATCATTCAAACCCTAACCCTAACCCCAAATTTCATTTTTTACCATTTTAAAGACTCGAAATCACCTCAAATCGACTAGAAACATATGAACAAGCATAAATGGAAATAAATGGGATGATTTTGACTTACACAAACACCTCCTTGAGCTTAAACCCGAAATTAGGTCAAAATGGCTAAAAATGGGAGATTTCCACCTTTGATTCTTCGATAGGAAGCAAACGAGATGAAGATGGCTATGATTCTTGTATTATGGTAGTTTCAAACACAAAGTTGATGCAAGAATTGATGAAGAACCAAAAGAGGGTTCTTTTACTTGAGAGAGGATAGGAGAGATAGAGAGAAAAGAGAGAAATGAGAAAAGGATAAGGGGAAATGGGTCTTGGGGGGGGGCTGGTGGGTCATGGACTACCCACGGGCCGACCCGTTTCCCTTCTCAACCACATTACCATTAGTTGCACAATTAAATACCGACTACACATACGACAACCCGACTAGCATACCACATAGCCATATAATCACAAATGGGCCCAATTATTTCATTCAACAAGTTTGTTAGTCAATTTACACAACAAGTCAACGGGTCAAAATTCACGGGTGTTACATTATCCCCCCGTTAAAAGAATTTCGTCCCGAAATTCAACAAAACCCTAATTATTAAACAATTGCGGATACTTAGACTTCATGTGATCCTCTCGCTCCCAAGTGTACTCGGCTCCACGTCTAGCATTCCATCTTACTTTCACAATGGTGTAGCGCTTCTTCTTGAGTTTCTTTTCTTGACGGTCCAAGATCTCTACCGGCTCTTCCACAAAGTTCAAATTCGAATCAACCCTAATTTCGTTCATAGGCACATGATGTGTAGGATCCGCCAAACACTTGCGCAAGTTACAAATATGAAACACGTCATGCACACCGCTAAGCTCTTGAGGCAATTCTAGCCGATAAGCAACTTTCCCAACCCGTTCAAGAATCTTGAAAGGACCAACATACCTGGGTGCAAGTTTTCCCCGCTTCACAAATCGTACGACTCCTTTCCAAGGTGACACTTTCAAAAGTACAAATTCACCAACTTCAAACTCCAACGGTCTTCGTCTCACATCGGCATACTTCTTTTGACGCTCACGGGCCAATTGCAACTTCTCCTTGATTTGAGATATTACCTTGGTTGTTTCAATCACAATTTCTGGCCCGATAAGTTGACTCTCTCCAATTTCCGCCCAAGCTAGAGGAGAACGGCATACCCTACCATACAATGCTTTAAAGGGTGCCATTTGAATGGTAGCATGGTAGCTATTGTTGTATGAAAATTCAACTAACGGCAAATGGTCTTCCCAACTTCCACCAAAATCGATCGCACATGCCCTCAA
The DNA here is from genome assembly GCA_034093135.1 of Erigeron breviscapus. Taxonomy (NCBI): domain Eukaryota; kingdom Viridiplantae; phylum Streptophyta; class Magnoliopsida; order Asterales; family Asteraceae; genus Erigeron; species Erigeron breviscapus. The sequence goes on along the minus strand of CM067173.1, from coordinate 81,275,054 downwards.
CATGTCTTCAAGTGTTTGGATGGTTCTCTCGGTTTGCCCATCCGTTTGAGGGTGAAATGCCGTGCTCATGTCAAGTCGAGTACCCATGGCTTTTTGAAGGGCTTCCCAAAATTTTGATTTGAAACGGGCATCTCTATCCGAAATGATAGAAATCGGCACTCCGTGTTTAGATATTACTTCCTTGATGTACAAGCGAGCCAAAGTGTCAAATTTATCGGTTTCCCGAATGGCTAGAAAGTGAGCCGATTTCGTTAACCGATCTACTATCACCCAAATCGTGTCACGGCCGCTTCTCGTCTTCGGTAGTTTAGTGATGAAGTCCATTGAGATATGCTCCCACTTCCATTCGGGCATCACCGGTTGCACCAACAATCCGGGTGGCTTCTTGTGATCGGCTTTGACTTGTAAGCAAGTAAGACACTCACTCACATACCCTGCCACATCACGCTTCATGCCCGGCCACCAATACAATTCCTTCAAGTCAAAGTACATCTTATCCGACCCGGGATGGACCGAATAAGGCGATAGGTGAGCTTCATTCATAATAAGCGTTCTTAAGTCGCCGAAAATAGGAACCCAAAGTCTTTCAACCATGTATAGCCCGTTATCATTCTTTCGGTCAAATAGTTGTTCCATGCCATCTAGGTTTTCGTTTCCAAAGTTTTCCGGTAGGGTGGCTTGAATTTGGGCTTCAATGATCCGATCACGAATATTTGGCCCTACCGTGAGGCTCATAGCTCTAGCCCGTCTTGGTTTCACTCTCTCCTTTCGGCTCAAGGCATCGGCTACTACATTTGCCTTGCCCGGGTGGTAACGGATGTCACAATCATAATCACTAAATAGTTCTAACCAACGCCTTTGCCTCATATTCAATTCACTTTGGGTAAAGATGTGTTGAAGGCTTTTGTGATCGGTATAAATCACACATTTGGTGCCGTAGAGATAATGTCTCCAACACTTTAAAGCAAACACAACCGCTCCCAATTCCAAATCATGTGTCGGGTAGTTCTTCTCATGCACCTTCAATTGACGAGAGGCATAAGCAATGACTTTACCCCTTTGCATAAGAACACAACCCAAACCTTGCCCCGAAGCATCACAATAAACAACAAAATCTTCGATCCCATCCGGTAGCGTCAAAATAGGAGCATCACATAGCATATCTTTAAGAGTTTGAAAGGCGTTTTCTTGTCTTTCGCCCCATTCAAAGTTTCTATCTTTTTGAGTCAAGAGGGTGAGTGGTTGTGCAATACGGGAGAAGTTTTCAATAAATCTTCTATAGTAACCCGCCAATCCAAGGAATTGGCGGATCTCGGATGGCGTTTCGGGTCTTCTCCAATTCTTGACCGCTTCAATCTTGCTTGGATCCACATGAATACCATCCTTGCTCACTACGTGACCAAGGAAGTGGACCTCTTCCAACCAAAACTCGCACTTGGAGAATTTGGCATACAACTTCTCTTTTCTTAGTAGTTCAAGCACCTCACGCAAGTGCTCAACATGCTCCTCCTTTGTCTTCGAGTATACAAGTATGTCATCAATGAACACAATGACGGACTTGTCTAAGTATGGTTGACACACCCGGTTCATCAAGTCCATGAACACCGCCGGTGCATTAGTCAACCCAAATGGCATCACGGTGAATTCAAAATGGCCATACCTTGTGCGAAAAGCCGTTTTGGGGATGTCATCCTCATGTACCCGGAGTTGATGATAACCCGAGCGAAGATCGATTTTTGAGAAGTGCTTAGCTCCTTGAAGTTGATCAAACAAGTCATCAATTCTTGGGAGAGGATATCGGTTCTTCACGGTGAGCTTGTTCAATTCCCGGTAATCAATACACATTCTGAAGGATCCGTCTTTCTTTTTGACGAAGAGAACAGGAGCACCCCAAGGAGATTGACTAGGGCGAATGAAACCCTTCTCTTGGAGTTCCTTGAGTTGAGTTTGTAGCTCCTGCATTTCAGTTAAGGCTAGTCTATATGGAGCTTTTGCTATGGGCGCGGCTTCGGGAATAAGATTGATACGAAAATCAAGTTCACGGGGCGGAGGTAACCCCGGTAAGTCGTCCGGAAAAACATCGGGAAAATCACAAACGATAGGGACGGTCTTCAATTCTACCTTTGAGATGGTAGCACTAAAGACTTTAGAAGTTGAAGAATCGGAGGTTTCACCTTGAACCCTAAGAATTTTACCGTTAGCCAAAGGTATTTTAACAACTCTCTCACCACAATCAATGGTTGCATTTACCGCCGTCAACCAATCCATACCCACTATAATATCAAAACTACCAATGTCAAGTGGCATAAGGTCAATGAAGAAGTCGACATCTTCTAAGGTCAAGACACATTCTCGAAGTATTTGACTAATTCTAGTTAGTGACCCATTTACCATTTCAATATCAAGCACATAGTTTAGAGCACACGGATGCACATCAATCAAAGGAACAAAGTTAGAAGACACGAGGCTAAAATCGGCCCCGGAATCAAATAGGACGGTTGCATAGAGACCATTAAGGAGAAAAGTACCTGCTACTACGTTGGGGTCATTGCGGGCTTCATTTACATTGGCCGCAAAGGCTCGGCCGCGTGGTTGCACTTGGTGGCCTTGTTGTCCCCGGTTTTGATTAGGCCCGACCATTTGTAGTTGGTTGGGGTGGACGGCTACTTGCACTTGTTGCCCCACCCATCGAGGGCAATTATTACGGTAGTGGTCACGGCTACCACATTCAAAACATTCGCCTCTTCGTTGGTTGCCTTGAGGAGGAACGGCCCGAATAGGAGCCGCATTCATTGGGCCGGCTCTTGGAGCTCTACAATTCTTGGATGCGTGCCCAACTTGGTTGCAATTATAACATGCCCCACATGGAGTAGTGGCGGGATGGTGCCTGTTGCACCTCCCACAGAAAGGATGAGGCCCGGTATAAGGCCTCCTAGCCGGTTCTACCGCCGCCATCACCCTACCCCTATACGCATTCTTGGGGTCAAACCTTCCCGCTTTCTTCACCCCACTAGACTCTCCCACTTCTTTCCTCTTGTTTGATGAGGACTTACTCAAAACACCACATCTCAATAAATCTTCAGTCACACTCCCGGCCTGGTTGACCGCATTAGCCAAGGAAGTAGGCATGTTGGAGTTTACATAAGATCGGACTTGAGGATTCAAGCCCAATACAAACTTCTGGATGGCCTGTGACTCGGTACCCACCAAGTGAGGAATGAGGGTGGACAACTCTTGAAATCGTCTCACATAGCCCTTGTAATCGGCTCCCTCCATGTTTAGATTTGCGAATTCAATGGTTAGATTTTGTAGTTCATATGGAGGACAAAACTTTGCTTTTACTTTGTCTTTGAAGTCAATCCATTCCAAATTTTGAGTCCGCCCCAAAGTTATTTCCTGGTTCCACCAACTCAAGGCGTCATGCCTAAACATGCCGGATGCATAGGAAATCCGGTCATCATAGGTGCAATGACTCCTTTCGATCACTGCTTCTATCGCCTCAAACCACCTTATACATTCCGTGGGACCCCCTTTCCCATCGAACTCCGGTGCCCCACAACTCTTAAAATCTTTGAATATACACCCTTGACGGTACCCACCAAGTGAGGAATGAGGGTGGACAACTCTTGAAATCGTCTCACATAGCCCTTGTAATCGGCTCCCTCCATGTTTAGATTTGCGAATTCAATGGTTAGATTTTGTAGTTCATATGGAGGACAAAACTTTGCTTTTACTTTGTCTTTGAAGTCAATCCATTCCAAATTTTGAGTCCGCCCCAAAGTTATTTCCTGGTTCCACCAACTCAAGGCGTCATGCCTAAACATGCCGGATGCATAGGAAATCCGGTCATCATAGGTGCAATGACTCCTTTCGATCACTGCTTCTATCGCCTCAAACCACCTTATACATTCCGTGGGACCCCCTTTCCCATCGAACTCCGGTGCCCCACAACTCTTAAAATCTTTGAATATACACCCTTGACGGTACCCACCAAGTGAGGAATGAGGGTGGACAACTCTTGAAATCGTCTCACATAGCCCTTGTAATCGGCTCCCTCCATGTTTAGATTTGCGAATTCAATGGTTAGATTTTGTAGTTCATATGGAGGACAAAACTTTGCTTTTACTTTGTCTTTGAAGTCAATCCATTCCAAATTTTGAGTCCGCCCCAAAGTTATTTCCTGGTTCCACCAACTCAAGGCGTCATGCCTAAACATGCCGGATGCATAGGAAATCCGGTCATCATAGGTGCAATGACTCCTTTCGATCACTGCTTCTATCGCCTCAAACCACCTTATACATTCCGTGGGACCCCCTTTCCCATCGAACTCCGGTGCCCCACAACTCTTAAAATCTTTGAATATACACCCTTGACGGTACCCACCATATTGGTTATTCATGGGCATCCCGATATTAGCTCCCACTGGCCCCTCTCCTTCATCCTCTACGGCATGATGTTGATCATTTTCATTGTTTATGTTTTCTGGGGCTTCGTTGTTTTGAGCCACATTGTTTTGCCCAAGATTTGCCGTGACTTGAGCAATAATGGTGGGCATGATATTGGCGATCGTTTGAGCGATCACCTCAGCCATGTTTGGCTCAGGAACTTCACCGCGACCCCTACCACGGCCCCTACCTCCCTGTACCTCCGGTTGAGCTTCCGGTTGAGGTTCTTCCTCTTCAGCCCTATAGTTCGTTCGGACTCTCCTTGGTCTCTCCATTTCTATAAAACAAGTGACACGTTGACCCGAGAGTTAGTCTCAAATGCTCGCATGTTAGTCACACAAGTAGTCAATGCTCTCATACCGATACCACATACTCATTTCATAACATTATGCTAAGGCAAAAGTGTTAGCATCATAAGGGATTTTTACATATCATAACATCAAGTAATCATGCTCATTACGTCATACAATCAACAACTAACACGAATGATTCAAAGTATAATCCGAATTCGATATGCTCTCTAGTTATTGACCGGGTATGTATACAAGGTGTACCAACGGCTAACCTTCCACCTAATCAACTTCCATTAAGCATATCGGTTCCTTATTATACTTTAAGCCACACGTGCGCAATCCACGATGTCATAAACTTGCTATAATATCGGGTAACCATAAAAGAGTTGATCGGGTTCTTTTAGGGTTGCCACAATATTATACTAAGTTAATGGCATCCCATCATTTTGCCCTAAATCATCACATTAGTTCCAACAATTAACAACAACAACCCATATTAACTACAATTCACATTCATCACATTGAATTCAAGCTATCATACAATAGGTCTTAACTACGAACTCACACGGGGATTCACATAATTCACATTGCACACGAATTTCCTAACCATGCCTGCTATATGAAGAGTTTTAACTTAAGCCGTAGTCTAGGTCAAACCGCCTAATTCTCTACGACCACGCATGGGCCACCATTCTGTAACACCCCAAGCCAAGGCTCAGAATATCACGGAAATCATATAGCGCAAGGTGGAATTACAATAGAACAAACTAAATGCAATTAAGGATTCGGTGAATCCAATACAATGCAAAATAGGTAACATAATACAACAGGAGCAAATAGCCATCAAAGTTAACAAAACCACATCCAAAGATGGCAAACGATCCTAAGTATAATGCAAACAGAAGGCCAATGAATCCTTGATCCATACAGTCCATAGTCCGGGTTTACAGCAAGTAAAACCTCTAAACTCCACGCCCTGGGAGAACCTGGTTACCTGAAAAGTGTACTAAGCATAGTCAACACAAGGTTGGTGAGTTCGTAGTAATGGTTCGTAAAGAACCAACATCAATAATCGACATATAAGAATAGAGGCTAGACATGACTTACAGTGAGCCTCTACATAACACAACATCGCCCAACAACAAGATTACACAAGACAAGAAAATGTGTAATGAGAATGCACAAATGATATGCGTATCAATGTAAGTGCCAAAAGTATGAATAAGCAAACATGCCTATCCTAAGCGTGACCTTCAATCACGTATGCAACGATACCCTTCTGCCATCGCAATGGACAAGGCTGTATCTCAAAATCATCGAGATATATATGTCTATATACTCGGAGTCAGGTCTACATCCAAAATGGGTGCATACATCTATGCACCAGGATGCCGGCAATCCCCTGCCGAGGGTCCAACAATAATGTATGCAATGCTTACAATCAAATGTAAATGCATAAATCGTAAACCAACAATCGATATACGATGAATATGAATCAATAATCAATATTCGCCAATCCTGAGTCATCAATCAACAAATCGACAATCATAAATCAATAATCACCATTCATCAACATCAGTAAATCTATCAATCAATCAATCAATCAATCAATAATCATCAAAATCATCAAAATCATATACATTCATTATCCTCCAAAGATCGATACATCTCTTTGGGAAAACCATTATTCACCTTAGATTCGCGAAGAATTAATCAATCAATCAATCAATCAATCAATCAATCAATCAATCAATCAATCAATCAATCAATCAATCAATCAATCAATCAATCAATCAATCAATCAATCAATCAATCAATCAATCAATCAATCAATCAATCAATCAATCAATCAATCAATCAATCAATCAATCAATCAATCAATCAATCAATCAATCAATCAATCAATCAATCAATCAATCAATCAATCAATCAATCAATCAATCAATCAATCAATCAATCAATCAATCAATCAATCAATCAATCAATCAATCAATCAATCAATCAATCAATCAATCAATCAATCAATCAATCAATCAATCAATCAATCAATCAATCAATCAATCAATCAATCAATCAATCAATCAATCAATCAATCAATCAATCAATCAATCAATCAATCAATCAATCAATCAATCAATCAATCAATCAATCAATCAATCAATCAATCAATCAATCAATCAATCAATCAATCAATCAATCAATCAATCAATCAATCAATCAATCAATCAATCAATCAATCAATCAATCAATCAATCAATCAATCAATCAATCAATCAATCAATCAATCAATCAATCAATCAATCAATCAATCAATCAATCAATCAATCAATCAATCAATCAATCAATCAATCAATCAATCAATCAATCAATCAATCAATCAATCAATCAATCAATCAATCAATCAATCAATCAATCAATCAATCAATCAATCAATCAATCAATCAATCAATCAATCAATCAATCAATCAATCAATCAATCAATCAATCAATCAATCAATCAATCAATCAATCAATCAATCAATCAATCAATCAATCAATCAATCAATCAATCAATCAATCAATCAATCAATCAATCAATCAATCAATCAATCAATCAATCAATCAATCAATCAATCAATCAATCAATCAATCAATCAATCAATCAATCAATCAATCAATCAATCAATCAATCAATCAATCAATCAATCAATCAATCAATCAATCAATCAATCAATCAATCAATCAATCAATCAATCAATCAATCAATCAATCAATCAATCAATCAATCAATCAATCAATCAATCAATCAATCAATCAATCAATCAATCAATCAATCAATCAATCAATCAATCAATCAATCAATCAATCAATCAATCAATCAATCAATCAATCAATCATCAACAATTTAACCAATCAAACGAAAGGAACCATCACACCAATCCAACAACTAAAACAATCAATCAATCAATCAATCAATCAATAAATGCAAGTAAACACGCCAGGTTTACACTTTTCAGCCCGGATCTCAAGCGAGTAGGGAGATACGAAACTCACCTTGTCCGGCAAAGAAGTTAGTAAAAGATTACAAACGAGTAATAGGGTCCACACCTCCACAACCTATAATTATACATCATAATACTGAAATGTCAATTATACAACCTCAACAATTTGAAAATCGACACACATATAATCACAGTGACCATCCACTGCGCCGCAGTGGGCCAGAACTATGCCCACTGCGCCGCAGTGGCTAAACTGAACCAGGACCAGAAACAATGCACTGCGCCGCAGTGGGCAAGAACCATGCCCACTGCGCCGCAGTGGCTAAACTGAACCAGGACCAGAAACAATGCACTGCGCCGCAGTGGGCAAGAACCATGCCCACTGCGCCGCAGTGGCTAAACTGAACCAGGACCAGAAACAATGCACTGCGCCGCAGTGGGCAAGAACCATGCCCACTGCGCCGCAGTGGCTAAACTGGCCCAGAACCAGTACTAAGGCACTGCGCCGCAGTGAGCAAAGGTGAAGCTCACTGCGCCGCAGTGACCACCTCCTGCAGCCAGCACCAGCAGTTTCATCAAGAAACACGAACCCAAAAACCCCCAAATCGACCCAAACCAACCCAAATCGATTTGTAAAGACTTTTAACCTGATTTGAAGCATAACTTAGCATCATTGAACATAAATACACATAACCCAACCCACAAATTCGACCAAAACATCAAAATCACTCACAAATCATTCAAACCCTAACCCTAACCCCAAATTTCATTTTTTACCATTTTAAAGACTCGAAATCACCTCAAATCGACTAGAAACATATGAACAAGCATAAATGGAAATAAATGGGATGATTTTGACTTACACAAACACCTCCTTGAGCTTAAACCCGAAATTAGGTCAAAATGGCTAAAAATGGGAGATTTCCACCTTTGATTCTTCGATAGGAAGCAAACGAGATGAAGATGGCTATGATTCTTGTATTATGGTAGTTTCAAACACAAAGTTGATGCAAGAATTGATGAAGAACCAAAAGAGGGTTCTTTTACTTGAGAGAGGATAGGAGAGATAGAGAGAAAAGAGAGAAATGAGAAAAGGATAAGGGGAAATGGGTCTTGGGGGGGCTGGTGGGTCATGGACTACCCACGGGCCGACCCGTTTCCCTTCTCAACCACATTACCATTAGTTGCACAATTAAATACCGACTACACATACGACAACCCGACTAGCATACCACATAGCCATATAATCACAAATGGGCCCAATTATTTCATTCAACAAGTTTGTTAGTCAATTTACACAAAAGTCAACGGGTCAAAATTCACGGGTGTTACAGTTAGAGTCCTATAGGGACATGTCTGTTAGAATGAATCGGTATTAAGGCTTAGACATACCGGTTAGATAAGTATAAATATTAGAAGATGCTGTACATATGAAACTATTCGAATAGCAGTTAATTTATATATCTTTCTGTTTATTCGTTCTCTTATACACACACACGCTCATCATATCCCTGTGATAATAAAGGAATGGCCAACAGATGAAATACCAATTCCCTACATCGATCAGGTTGGCCCCGCACTACCTCTCACAAAAAAGGTAACACCACTTGGTTGTTGTGATGTATTGTGGCATCATATATCTTTTTGTGTACGTTGCCTAAAGTATTTAGGCTCTTATATATAGTTTTGTGTAATTTTTTTTTTGTCATCCTTTTGGATTGAGACTAGACTTGGATCATTTGCGGATCAAAGATTGGATCCATTCGAATAAGATTATATATGTTGAGTACGAATATTGTTTGGCTTGTCTTAACTCTATATTTATTCAATATATATATAATATGATGTGTTTAATTATGTATTGTGAAATGTGAATATTTTAAAAAAAAAAGCTGTGAGTATGATCTTCTTTCATGAGTCATGACCTGCTTGTGTTGATTATTTTCTAGATTAATGTGTGTTTTTGTTTATGAACAAAATAGGTAATTAAGGACATGTTTGTTTATTTATCTATTAAGTAACTGAATGAATAAAGTGATTGAATTGATATATAATTTCCGTATAAATTAAGTCAATATAGTTGTTTTATATTTATTAAGTTAAAATACAAACATGTTTGACTTAACGGATTAATGAATTAAGTACTTTTTTGTTAACTCCATTAAATCATAAATAAACAGGACCTAAGTCTCAATGGCGGCTCTTTTAACAAATAACTCGTTTTTCGACACGATTATCATATCTAATCTTTTTTCCATTTTGACGAAAAGTATATACTCACAAATAAGACCATGAAGTATTTCCTAAATAAGTTTAAAAAACTTGGACATTTATGGACTTAATTAGGAAATTTATGTTAGAAGACGTGGCGATCAAGTAGGACGATCAGTAAGTATATATACAACGTTACATAAATTCCAATCCTACGGTTAATAACAAAAAACCCCGTACCATAAATATAAATTATACAGTAATTAAATTAAGTACTTTTTTGTTAACTCCATTAAATCATAAATAAACAGGACCTAAGTCTCAATGGCGGCTCTTTTAACAAATAACTCGTTTTTCGACACGATTATCATATCTAATCTTTTTTCCATTTTGACGAAAAGTATATACTCACAAATAAGACCATGAAGTATTTCCTAAATAAGTTTAAAAAACTTGGACATTTATGGACTTAATTAGGAAATTTATGTTAGAAGACGTGGCGATCAAGTAGGACGATCAGTAAGTATATATACAACGTTACATAAATTCCAATCCTACGGTTAATAACAAAAAACCCCGTACCATAAATATAAATTATACAGTAATTAAATTATAAATTATAAAAGCATATCCATCCTGATTCCTGACCATCGCATACTCACCAGATCGACTCTCGTAGTAGTTTTTTCTGAATTATATAATCAAAGGTTCAATTCTAGACCTTTCTGTCTCTCTGTATCTATTAATTCTGCATGTATTTTATTTTTATCGTTTTTGTTAATTAATTTTGTATGATTGTTAAATCTGTTATGTTTAGCTGATTCAATTCTGTTATCATCGCTCTGTATCTATTCAAAGTCATGATTTTTTTCTTCTAAAAACGTTTTGACAAGTTCTTTTAAAGGGGCAAAGGTTATATTGACTGAAACAACATCTAAAAATAATTAAGTGTCCGATCCACTTGGATGCGCGCACTTGGATGTCTTTATACAAACTGCTGTTTGGGTTAATTGGAAGAACATGAACCAAATATATATGCTTCCAAAGCATCAATACAAAACAGGAGGCTACTTTTGATGAAATAGTGCTACTTTCTTTTAATTGGATTACACATAGAGGCAAAAACTATAATTTTAGCTCGTTAAATTAATTGGAGGATCAATCCATTCTCTTGTTAACTGTACTATGTAACTCTTATCTTCTAGCATCTTGCTAGAGTATTCAATATATATTGCATTGTTGTTAAAAAAAAAATGTTTCCGATCCTAAAAACTCTTTCTAGCTATTAGACATGTTTTCAAGGCAAAATTTGTATCTATATGTGTATATATGTGTTTTGTTTCTTTTATTTCAGCCGCACAATATAATAATTTCATAACCCTTTTGCAGCGTTATGCAATCGAACGTCATGGCAGATCATCATCGTCGTCAAATAATTCCAAGCCAGATAATTTTCTCCCACATACTACCAAGGTTGTCGGTGGACTCGTTACAACATTGTAAGCCTGTTTGCAAAGAATGGCACTCGTTCCTCAAAACACGCTATTTTGCTTACATGCATACCCGCCATTATAACCAATGGATCCACCCATCAACCCTGTCCCAAACTTCTCTTCTTATCAGATAACTACTATCAAAAGCGGTTTAGCATCATGGATTGTGAAGCACCTTATGATGGTTTAATTGACCATGGTCACGCTTTGCCGTTTGAAGCCAATCTACGTTTCATCGATATTCAAACATCTTTACATGGACTCGTATGTGTAGGTGGTTTATTTATAAAAAACTTTTATCAAAAAGATGATTATGTTGATCTAGTTTTATGGAATCCATTAACGGGCAAGTACAAGATGTTATGCGAAACCCATCCTCACAATCAATTTGACTTTTCAAAAGTAATAGCATTAGGATTGTATTACTGTGATGATGATTACAAGCTTCTAAGTGTATCATCTGAGAGTGTTCACATATACTCTTTGAAATCCGACTCATGGAGATTGGTTGACTCCACAAACAAGTATCAAACCCTTTTGGACTTAGGATTAGGATCTGCATCTCCGCCGACGATCAGTAGTAGTAGTAGTAGTATTTGGTTGAATGGAAATCTCTATTTCTTGACAAAAAGCTATCAGCGCTTTCCTGGATCCTTTGTTCGCGATTGTTATTCAATTCTAAAGTTTGATTCAAAGATGGAATACTTCACCATTATACCAATTCATCCCTCTTTAAAAGCTTTAGACTTGGAGAGTGTGAGGATGACCGTTCAACAAGGCGTTATTCACTTGGGTGTCAAGTATAAAATTGGTTCTACAAAAGCCTACTATATCCAGTTGTGGAGGATGATTGGTGATGAGACATGGGAGAGGGTATATGATACGTGTCGGCCTATAATGACATATGTTTAACTATGTTAATTTATTTATGTTATATTAGTTTGTACACTGGGTTAAACCCCAGTGGCCAGGGGTGTTTCACTAAACCTGCTATGCGGGGCCCCGGGGGAGTTTACTCAAGGTCTCGAGTTCGAACCTTGGTAGGTTCTCCTCGACGGTATTTTCCAATTAAGAAGGTGGTATGGTGAGAAAGGCTATTTAAGATCCGCTTAGTGCGGGACCCTTTCGTTGTGCGATTAGCACACATCATACGCGTCTGAGGTAAAATTCACTTGTCAAAAAAAAGTTTGTAGTGGTTACGTCTACTTGGTCAAATATGAGGATAAATAGCAGTTAGCATATTACACCACTACTCCGACTTTTATGTTCCAATTAGTAGCAGTTAGTTTATTGCATCTCTTTAGTTTGTAAGGCTATATATAGCCATACGTAGTTCTCTGTTAAAATAGGAATGAATGAAATGAAAGTTTAGTCTTTCTCTTGTCTCTTTAATTCTTGGAGTCTCACCCACTCTACGGGTTTTATCTTGGGAGTTTGTAGGTTTTCTCCGTAAACCTATCAATTGGTGCTTTCATTGCATCGAACTATGCCTCTTGCACATGATCAACCACAAGATTCCATGGCTTCCTTAGCCAAAAGCATGGAAAAGTTGAACACTGCCATCACAGAATATCACACCAAACTAAATATCATCTTGCAACATATCACTTTGCAAACCACCATTACAACCAACCTTGTTACAACCATCACCAAGACAGCCATCGCCAATAACGACATCAGTGTCGTTACCCAAAATCCTTGTTTCTCCCCACCACCGCCACTTGCTGCTCGTACACAACTCCAACAGCAACATTTGTCGTCTACCCCACAACCTCCAAGTTTTTTGACACTGCAACAAACATACACCAACAAACCACCGTTGAAACTATCACCTCCACCATTACCAAATTTGACATGCCCCCAAAACAACCAACACCGAAAAACAACTAAACCATCCCCCAAAACTAGACCAAAACGAATCACTTCTACAACCTCGTCAAAGCCAAAAATCTCAACCAAATCAACCGTTAACCAAAAAACTACTTCCAGCCCAACTCACAAATGGCCAAGATATGAAAAGGAAATAGCCATCGTCCATTGCCCTTTCCTGTTTGTTCTCATCTCTGTGACACACACCATCATCACTACAAAACCATTTGGCTTGGTTCCTAACCGAACATTGAAGAGTAAAGATCCGAATGCCACGGGACGACGAGAATGGCGTCCACCATGGAGACATCGACCGTCCTTGAGGACAAGGACGTTTTTCAGGACGGGAGTATTGATACGTGTCGGCCTATAATGACATATGTTTAACTATGTTAATTTATTTATGTTATATTAGTTTGTAGTGGTTACGTCTACTTGGTCAAATATGAGGATAAATAGCAGTTAGCATATTACACCACTACTCCGACTTTTATGTTCCAATTAGTAGCAGTTAGTTTATTGCATCTCTTTAGTTTGTAAGGCTATATATAGCCATACGTAGTTCTCTGTTAAAATAGGAATGAATGAAATGAAAGTTTAGTCTTTCTCTTGTCTCTTTAATTCTTGGAGTCTCACCCACTCTACGGGTTTTATCTTGGGAGTTTGTAGGTTTTCTCCGTAAACCTATCAGTATACGTAGAAACTTTGTGCAAAGATGAATTCTATATGAACCCACTTCATTGGATAAGGAACAAATATTGGCTCATGATCGGAGGAGACGGATATCTGTATTATCATAAAGTTGGTCACAGTAAAAAACATGCCAAAGGCAAAAGCGCACGGATTATAATTAGTAGAAACGAGTATAAAGAAGAAGTACTGAACTACACGGAGACTTTTATGTCAATTGATCGATCAATATAAAGATCGAGAAGCATCACCGGCTCCATCCATATATAGTTTATGTTGTTTTAAATCAAGTTGATGAATCATTAGACATAAATATTATTATTATTTTGTAGTTTACAATGTCTTGAAATTACGAAATTATGAACATTAGTGATGCAATTATAATTGATGTTTACTTATGAAAGAACCTTTTATGGGAATAATACAACCCCTATATATATAGTATATATATATATATATATATATATAGACATATGGTAGGGTTAACGGGATAACAACAAATATGGAGAGAACCGTGAGAACCACTAGTTCCCTCGTTCTTTCTTCTTTTTTGTGTGGCTTTTTATTTTTTTAAGAGTTAATTACAATTTTCGTCACGGTGGTTTGTACCAACTTTCATGTATCATCCCTGAGTACACGAAATTACATGTTTCATCCCTGAGTATGGAATTCTGTTAACATATTTAGTCCACGACCCAAACGGACGTTAAGTTGGGGGTCACGTGAGTTGCACGCAGAGGGTAAAATGGTCTTTTTGTCACATGGACCAAAAGTGTAACCAACAAAAAATGAAAAGAAATCTTTCCGAGGAGTGTTTGTTTTCTATCATCATCATCATCAAACACCAGCAGGTATTTTAAGAAAATATAACTCATACATAAAAATCAATTCTAAAAACAAATATATATACTCATACATCGAAATTAAAAATATTGATATAAATATGATGGCACACACACAGCTCCCAGATAGATTTATACATTAATCCATCCATCCATCCATATATCTATCTATATCTAATCATTATCAGTATCTAAATCCATCCATCCATCCATTAATCCATCCATCCATCCGTATATATATATTAATAATCATCTTCATAGAATGGTAGGGTTAACGGGATAACAACAAATATGGAGAGAACCGTGAGAACCACTAGTTCCCTCGTTCTTTCTTCTTTTTTGTGTGGCTTTTTATTTTTTTAAGAGTTAATTACAATTTTCGTCACGGTGGTTTGTACCAACTTTCATGTATCATCCCTGAGTACACGAAATTACATGTTTCATCCCTGAGTATGGAATTCTGTTAACATATTTAGTCCACGACCCAAACGGACGTTAAGTTGGGGGTCACGTGAGTTGCACGCAGAGGGTAAAATGGTCTTTTTGTCACATGGACCAAAAGTGTAACCAACAAAAAATGAAAAGAAATCTTTCCAGGAGTGTTTGTTTTCTATCATCATCATCATCAAACACCAGCAGGTATTTTAAGAAAATATAACTCATACATAAAAATCAATTCTAAAAACAAATATATATACTCATACATCGAAATTAAAAATATTGATATAAATATGATGGCACACACACAGCTCCCAGATAGATTTATACATTAATCCATCCATCCATCCATATATCTATCTATATCTAATCATTATCAGTATCTAAATCCATCCATCCATCCATTAATCCATCCATCCATCCGTATATATATATTAGACAAAATCATCTTCATCACCATCAATTAAAGATTTTATGAATTTCCAGATTTCCTAAAAGAAACCCAAACAAACTTATATGAATAAATCATTATCCATTTCAATTATCATCATCATTAACAACAAATCAAAAAATTCATAGATCCAAAACGGATCCGGCCTCCTCGCCCCACCACCACCACCATTAACGGATCTGGAAAAAAAAACTAGATGTTTTCCGGCCACCTTACCACCACTAAGATCCGGCCTCCTCGCCCCACCACCACCACCAAGATCCACCCGCCACCGCCAGTTCCACCGGCCGGAGAAGACATTCCGGTCGCCGTGGCAACAATCAAAACCACCCAGCACCGCCACCACCACAATCCGAAATCAACGCAAATCGTTACGTTTTTGCGGCAGCCACACCATACCCATCATCACAATATCCAAACCCTAATATCCCCAATAATTACAATTACCCAGCCGGAGCTTACTACCCACCTCCGCCGACCGGACCTTTACCGGCGCCGTTCGATCACCACCACCGTGTACCGATGGACCCATCTGCCGCTCAGGCGTGGGTCGGTGGGAGGTACCCATGTGGGCCAGTGATGCCACCGCCAACACCTTATGTTGATCATCAGAAAGCTGTTACTATTAGGAATGATGTTAATCTAAAAAAGGAAAGTTTGAAGATTGAACCTGATGAATTAAACCCTGGAAAGTTTCTTGTTGTTTTCACCTTTGATGCCACTGTTGCTGGCAGGTATAATATTTTTTTTTTCATATATAAGAATATAGATATAGTCGTATACATGGATATAGATATAAGTTTGAGTTTTGTCATGTTGCAGATATTTCCTGTTTGTTTTTGGTGTATGAATTGACTGATCATATGGGTATAAATTTATTTTGGTGTATGAATCTTTGATCAGGAAAATTGTTTGTGATGATAAAAACAGAGAGTTGGTGAGTGAATTTTGATCATGAAAATTGTATGTTGTTATAAAGATGATGATATATACATACATCTGGTCGTGAATTTTTTTTGGATTATTATTGTGTGGTTGGGGTATTAAAGGGTGTGTCACAAGGGAAAAGACGAAGTTGCCCATGGTGTGCCTCTCACGTGACCCGCTACTTAACGGACGTTTTGGTCGTGGACCATATATGTTAACGGAGTTCCATACTTAGGATGAAAGACGTAATTTCGTATACTCAGGGATGATCCTTGAAAGTGGGGCAAACCACAGGGACGAAAAATGTAATTAACTCTTTTTTTAATTTTAATTTTTCATTTTTTAAAACTTTTTTTTGTTTTTTATTTTCTTTTAATAAAAACCCATTCCAAAAAAAAATAATTTTTTTTTTTTTTTTAAAAATCATATGGGTTACGTGTTAAGAAAACGTATGGATACGGTACGGGCGTTGCCCTCATCCGTTCTAAAGGGGTTGTCACCGGACGCATATGGGAATGGTATGGATTTGATGGGCGGCGATCCAAGAGATGGTGGCGGTTGTATACGGTACGGGCGTAACCCTTAACTCTAAGGGCAAAGCCCTTAGAGATGATTTTTTAATGGTTCTCACGGTTCTCACCATATATGTTGTTCTCACTTGATCCCTTCACTATATATATATATATAATATATAATATATATATATATATTCATATATAATATTACATTATATATATATATATATATGTATATAACTTCTTCTGGTTGCACTTGCTGTTCATATCATATTCTAAAGCTAGACGTTAGTTAGTGACACCAGAGTGTTTAATTAGTATCACGTTAATGCAACTCGAATAAGTATTATGAGTACATCAACTCCCAACTTAACATAACTGATGCGAATATGATCCCACTCGCTGAACTGACTAATTCCAGTCAGCTAGAAGGGGTCGCTGAAGGGAGTCAGCTGGAAGGGGTCGCTGAAGAGAGTCAGCTAGGAGGGGTCGCTGGCAACAATCTACTGGCAGCGAGCATTGGACTGAAGATGCCTCCAGAACAAGCCATGCTCATCTTACCAGCGATAGCCCATTATGGACAAGCCTTCGCTGACAAACAACCTCCAATTGTTACTTTACTCCAGTGGCAAGTCCCTCCTTGATCAATGAAAGTCATCAGCGAGCAATTCCAATCAGCATACTTCAGTTGCCACGTCACCAGTTCTAGAAGGTCTTGGATAAGGATGTGTGCGCGTGAGACAGTAACATCTCTAACGGTATTATGGGACCACTTGCAGGGGAATGTTTCTGAAAAGCCACGTTGTCCATTTCCTATTGGCCAAACCCAATTAGTGGCTAGCATTTGACAGCTTTTTTTTATTGTATTTTCGTTAAATCCTAGGTAGAGCATGTGGCTATAAATTGTAAAAGGGAGTTTTTTTGGGTTATCAAGTTGAATGAAAAGAACACTTTCTTTTCCTTATTAAATCTTCTTATTACCTTCATAAATCGTTATTTTATTTGGGTGTTTGGAGTGATCCCTTTATCTTTAATTGTGGTGGCTCGTCCTTTATCAATTAAAGTGGTGAGATCTTAAATCTTCGATTCCTTTATCTTTAATCGTGGTGGTTCATCCTTTATCGATTATAGTGGTGGGTTGGAGTGTTTCTATTATTTGATTCCGGTGGCTCGTTTCCTTTATGAATCAAGTATTAGATTCTTTATCTATCTTCATTGTTATTGTCTTGTTGTTTTGTTTCATTAAAACCCAGAAAATACCAAAAATAGTTATTCCCGCTGTGCTAGTTTCGTTGTCTAATTCCATTGTGCTTGGATTCGCGTGATTATCACATCAATTTGGTATCAGAGCCAGGTTTACAAAAGGTTTCTTAATCTTTTGGGTCTTGTTGTTTGTTTAGATCTCGTTTCGATTTAGTCAGATCTAAGTTTGTTTTGTTTAGATCTATTGATTGATTGAGTTGTTGTTGATTATAAATGGCATATAGACGAGATATGACTTTAGAAGAAGCTCATAATGTTAGGAGAGATAAGCAGATTGAAGATCTACAAGAAACACTTGGTAGGGTTCTTAATCTATTAGAAGATGGTGGTTTAAGGATGAATAGGGAACGTGTTGTAAGAGATGATGCGTCTCAAGGTCCTAGTGAGAGATCTGATAATACACCCAGATCTTCTAGTGATTCTGAGGAGTCTAATCAATCTAGAAGAAGGCATAGAAGACATAAGGTTGACGATACTAGAGATATTAAGATAGATCCACCAGATTTTGTTGGTTCATCAAACCCAGAGGAATATTTTGAATGGGTTCAGGTGATGGATAGGATTATGGAAATAAAAGGTTATGATGATAGAAAGAGTTTTAAGGTTGCCATTATTAAGCTTAAAAAGTATGCTTCATCTTGGTATGATAATATGAAATCTGAAAGGGAATATAAGGGTAAGAGTAAAATCAAGACCTGGTCGAAACTGAAGGAAGTTATGCAGAAGAGATTTGTTCCTCAAACTTACAAGCAAGATCAGTATCTACTGATGAATAATCTGAAGCAAGGTGCTAAAGAAGTGGTAGAGTATATCAGGGAGTTTGAGCAGCTGAAGACAAGAACTGGTGTCAAAGAAACTGAAGAGCATACTATCGCCAGATTCCTTGGTGGGTTGAATGCTATCATTGCTGAGAAGATGGAATTACAGCCCATCTGGACTTATGAAGGTGCATGCAAGCTGGCCCTCCAGATTGAAAAGCAGCTGAAGAAGAAGGTTCAGTACAAACCTTTCACTAAGGTTACTTCTAGCTCCAGTCAACCAGCTACCAGGCCTAATGAAACTGTTCAGAAACCCTTCAAAGGAAAGGAGAAAGAAACTGGAGGATCAAAAGAACCAGTAGGGAAGAAATGTTTCAAGTGCCATGGATTTGGTCATTTCCAGGCCCAGTGTCCCAATCAGCGAGCACTGACTATCAGGGAAATAGAAAGTTTACCAGAGGCTGACACTGAGGAAGAAGAAACAGTGTACGATGATGATGATGGCGCTGAAGAAACATATGTAGGTGCTGATATTGGGGAGATGCTGGTGGTCAGAAGAATGATGCACGCTGATGAAGTCACTACTGATAAGGCTCAGCGAGAGAATATCTTCCACTCAAGATGTACTGTCAAAGGAAAAGTATGCAGTCTTATCATTGATGGAGGCAGTTGTGCTAATGCTGCTTCAACTTACATGGTTGAAAAACTAGGGTTACCTACACTGAAACATCCCCGTCCTTACAAGCTTCAATGGCTCAGCGAGGGAACAGAGGTAAAGGTTACTCGACAAGTTACTATTCCATTCTCCATTGGTCATATTTATCAGGATGAGATTGTTTGTGATGTTGTCCCTATGGATGCGTGTCATTTGTTGTTGGGAAGGCCATGGTTGTTTGATAAGCATGTATTTCACCCTAACTTCTTTGAAACCCGACGAGCACTCAAAAACCAAGGTGATGGATCAGCGAGACAAGGCCTTGTTCATGACCCAAACCGAAGTTGAAAAAGAACTCGCTGATGGCACCTCAATAATGATGTTGCTGATGGTTGAGCTTGCTGATAAGAAGGGACTCGCTGACATTGCCAGTTTAGTCAAACCCTTGCTGAAAGGATATGCTGACGTATTTCCTGAAGAATTGCCCTCTGGTTTGCCTCCTATTAGGGGTATTGAACACCAGATTGATCTAATTCCAGGATCAATCCTTCCAAACAAAGCTGCTTACAGATGTTCACCTAATGAAGCTAAAGAGTTGCAGAGACAAGTCGATGAATTGGTTGAGAAGGGTTATGTGAGAGCAAGTATGAGTCCTTGTTCAGTACCAACTCTCCTGGTCCCAAAGAAAGATGGTACGATGAGAATGTGTGTTGATAGCAGGGCCATCAACAACATAACCATTAAGTATAGATATCCCATTCCCAGATTGGATGATATGCTTGATGAGTTACATGGCTCCAGAGTATTTTCCAAGATTGATCTCAGAAGTGGCTATCACCAGATAAGGATGAAGGATGGAGACGAGTGGAAAACTGCTTTCAAGGTCAAGGGAGGGTTGTATGAATGGTTAGTTATGCCTTTTGGCTTATCTAATGCTCCCAGCACTTTCATGAGACTAATGAACGAAGTTCTCAGGCCACTCATTGGTCAGTTTGTTGTTGTATATTTTGATGATATTCTGATATATTCAAAATCTGAAGCTGAACATGTTAATCATCTGAAGAGTGTATTTGAACTGTTGAGAAAACACCAGTTGTATGGGAAGCTGGAGAAATGTGATTTCTTGGTGGAAAGTGTGATATTTCTTGGATACGTTGTATCTAAGAATGGAATTTCAATGGATCCTTCGAAGGTTGAAGCAATTAAGTCCTGGCCAGCTCCTACAACGATCACTGAGGCAAGAAGTATTCATGGTCTGGCATCATTTTATAGAAGGTTCATCCGAAATTTCTCAACTGTTGTAGCTCCCATTACTGATTGCCTCAAGAAAGGTGTGTTTGAATGGCCTAAGTCAGCTTAGAGTGCCTTTGAATTGCTGAAAGAAAAGCTCAGTTCAGCACCAGTCCTGTCCTTACCAAATTTTGAATTATTATTCGAATTGGAGTGTGACGCTAGTGGAGTTGGTATTGGTGCAGTCCTTGTTCAAGAAAAGAGACCAGTCGCATACTTCAGTGAAAAGTTGAATGGTTCGAAGCTGAAGTACAGTACGTATGACAAAGAATTCTATGCTATCATCAGGGCTATCAATCATTGGTCACACTATCTGAGGCCCAAGCAGTTTGTTTTATATTCTGATCATGAAGCGCTGAAGTACATCAATGGTCAGCATAAGTTAAATTCAAGGCATGCAAAGTGGGTGGAATTTTTGCAGTCTTATTCGTTTGTGTCTAAACATAAAGCTGGGGTAGAGAATGTTGTTGCTGATGCACTATCAAGAAGATATTCAATGCTTTCCATTTTGGAAGCAAGGGTTCTTGGGTTCTCTTTTATCAAAGAGTTGTATGCTGCTGATACAGATTTTGCTGGTCACTTCACTGATGGTCCCTCCAAAGGATCATATTTCGTGCAAGAAGGGTTTTTATTTAAAAATGGAAGGTTGTGTATTCCTAAGGGCTCAATTCGAGACTTGCTGATAAGAGAAGCTCATGGCGGAGGACTCGCTGGTCATTTTGGTATTACTAAGACTGCTGACATCCTCAGCGAACATTTCTATTGGCCATGTCTGCTGAAAGACGTCCAGACTATCATCAGTAGATGCTCAACTTGTCATCAGGCCAAGGCAATTTTTCACAAAGGTTTGTACACTCCTCTTCCAGTTCCAAGTCAACCGTGGGAAGATCTGAGCATGGATTTCATTGTTGCTTTACCCAAAACCCAGAGAGGAAAAGATTCTATCATGGTGGTGGTTGACAGATTCTCAAAAATGGCCCATTTCATTCCTTGTAACACCACTAATGATGCCTCAGTAGTAGCCAATTTATTCTTCAAAGAAATTGTCCGTCTTCATGGAATCCCCAAAACCATTGTTTCTGATAGGGATACAAAATTTCTGAGTTATTTTTGGAAAACTTTGTGGAGATTGATGGGAACTAAGCTCCTGTTCAGCACTTCTCATCACCCCCAAACTGATGGCCAGACTGAAGTTACTAACAGGACCATTGGGATGTTATTAAGGACGCTGGTGAACAAGACGCTAAAAGATTGGGATCTAAAGCTCGCTCATGCTGAGTTCGCTTTTAATAGAGCCCCCAACCACTCAACCAGCAAGACTCCATTTGAAGTTTGTTATGGTACCAATCCTTTAACTCCCATTGATTTAATTCCTTTTTCAATTGAGCCAAGAGTAAGTGTTGATGCTGAAGAGAAAGCTAAGGAAATCAAAAAAATACATCAGCAAGTAAAGACAAAAATTGAGAAAGCAAATGAAGAATACAAGGCCAGAGCTAATAAGCATCGTCAGCAGCCTAGTTTTGCACCTGGCGATCTTGTTTGGGTGCATCTCAGAAAAGAAAGATTTCCTTCCAAAAGAAAGAACAAACTGATGCCAAGAGCTGAAGGACCATTCAGAATACTGGAAAAGTTCGGTGACAGCGCGTACAAGGTTGAATTACCAGGAAGCATGTCAGTTTCAAGCACTTTTAATGTTGGAGATTTGATGCCTTACCTTGAAGATGAATATCTCGAGGACTTGAGGACAAGTCCTATTTTAGAGGGGGAGAATGATGCGAATATGATCCCACTCGCTGAACTGACTAATTCCAGTCAGCTAGAAGGGGTCGCTGAAGGGAGTCAGCTGGAAGGGGTCGCTGAAGAGAGTCAGCTAGGAGGGGTCGCTGGCAACAATCTACTGGCAGCGAGCATTGGACTGAAGATGCCTCCAGAACAAGCCATGCTCATCTTACCAGCGATAGCCCATTATGGACAAGCCTTCGCTGACAAACAACCTCCAATTGTTACTTTACTCCAGTGGCAAGTCCCTCCTTGATCAATGAAAGTCATCAGCGAGCAATTCCAATCAGCATACTTCAGCTGCCACGTCACCAGTTCTAGAAGGTCTTGGATAAGGATGTGTGCGCGTGAGACAGTAACATCTCTAACGGTATTATGGGACCACTTGCAGGGGAATGTTTCTGAAAAGCCACGTTGTCCATTTCCTATTGGCCAAACCCAATTAGTGGCTAGCATTTGACAGCTTTTTTTTATTGTATTTTCGTTAAATCCTAGGTAGAGCATGTGGCTATAAATAGGGGTTTATTTCCTTGTAAAAGGGAGTTTTTTTGGGTTATCAAGTTGAATGAAAAGAACACTTTCTTTTCCTTATTAAATCTTCTTATTACCTTCATAAATCGTTATTTTATTTGGGTGTTTGGAGTGATCCCTTTATCTTTAATTGTGGTGGCTCGTCCTTTATCAATTAAAGTGGTGAGATCTTAAATCTTCGATTCCTTTATCTTTAATCGTGGTGGTTCATCCTTTATCGATTATAGTGGTGGGTTGGAGTGTTTCTATTATTTGATTCTGGTGGCTCGTTTCCTTTATGAATCAAGTATTAGATTCTTTATCTATCTTCATTGTTATTGTCTTGTTGTTTTGTTTCATTAAAACCCAGAAAATACCAAAAATAGTTATTCCCGCTGTGCTAGTTTCGTTGTCTAATTCCATTGTGCTTGGATTCACGTGATTATCACATCAATAACAGCTAATGGTTTTTCTCTTTTCTAAGAAGGTAAGACTTACAACACCTAATACACCTATCTGTCTCGAGGGAAACTTGAACCTGCAACCTCTTGATTGGAAGATCATCCAAATACCACTTTGCCGAAGAAATGGCCCAATCGACCAAACTTAACACAAACGTAGCCATGAGTGGTTTCTAGTTGGATGCTATAAAGGATCAACTCCAGAATATTCTTTATATCTACGAAAGAAACCATATATTTTATAATAACTAGCATCCCTTAGGTCCACTTTGTGGATTGATTAAAGGTTTTTGATGTTATAGTGAATGGGGAGTGGAAATGGCCTTGTGGATGAGAGATAAAGTTTCCAGCTTTATTATTGGCATCACCTCTTTTAGTCCCTAATAAGAAGGATAAAGTTATATGGTTGAACAAAAAGGTAAAACTATTGATTTTTCTGTGAAGAATGTATGAGATGATTTAAAAGTCTTCTGTTTCCTGGGCTAACTGCATATAGTTCAGTCAACGTATACCACGGAATTAACTCTTGCTTTGGTTGGCCTTAAATTACAAGCTAAAGTCTCAAGACATATTATGTCAATGGGAAAGGTATAAAAATCGTAATTGTGCATTTTTATGGGGTTCAGCTTGATTCTCACCAACATCTGTTCTTTCAGTGTGGCTATCCTAAAAGAATTGGGGTAACATGAAAAGGTTGGCAAGGATGAATTATGCTCCTGATGATTGGGGAGGTTTATGTATTTTTGTCCAAAACATGCCAGTAAATAATTCTATCTGGAGTGTTATTAGAAAACTTGTTTTGGGTGCAACAATTTGTTATGTGTGGCATGTTGGGGAAATTCGTGAATAACGAACAGATAACCGGATACAATCAATCTTTGAAGGCACGTAATCGCTTTCAGATTGAATCAATTTGGCGGTTCACCCAAACTATTCAATCGGATACAATCAAAGATTAAGAATTTTCTGTGCGTATGTGTTTGAGAGAAAGAACCAGAAGAAGAAAGAAAAAGAATGATCAGATATCTACATACGGGTTGCATATATGGTGGCCTATAACTGCCTAAACGGCAGTTAAATAAGAGGGTTTCGAATTGCCACTTTTGGTCCCTCAAGTTCCGAAAAATAAATTTTCGGAGGGATTTTTACTTTTGGTCCCTCGACCCCAGCCAGGGGCTCTGCCCCTTGGACCCCGTCCCAGGGGCGCTGCCCCCGGACCCCCGTACCTTCGCCCCTAAGGTCATAATAAATTCAGATAAGCGTGCACTCCGCACCTCCAAGCCTATATGATGTATTATTATGACGTTATCGATCAAACAAATTAATCCAATTACACTAAAATATACAACAATCCTCCCCTATTTTAGTGTAATCCATGATTAACTATAAACCATCTCAAACATTCAAACTTTTGCATAAATGAAATGTCGTAACGATTGAATTTCACATTAGTACATTACACATTCCGAATATTCGAATTTCAGGGTGTCGTAACGATTGAACCCTGGGAACTCTATTGAATACACGAAGATAATGTACACAAAAGTTTACACACATAGTAGTTCTATCTTGACATATGTTTTACTAGCCTATGTCCCTATCCTTCATAAGCATGTCAAAGCCAAGTCTCAGCTTCTTGAAGCGGCTAAACTTCATGCTCACATAGGTAGCTCCTTTAATCTTGCACCTGCATATGCAACTTGTGAAAAGAGCTATTAGGAATATAAACATTCAACCTCCTTATCTTGCAGGTCCGAACACATACCTTGGGATGAATCTTTAAATGTGTTCCAATCTCTAAACATTAAGCCTTCCACATTGAATTCATCATCTAGCGTCATACTAGATGGGAATTGGGTATCTCAATGATCAGAGATTTTTGACGGACTTTAATCCCACCCCTATAGCCGACTTATTCACGAGATCTCTATTCAACCCTTTGGTTAAATGGTCGGCTAGATTGTGTTGTGTTTTCACATACACCACAGATATCACACCATCAGTGATTAACTCACGTACCATGCTGTGTCTAACACCTAAGTGTCTAGACTTCCCATTATATACTTGACTATATGCCTTAGCCAACGTGGCTGCACTATCACATCTGATAGATATGGGTGATATCGGTTTAGGCCACAATGGAATTTCATATATCAAATTCCTTAGCCATTCAGCTTCTTTACCAGCTGCTGCTAATGCCACAAACTCAGATTCCATTGTCGAATTAGTGATGCAAGTTTGTTTCTTCGATACCCAACATATGGCACCACCTCCAAGAAGGAATACCCAGCTACTTGTGGAAGAATGATCTTCCAAATTGGTAATCCAACTTGCATCTGAATAACCCTCACAGAAGGAAATCCAGTATAAGTCAAACCATAATCCTTGAAGTATCTAAATACTCGATTAATCGCTTGCCAATGAATCAAACCAGAATTGTGAGTGTACCTACTCAGCTTTCCAACAGCAAAGGCTATATCAGGCCTAGTACTAACCATGGCATACATGAGAGATCCAATAGCCTTTGAATATTCAAGTGGATTCACTGCAACTCCCTTGTTAGGCACGAGTTTTAAAGTAGGATCCATAGGAGTACTCATTGGAGAACTATCTTTGTGATTGAATTTATCCAATATCTTCTCAATATAATGAGATTGAGAGATAGTAATTCCATGTTTTCCACGTATGATCTTTATTCCAAGAATCACATCAGCCTCCCCCATGTCTTTCATATCAAACTTTGATGACAAGAATTCCTTAGTTTTATCAACTTGATCTTGGTGAGTACCAAAAATCAACATGTCATCAACATACAAGCAAATGATCACTCCTTTACCAGAAGTGTCAAATTTGCTATAGACACACTTGTCTGCTTGGTTTAATGCAAAACCATGAGACAACACCACCTTATCAAACTTCTGATGCCATTGCTTAGGGGCTTGCTTCAGACCACAAAGAGATTTAATTTACAAACCTTTTGTTCATTACCAGGCATGACAAATCCTTCAGGTTGTTTCATGTAAATCTCTTCATCCAATTCACCATTTAGAAAGGCAGTCTTAACATCCATTTGGTGAATTACAAGATTATGTGTAGCAGCAAGTGCTAGCAATAATCTAATGGTGGTAATCTTAGCAACAGGAGCATAGGTGTCAAAGTAATCAATTCCAGCCTTTTGTCTAAAGCCTTGGATCACCAATCTAGCTTTATACTTGTCTATGCTTCCATCCACCTTCATCTTCCTTTTGAAGATCCATTTACTACCTAAAGGCTTACACCCAGGTGGTAAATCAGCCAATTTCCAAGTATTATTGTGCATGATAGAGTCAATCTCATCTTGGATTGCCTCTTTCCAAAATGCAGCATCCCTTGAAGCCATAGCTTCACTGTAGGTCTTAGGATCATCATCAACATTAAAGCAATATTGATATTGAAAATCAATTCCATCCCTTGATCCTTCCACCAAATACAATTGGAAATCATCCCCATAAGACTTGGGTTTTCTCGCTCTTTCACTCCTCCTAGGCTCAGGAGGTGTCTCAGTCACTTGGTCATTTCCACCAGTGTTACTAGAGCTTGCCACCGTGTCTCCAGGTCTAGGTAAAGATGTGAACCTATCCTCATTCCCAAAATCAACATCCCTTGACTCAACAATAGAGTGCACGGATACATAGTCATTAGGTTCTATGACATAGAACCTATAACAAACAGAATTTTCGGGATAACCAATGAAGATACAATCTATATGTTATGAATCTTAGGGTCAATCAGTCTCACCACTGCTCTACAGCCCCAAACTCTAAGATAACTCAGATTTGGAGTCTTTTTATGCCAAAGTTCATAAGGGGTTACTTTGTTGTTCTTATTAGGAACTCTATTCAATAAATGACAGGCTGTTAACATAGCCTCACCCCAAAAACCTTCACTAAGCCCAGAATAGCACAACATGGAATTAACCATTTCTTTTAGTGTCATATTCTTCCTTTCAGATACACCATTTTGCTGTGGTGTATAAGGAGCCGTGGTCTGATGTACTATTCCAGTGGACTGAAAATACACTGGATCATAATACTCGCCTCCCCTATCAGTGCGAAGGGTTTTAATCTTCACATCATGATAAAGCTCTACCTCTTCTTTATAGATTTTAAATTTATCAAGAGCTTCATCTTTTGAGTGACACAAATAAACATAGCAATATTTAGTAGCATCATCAATAAAAGTAACCACATACTTTTTATTACCAAGTGATGGAGTAGAATGGAAATCACACAAGTCACTATGCACGAGTTCTAATACCTTTGTATCTCTAGTGACGTTTTTAGTGAAAGGTTGTCTAGTAATCTTAGTCAACATGCAAGTTTTACACCTTTCATTACTAACATCAAAAGAAGGTATTAGACTCATTTTCGACATGTCAACTAATCTCTTGTAATGTAAATGTCCTAGTCTAGCATGCCATAATTCTGATTTGCTAAAATTATTGCTAGAAACGGTAGAAGTCATGCAAATAGAATTATCAAAAGAAGAAACATCCAAATTTATTTTAAACATTCCATTCAAATGTCCAAATCCAATAAAGGTTCCATGTTTTGACAAGATATACTTGTCACTTTCAATGACCTGCTTGTATCCACAATTATTCAATACAATACCAGATACTAAGTTCTTACGAATTCCAGGTACATATAAAACATTATGTAAGAGTAAAGAGTTTCCAGAAGTAAATATTAATAGAACAGATCCTATTCCTTTAACAGGTTCAGTAGCAACATTGCCCATCTTCAATAAAGATCCATCTTCAATTGGTTTAAAGTCCTTGAACCATCGAAGATCCTTGCAAACATGACATGTTGCTCCTGAATCTGTCCACCACGAAATATCATCATCCTGCACATAAAATGCTTCAGATATTATTGATATATAATAAATCTGAACAGAATGATCACATGGTACCAAAAACGAACCTGCTTGTTTTTCTGGATCCTTGGATCCACTTGAACCAGCCTCGTTTTTGCCTTTTCCTTTACCCTTACCAGACCTGCATTCACGCTTCAAGTGTCCAGGTTTCCCACACTTCCAACAGGCCAATTTTGGTTTCTTATCAGAACCTTTATTGTTATTGCCTTGAGATTTTCGTTTCCCTTTACCAGCCTTGGAGGATTCACCCTTCTCCATCATGTTCACAGAAGAACCAGCCATGGTTTTAGTACCACCAACAGATACCTTTTCCATATCACGTATGGATTGTTCAATTTGGAAGTGACTTCCAGGTTCAACCAGACTCATTTCCCCTTTCTTATGTTTCAGATTATTCTTAAAATCTTTCCAAGAGGGGGGCAGTTTGTCAATAACACTAGAAACAGAAATAGATTCATCCATTTTCATATCGTATTGTGCAAACTGTCCTAGCATCCTTTGCAATTCATGATATTGTTCCATGACAGGCCTAGTATCTACCATCTTATAATTAATGAAATTACTAACAAGAAATTTCTTACTAGACGCATCTTCTGCCATGTATTTGGCTTCAAGAGAATCCCATAATTCTTTTGCAGACTCTACGTTTTCATAGACATCAAACAAGGAATCAGACATACAGTTAAGAATATGACCACGACAGATGTAGTCAGCGTTTTCCCACTTTGAACGAGCGCGAGTTTGTTCCAGGGTTTCATTCTCAACAGCCTCAGGGCATGGGGTACTCAGAACATACACCACTTTCAAATTCGTCAAGTAAAAGTGCATCTTTTTCTGCCAGCGACGAAAATCCTGCCCAGTAAACTTGTCCAATTTCTCAAAGGGTTTCATCATATCCTTCCCAGAATCGTTGTTCGTCATCTTCAGTAAATTGATTCAATCTTTGTTGGGGAAATTCGTGAATAACGAACAGATAACCGGATACAATCAATCTTTGAAGGCACGTAATCGCTTTCAGATTGAATCAATTTGGCGGTTCACCCAAACTATTCAATCGGATACAATCAAAGATTAAGAATTTTCTGTGCGTATGTGTTTGAGAGAAAGAACCAGAAGAAGAAAGAAAAAGAATGATCAGATATCTACATACGGGTTGCATATATGGTGGCCTATAACTGCCTAAACGGCAGTTAAACAAGAGGGTTTCGAATTGCCACTTTTGGTCCCTCAAGTTCCGAAAAATAAATTTTCGGAGGGATTTTTACTTTTGGTCCCTCGACCCCAGCCAGGGGCTCTGCCCCTTGGACCCCGCCAGGGGCGCTGCCCCCGGACCCCCGTACCTTAGGGGCAAGGTCATAATAAATTCAGATAAGCGTGCACTCCGCACCTCCAAGCCTATATGATGTATTATTATGACGTTATCGATCAAACAAATTAATCCAATTACACTAAAATATACAACATGGCAAGAGAGAAATTTAAGGCTTTTCCCGAAAAAAGAAAGCGCTGTTGATGATTTGTGTAAAATAATACAAGAAGTGGTGAGATTAAGGCTAACGGGCTCAAAGATGAAAATTTCAAAAGCTGTTAAGGAAGTAGAGTGTCTATGGAATGTAAGCATGTCAAGAAAGCCAAATGGAGGAAATAATGTTAATTCTAAAGCTTGAATGTGTTACTCTCCCTAGTCTTTGCATTTCAAGGGTTTATGTGTAGTTCTAGAGGTGAGTAGGATTATTATTTTGCATGGAGTATGCTCTTTCTTTATTCGTTATGGAGTTTCAAGTTGGTAATTTTTGGGTTTACATGTTAGTCCCTCATGGACTAAGATGTTCTGGTTTCTTTTTTTTTTTCTTCTTGTTGTCTATATCAATTTTTGGATAAATTGGTATTCCTATGAACTTTTTTCTTTCCTTGGACAGGTACATATTTTGCTTGTCTAATCTGGTGTAGTTGGAGTACTAGAGATTTGTCCAGCTTTGTTTGTATCTGTGTCTAGTCTTGGTTCTACTTTATATATGGGGCTTGGTTGTAATATTGGTTTTGGTTTGTTTCTTTTGGGTTTGGACTTAGACAGATATTTGGGTTTGCTGCTGAGGTTTGGATAGTTTTGGGTTGTGGTACTTTTGGTACTTTGGGTTTTTTTTGGCATAATATATATTAATCAAGTTGTCATTCTGTATATTTGGTATGGAAAAGTAAGTAGTAATATGTTTGAGAAATTATGGATTGATTGCTAGACCCATCTGGTATGTAATGTTTGTTTGGTTAAGAAAGGGCAAAGTCATGAAGGGGTGTTCATCTGGTCTAAGTTTGTATGCATTTTAGAAGTTGTATATGGTTCAAGTATTATAATTGGATATTTGAGGCAGGAGAATATAGTAGGGAGAAATGTTTTCTAATGAATAATTCATGGATCTTTTGTGTTTTCATTGTACTAGAGGACTGGTTTTTCATATCTAATGAGAGAATGGAGTGCAGAAATAATGTGGGATTTTTTTGGAGTAGGCATAAATATAGAAGTGCAGCGTGGACTTTTTTAAGTCAGCAGGAACATTTAATGGTTTTGTTTGATCAGATGAGGTGTTTCTTGGGATTCTTTTGTGTTTTGACTTACTCTTGTTTGTTGAAGTATGCCAAAAGAGATATAGAAGTAACATAAATGAGTTTTTTATATGGCAGTTAGATATTTGTTGTGAATCAGAGGATTTTTGTTATGTTGACTTTTTTGTCAACAATATGTTGAGATTCCCTGAATATTGGTTATCACAGTTTTTTAAATATGGGATTTGCTAACTAGTGCTCCTGAGACACTAGTTACGGTACATTAAATGAAGTCTGTATTTTCTAAATTATCAAAAAAATTACATTAATGCTCGTTAATTCAATCTAATAATTATCACGTTTATATGAATCATAAATACATGACTTCATTTAATGCACGGTAACCACTAGTTAGCAAATCCCTTTAAAGATTAGATTAGATAGTTTTTGGAAATTGTTTGATGGAATTCACGTATGGAATTGGGTTTATAGGCATAGTTGTGTACTGGGCTTCTTTTTTGATGTAAAGACATGGAAATGGGATTGTGGTAAGGTTTCTATTAAATGGGCCATGATAAATGGAAAATGGGATTGAGGCTTTTGGGTATTGGGCTTTTTGTCGAGACCCCTACATATTGTTTCCAGGAAGTATATTGATTGTGACAAAAGATAGAAATGAAGACAAGAGGTTAATTGGAGGATTTTTTATTTTTTTTTTTGTATTTCAAATTTTGATACCTTCTTTATTTTAGTAGTAGTGATTAGTTATTATATTTGGGATGTACATTAATGGTTTGTAAATGTAATCTCTCAATAAATATGCCCATAGCACATTTGTAATTATATCATTATTTTGAGAAGCTTGGAGGTACATTTGACAACTCTAAAAACCCTTAAAATTATATTTTTCTTTCTTTCTTTTGGGGTACACTTGACACTCCTAAAAATCATTGAAATTATATTTCCCTCGTCTCTCCTACTTCTTTTTTGTTTTTTTTTTCTAATTTCCATATTTATCTTTTTAAAATAAGCTTTTTATTATCTAAAGTCTCGCCTATTAAATTTTATAATAATTACTAAAAATATTTTTTCTATCGCTTAGTTCCTTTTTTTTTGTTTTATATCCACAAAATCACTATCTATATTTTTTGGTATAAATCTACTAAAACAAGTTCATTCTTTTTATATATGAAATTTTTCCAAATTTTAGTAATTATCTAATATCTAAATAATCTAATCATTTTTTCGTACAAAAAACTATAAATTATGAAAAGTAAAACCGGCTCAAAAACGATTATGGTTTTAATTCGGGTAAAGTTTATTCTTATATATATTTTGATTGTGTTTTAAAATTTTTGATATTCATTTTATTATATCTGTTTAAAAGTGACATTCTTTCATGTTAATCTTATAAGGTTTTTTCAAGATGATAAATTATTTATGTAGTATAAAAAAATATGACATTTTAGTTATTTATGTGATTTTGATTTAACATTTTCCATTAGCTAGAAATTCAAATTATGCTTTATACTTGATTTTTTTAGATACACATATACAGTTTGATTAAATGTATTTTTACATACGTAATATATATATATATATATACTAGATTATTTCCCGCGTAAAACGCGGGTTAAACATAAGATATCTTATAAGTTATAACCAATATTTATTACGTTATATGATAAAAATCCAATAAACTCATAATTTAATAAAATGTACGACATAAAACAAAAGAAAATAGTACAATGTAAAAAAAAAAAAAGTGATTTTTAAAAGTATAATATAAAATTTAGGAATTATTTTTCATAATTATATCATTAAAATAATTACTTTCTATAATTACAAAATGTAGGAATTATTTTCCATAGTTAATGAACATATTTAAATTTATTAGATTAAAATTAAATCTAAAAAATTAAATAAGGTATATGACATCATCAATTTGATCTAATGACCCTCATTAAAACTGAAACTTCATCTAAGGGTCCAAATTTTTCCATTTTAAATTTAAGGTTTCTCTTTTATATATATTTAGAGATTTACCAAAGTTTTTCTTTATATTATTCATTGATTATATTTTGTTTGATTTATGTTTTTATGATTTTTTTATCAGTGTATGATGATATTGAATATTTTTAAACGTGTTATCAATTTATTTAATTAGGCGAAATTCTATAATTTATTAAAAAATCCCAAAACATATTTTTCAATATATAATATGATATGTTTGGCACTTTGACTTGTCTTAACTCTATATTTTTTCAATATATAATATGATGTGTTTAATTATATTATGTATTGTGAATATTTTTTTTATAGAAGTTGTGAGTATATATTCTTTCATGACGAAGTTGCTTGTGTTGATTATTCTAGATTAATATGTATATTTGTTTATGAACAACAAAATAGGTAATTAATTAAGGGTATGTTTATTTATTTATTCCATTAAGGCATTAAGTGACATAGATAAAGTGACTCAATAAATACATAACGTTTGTATGAATTAAGTTAATATTTAGTTATTTTTTGTTTATTAAGTAAAAAAACAAACATGTTTGTAGAGGCGATACCCGAAAGAAATCTCAGATGGGGCAAAAAAAAATTTCATAAAAAGTAAATCTAAAATGGGGGAAAATGTTAAAATCTATTGAAAATTTTTAAAAATACACATTAATCTGAAAGTTCCTTAGGACCGATCGATTCGCGATTCCAACGACTATGTAAGTGCGGAATCCAAACATAATCGTTATTGAGGTAATTGAATGAAACACATAAATATGAAAACACGAAATCAATATGAACAGGAGATATAAATCTGATTCCTTTATCATTAGTCGAATGATTACAATGAATAAATCCGTTTACAATACATCTACGATGATTACGGATTACAATCAACGAGACGACTCTTGATAATCGAATAATATGGGCGGCATCTCGAGGTATAGATCTCTACCTCGAGAACCTAGTGAATGACATCTGTTGCAACTAAAATCATCAACCTAAAACCGTACTTGCTTAACCGGC
The DNA here is from genome assembly GCA_034093135.1 of Erigeron breviscapus. Taxonomy (NCBI): domain Eukaryota; kingdom Viridiplantae; phylum Streptophyta; class Magnoliopsida; order Asterales; family Asteraceae; genus Erigeron; species Erigeron breviscapus. The sequence continues at coordinate 81,240,695 of CM067173.1, read as the reverse complement.
ATATAATAGAGAAGTTGAATTTCCAACAATCAGCATCAAATCAATCAGCTCTCACAAAAATAAGAAACTCTGTAGCTTGAATCACAAAACGTAGTACCATAAATCCTGTCTCAACTAGCAGCATCTGACTTTGTCTTGTACCTTCACAATTCCACCAACCACCGAAGTCTTTCCTATCAGATCTCCCCTTCAGTTGTATACACCGCCAAATATAAAGATCTTTAATCTCGCAATCACAATAAATGATCGCCTGATAATCATCTCTATTCTTGGAATATAAATAGGTTCAATCTTCAATTACTTAACAACAGATGACCAACTTCGTTGCTCTAATATTTCGACAAAGTTTCCACAACTGCTATCTATTTGATACTTGAGCATATTTCACATTAAGCACACCATCATCTAAACACAGATCTTGGTTTGTCTCTCAAGTAGCACAGAATTTTACTCAGAAATCTGAAATTTTTTTATCTCCCCCTTTTCTCTGTAAAATTCTGAAATCTAGCCCTTCTGTGATATACCAATTACCAGTTCAGCTCAGAAATCTGGTTGATAAAAGTATCTCCCCCCCTTTTCTCTGCAAAACTTGGAAAGGTAGTATAAGCTTAGGTTACAAGATCTCCTATTCATAGAGGTTCTTCAAAATGGCCTAGAGCTCATTACAGCAGCAGCTCTTCGCCAAACAGGGTATATAAACCCTGTCTTCTATGCTTCAATGTATCGTTGTCTTCTGCTGTGATCCTTCCACACCGAAACATACTTGAACCTCGATTCCATTTCGACAACTCAAACACGTTCTTGTGTTACAGTAAACACGTGCTTGGTATCAAACGCGTGCTACAGTGACGCAGTTTTAAACCAAACGCGTGTTTTCCAAACGCGTGTTTTTCCAAACGCGTGTTTTCCAAACGCGTGTTTTCCAAACGCGTGTTTTCCAAACGCGTGTTTTCCAAACGCGTGTTTTCCAAACGCGTGTTTTCCAAACGCGTGTTTTTCCAAACGCGTGCTACAGTGACGCAGTTTTAAACCAAACGCGTGGGCCTCCGTCAAACACGTGGTCTAGCATCAAACACGTGGTCCAAAGCCAAACGCGTGGTCTAAATCCAAACGCGTGTTTTCCAAACGCGTGTTTTCCAAACGCGTGTTTTCCAAACGCGTGTTTTCCAAACGCGTGTTTTCCAGTAGAACAGATCTGATCGATGTTCTTCATCCAAAAACCCTAAAAACGAACCACGAATCAGAGACATAAAGCCTCTCCCGCTCTGATACCAATTGAAAGTGCCTGTGATCGATCGATTCGCGATTCCTACGACTATGTAAGTGCGGAATCCAAACATAATCGTTATTGAGGTAATTGAATGAAAACACATATATATGAACACGAAATCAATATGAACAGGAGATATAAATCTGATTCCTTTATCATTAGTCGAATGATTACAATGAATAAATCCGTTTACAATACATCTACGATGATTACGGATTACAATCAACGAGACGACTCTTGATAATCGAATAATATGGGCGGCATCTCGAGGTATAGATCTCTACCTCGAGAACCTAGTGAATGACATCTGTTGCAACTAAAATCATCAACCTAAAACCGATTGCTTAACCGGCATATAATAGAGAAGTTGAATTTCCAACAATCAGCATCAAATCAATCAGCTCTCACAAAAATAAGAAACTCTGTAGCTTGAATCACAAAACGTAGTACCATAAATCCTGTCTCAACTAGCAGCATCTGACTTTGTCTTGTACCTTCACAATTCCACCAACCACCCGAAGTCTTTCCTATCAGATCTCCCCTTCAGTTGTATACACCGCCAAATATAAAGATCTTTAATCTCGCAATCACAATAAATGATCGCCTGATAATCATCTCTATTCTTGGAATATAAATAGGTTCAATCTTCAATTACTTAACAACAGATGACCAACTTCGTTGCTCTAATATTTCGACAAAGTTTCCACAACTGCTATCTATTTGATACTTGAGCATATTTCACATTAAGCACACCATCATCTAAACACAGATCTTGGTTTGTCTCTCAAGTAGCACAGAATTTTACTCAGAAATCTGAAATTTTTTTATCTCCCCCTTTTCTCTGTAAAATTCTGAAATCTAGCCCTTCTGTGATATACCAATTACCAGTTCAGCTCAGAAATCTGGTTGATAAAAGTATCTCCCCCCCTTTTCTCTGCAAAACTTGGAAAGGTAGTATAAGCTTAGGTTACAAGATCTCCTATTCATAGAGGTTCTTCAAAATGGCCTAGAGCTCATTACAGCAGCAGCTCTTCGCCAAACAGGGTATATACAACCCTGTCTTCTATGCTTCAATGTATCGTTGTCTTCTGCTGTGATCCTTCCACATCGAAACATACTTGAACCTCGATTCCATTTCGACAACTCAAACACGTTCTCCAAACCAAACGCGTGTTTTCCAAACGCGTGTTTTCCAAACGCGTGTTTTCCAAACGCGTGTTTTCCCAAACGCGTGTTTTCCAAACGCGTGTTTTCCAAACGCGTGTTTTCCAAACGCGTGTTTTCCAAACGCGTGTTTTCCAAACGCGTGTTTTCCAAACGCGTGTTTTCCAAACGCGTGTTTTCCAAACGCGCGTTTTCCAAACGCGTGCTACAGTGACGCAGTTTTAAACCAAACGCGTGGGCCTCCGTCAAACACGTGGTCTAGCATCAAACACGTGGTCCAAAGCCAAACGCGTGGTCTAAATCCAAACGCGTGTTTTCCAAACGCGTGTTTTCCAAACGCGTGTTTTCCAAACGCGTGTTTTCCAAACGCGTGTTTTCCAGTAGAACAGATCTGATCGATGTTCTTCATCCAAAAACCCTAAAAACGAACCACGAATCAGAGACATAAAGCCTCTCCCGCTCTGATACCAATTGAAAGTGCCTGTGATCGATCGATTCGCGATTCCTACGACTATGTAAGTGCGGAATCCAAACATAATCGTTATTGAGGTAATTGAATGAAAACACATATATATGAACACGAAATCAATATGAACAGGAGATATAAATCTGATTCCTTTATCATTAGTCGAATGATTACAATGAATAAATCCGTTTACAATACATCTACGATGATTACGGATTACAATCAACGAGACGACTCTTGATAATCGAATAATATGGGCGGCATCTCGAGGTATAGATCTCTACCTCGAGAACCTAGTGAATGACATCTGTTGCAACTAAAATCATCAACCTAAAACCGAAACCTAAGATCTCTATTTATAGGCTAGAAATGGGCTGGGCTTCAAACTCGTGGGCTTCCAAACGCGTGCTACAGTAACACGTGTTTAGTCAAACTCGTGTTACTGTTCACACGAGTTTGGTCTAAACTCGTGGCCTCCACATGAGTTTGGTCTAAACTCGTGGTCAATCAACACGTGTTTGACCTAAACTTGTGGTCAACACATCTAGCAAAACAGCCCATTAATTGAGATGCATCGGACACAAAATGTGCACCAGAACGTGCACTTACAGTCTCCCCCTTGACCGATGCACTCAATTCATTCACCGATAATCATTAGCAATCGAAAACCTGCAAAAGCAAACTCCCCCTTAACTAATGATACCGGGTCTTCTTTTGTTGAGACTCGATCTTCTGACACAACACTCTGATCTTCAAACTCCAAAATCTCTGTATCTCTGTGACAACCAACTAACCTAACACTTCTCATTGTAGTTCTCCCCCTCAACAGTAACCATCTCCGAATTAAACATATGCAATCTTCCTCCTGCTTGGAACTTTGCTCGAGACATTCCTCGACTTGCTTAACCGGCATATAATAGAGAAGTTGAATTTCCAACAATCAGCATCAAATCAATCAGCTCTCACAAATATAAGAAACTCTGTAGCTTGAATCACAAAACGTAGTACCATAAATCCTGTCTCAACTAGCAGCATCTGACTTTGTCTTGTACCTTCACAATTCCACCAACCACCCGAAGTCTTTCCTATCAGATCTCCCCTTCAGTTGTATACACCGCCAAATATAAAGATCTTTAATCTCGCAATCACAATAAATGATCGCCTGATAATCATCTCTATTCTTGGAATATAAATAGGTTCAATCTTCAATTACTTAACAACAGATGACCAACTTCGTTGCTCTAATATTTCGACAAAGTTTCCACAACTGCTATCTATTTGATACTTGAGCATATTTCACATTAAGCACACCATCATCTAAACACAGATCTTGGTTTGTCTCTCAAGTAGCACAGAATTTTACTCAGAAATCTGAAATTTTTTTTATAGTGCGGAATCCAAACATAATCGTTATTGAGGTAATTGAATGAAACACATAAATATGAAAACACGAAATCAATATGAACAGGAGATATAAATCTGATTCCTTTATCATTAGTCGAATGATTACAATGAATAAATCCGTTTACAATACATCTACGATGATTACGGATTACAATCAACGAGACGACTCTTGATAATCGAATAATATGGGCGGCATCTCGAGGTATAGATCTCTACCTCGAGAACCTAGTGAATGACATCTGTTGCAACTAAAATCATTAACCAAAAACCGAAACCTAAGATCTCTATTTATAGGCTAGAAATGGGCTGGGCTTCAAACTCGTGGGCTTCCAAACGCGTGCTACAGTAACACGTGTTTAGTCAAACTCGTGTTACTGTTCACACGAGTTTGGTCTAAACTCGTGGCCTCCACATGAGTTTGGTCTAAACTCGTGGTCAATCAACACGTGTTTGACCTAAACTTGTGGTCAACACATCTAGCAAAACAGCCCATTAATTGAGATGCATCGGACACAAAATGTGCACCAGAACGTGCACTTACAGTCTCCCCCTTGACCGATGCACTCAATTCATTCACCGATAATCATTAGCAATCGAAAACCTGCAAAAGCAAACTCCCCCTTAACTAATGATACCGGGTCTTCTTTTGTTGAGACTCGATCTTCTGACACAACACTCTGATCTTCAAACTCCAAAATCTCTGTATCTCTGTGACAACCAACTAACCTAACACTTCTCATTGTAGTTCTCCCCCTCAACAGTAACCATCTCCGAATTAAACATATGCAATCTTCCTCCTGCTTGGAACTTTGCTCGAGACATTCCTCGACTTGCTTAACCGGCATATAATAGAGAAGTTGAATTTCCAACAATCAGCATCAAATCAATCAGCTCTCACAAAATAAGAAACTCTGTAGCTTGAATCACAAAACGTAGTACCATAAATCCTGTCTCAACTAGCAGCATCTGACTTTGTCTTGTACCTTCACAATTCCACCAACCACCCGAAGTCTTTCCTATCAGATCTCCCCTTCAGTTGTATACACCGCCAAATATAAAGATCTTTAATCTCGCAATCACAATAAATGATCGCCTGATAATCATCTCTATTCTTGGAATATAAATAGGTTCAATCTTCAATTACTTAACAACAGATGACCAACTTCGTTGCTCTAATATTTCGACAAAGTTTCCACAACTGCTATCTATTTGATACTTGAGCATATTTCACATTAAGCACACCATCATCTAAACACAGATCTTGGTTTGTCTCTCAAGTAGCACAGAATTTTACTCAGAAATCTGAAATTTTTTTGTAAGTGCGGAATCCAAACATAATCGTTATTGAGGTAATTGAATGAAACACATAAATATGAAAACACGAAATCAATATGAACAGGAGATAAAATCTGATTCCTTTATCATTAGTCGAATGATTACAATGAATAAATCCGTTTACAATACATCTACGATGATTACGGATTACAATCAACGAGACGACTCTTGATAATCGAATAATATGGGCGGCATCTCGAGGTATAGATCTCTACCTCGAGAACCTAGTGAATGACATCTGTTGCAACTAAAATCATTAACCAAAAACCGAAACCTAAGATCTCTATTTATAGGCTAGAAATGGGCTGGGCTTCAAACTCGTGGGCTTCCAAACGCGTGCTACAGTAACACGTGTTTAGTCAAACTCGTGTTACTGTTCACACGAGTTTGGTCTAAACTCGTGGCCTCCACATGAGTTTGGTCTAAACTCGTGGTCAATCAACACGTGTTTGACCTAAACTTGTGGTCAACACATCTAGCAAAACAGCCCATTAATTGAGATGCATCGGACACAAAATGTGCACCAGAACGTGCACTTACAATTTGAGTGGGATATTGGCCCCCTTGCTCCCCATGTAGTACCGCCTTTGCATGATTGATTGACTTAATGAATTTACTATTTTTTTATTAAGTTTATTAAGTCATAAACAAAATAGGACGTGACTATTTTTTAACAATTAACTCGTTTTTCGACACGATTATCGAATCTAGTATTTCCTAAATAATATATACTCACAAATAAGACCATGAAGTATTTCCTAAATAAGTTAATTAATAATGACAACTTGAGATTTAATAAAAGACTTGGTGGCCAAGTTTTATGGACGTTAATAACAAAAAAAAAAATCTATATCTATCTATACTATATACTATATAGAAACTGCATGTAAAGCGAGTATAGATAAAAATTACACAGTAATTAAATTATAAATTATAAAAGCATATCCATCCTGATTCCTGACCATCGCATACTCACCAGATCGACTCTCGTAGTAGTTTTTTCTGAATTATATAATCAAAGGTTCAATTCTAGACCTTTCTGTCTCCCTGTATCTATTGATTCTGCATGTATTTTATTTTTATCGTTTTTGTACGTAATTTTGTTAATTATTTTTGTATGATTGTTAAATCTGTATGTTTAGCTGATTCTGTTATCATCTCTCTGTATCTATTCAAAATCATGATTTTTTTCTTCTAAAAACGTTTTGACAAGTTCTTTTAAAGGGGCAAAGGTTATATTGACTGAAACAACATCTAAAAATAATTAAGTGTCCGATCCTAAATAAACTCATTCTATTAGACATGTTTTCAAGGCAAAATTTGTATCTATATGTGTATATATGTGTTTTGTTTCTTTTATTTCAGCCGCACAATATAATAATTTCATAACCCTTTTGTAGCGTTATATATGCAATCGAACATCATGGCAGATCATCATTGTCGTCAAATAATTCCAAGCCAGATAATTTTCTTCTACATACTACCAAGGTTGTCGGTGGACTCGTTACAAGGTTGTAGGAGTGTTTGCAAAGAATGACACTCGTTCCTTAAAACACGCTATTTTTGTAACATTTGTGATTTTTGACTCGTTTGACTCATTAAAAACGTAAAGTAACCGTGATTTATTTACTTCGACCCGTTGACTTGAACGTACCAAATGACTAACTAATTTATTTAGTCGAAATGATTTAATGCTTTGTTTGACGATTTGTTGACGTGAAAGATACTAGACGAGACTTGGTAGCCGTATTTAATCGATTTTTGTGACGTAATGCGACGTTTAATTAAACTAGAAATGTATTCGGGTGATCCATGGGTCGACCCATGACCATGAACCACCACTCTTGACCCATCATATCCAAATCTCCCTACCTCACTCTTGACTCATCTATCCACTCATTCATTCATCCTCCAACCCTTATCTCTCTACATCTCCCTCTCATTCATTGCAAATACTTACACTCCCTCACTAAATTCTTGTCTTCATTAATTGTGTTTCAAGCTAAATTAATGCTAGAATCATCATCAATATCATCAATCAATCATCATATCTAATTTTGGAAAGTCAAAGTGCAAGGAAACTCATTATTCGGGTCAATTTCGGATTCGGGTCTTTTTTTTTACAAGTGAATTTTACCTCAGACGCGTATGATGTGTGCTAATCGCACAACGAAAGGGTCCCGCACTAAGCGGATCTTAAATAGCCTTTCTCACCATACCACCTCCTTAATTGGAAAATGCCGTCGAGGAGAACCTACCAAGGTTCGAACTCGAGACCTTGGAGTAAACTCCCCCGGGGCCCCCCATAGCAGGTTTAGTGAAACATCCCTGGCCACTGGGGTTTAACCCAGTTAGGTGGGAAATTTTGGTAAGTAAACTTGTTTCAATGCTATTGTTTTATACTTATTATCATGTTTCTAACGAAAACAAAGAAACCTTGATTCAATTTGAAGTCAAATCCAATTAAAAGTCAAATTAGGGTTTTTATTTCTAAATGGGTCAAGAATCAAAAATTTCGGATTTGTGAATGTTATGGATCGATACTTGAGTGGATTGTGTTTATAATCCTTTTCCTAGTCTGCTACAAACGATTTCCGAGTCAAACTTCGAGCTAAACCACATTTAAACCGAAATTAGGGTTTATAAATAATAAATGGAGTCAAAATCAATTTAATTATAAAACCCATGAATTATGAACGAATTTGATGGAAATTTCAGTTGTTTATGTTTATCGTTGGTTGTCAATGCTCAAACATACTTTGTGTCATCATCAAGTCGACCCCATGGCTGCAATTTAGGGTTTTTGGTCGAAGTCAAT
>CM067173.1:81199738-81229738 GCA_034093135.1 Erigeron breviscapus | reverse complement strand
CACGTTATGGGTTGTTGAGCCCACGTTATTGAACGTTATTAATCGTTATATGGATCATTGTTGTTAAACGTTGATCGTATTGATATTGTGCTAACGTGTTCCCTTAGCAAGGGTTTGTTGATGTGGTTAGATATTCTAACTCTTGTGTATCGTTAACGGTTGTTATCCCGACACTTGTTTTCCTATTACTTGTCCCTACGAACTCACCAACTTTATGTTGACCCGTTTTAGTACACTTTTCAGGTGAACAGGTTAGCTCAAAGACGTATTGGATGATTGATTGCTTGATTATGCTAGAATTGGACTTGGACTTCTTGGATCCGTGATTCATTATTCCCGATTAGGGGTTATGCTTATGTGTGATCCGGTTACTTGCATTATCGAATGGTTCGTATGGATTACTTGATCATTTTTATGCATTTAGATTTACTCTACATAATTTCCATGTCGTGTTGTGCTATTTGTGTAACCCTCATGTTTCCGCCTTGTTGGGGTGTTACAGAATGGTATCAGAGCCGTGGTTGTAGAGAATTAGATGGATCGACCTAGCCTATAGCCATTGCACCCACATTTCATATTAGCATGCATGATAGGAAATTTTGTGTGCAACGTGAATTGTATGACGCATAAAACTTGTTTAAACGGAGTTCGTAGGTTTTCCATGACTTGTGACTTGATTGTTATGTGATGACTTAATGGACGTATGTGTTAGTGTCGGGATTAGGGATGAGCATTTGGACCGAAACCCGTGACCCGACCCAGAACCGGCCCGGACCGACCCGCCCGAAGGGCTAATGGGCCGGGTCACGGGTCACGCTTTTGTTGCATTTTCGGGTCACGGGTTGCGCGGGTCGGGCCGGGCCAAAAACCGAAAAAAGGTGAAGGAAACCCGTAAACCGCCCGCGACCCGCCCGAACCCGACCCGAACCAAACCATCACGGGCCGGGTCACGGTTCCGATTTTCATGCACTTACGGGTCGCGGGTTGGGCCAGGTTTTTGCGGGTCGGGCCAGTTGCATATCCCTAGTCGGGATACATCGTGACTTGCCGAATGAACGTTAACGTATATTCTTATAGTTTTATTGTTTAACCCTAACAAAGTGAAATGATGGCATTAACGGAGTATGACACTCGGTAACCCTGGAGGCGCCTGATCAACAAATCTATGGTTATCCTATGTCATATAAAGTTAATGACCTCGTGGATTGCGCATTGTGGATGAAGTATTGTAGGTAACCCAGTATGTTTAATGAGTGCTGGTTAGGTGTTGGGTTAGCCGCTGGTACACCCTGTATACATACCCGACCAATACTTTGAGAGCATAACGGAACCGAATCTCGACATCCATTCAATATATTAACGGTGTGGAGGGTTAGCCGCTGGTACACCCTGTATACATACACCTTTAATGTATTGAATGTTGAAGTTAAGATTCGGACTATGCTTTACCCGCCTTGTTAGTGACTTGACCCCTTTATATATTTGTATGCAATGGTTTGAAAACATGGAATTGATTCAGAATCGAATGAAAACGATGATGCTTTGCCTCGTTATATTTGAACTTGAATGTTGATTTGAATATTCGGTTGTGGTTGAATTGGAATTGTGTGATTAGTTAGAATGCGAATAAGATGTTGATAACATAGTTTATTGCCATGGTAATATCCCCGTAGAAATACGTGTCCTTGTAATGGCTTAGGATAGTTAAATTTTGGATTGTTTGTTATGTGGCGGTTAATTGTGAATGTTCGGGTGTGAATTGTGAGGATTAACTTGGAAATACAACACGTGTGTTCGAGGAAAGATGGACAGACCATGGAGAGCTAACATGAATTATAGGCGCCAAGACGAGTAAGAGAAACTGGTTGATCAAGGAAATCAAAGAAGTAGAGGTGGTCGTGGAGGTCGTGGTAATCGTGAAGGACGTGAGAGAATCGAGTGGGTTAAACATCAAGATGTGTTAGAAATATAAATGTAGTAGGTGATTTGTTTCCTTGTTGTATATTTGTACTTAGAATGTAAATGTCTAAGTATGGAAGGGGGCTTAGTGTAAATTAGTCATATGTATATAAACCCCCTCCATAATGAACTTTGTAACCTTTTTACCCCATAATGCTAACCAATCTTTCCCTGATATCTCTGCTTTCTCTCTCTACTTTCTCTCTCTAGAAACCGCCATTGACACACACTAAAACACACACAAAAGCTCAAATTCTACTCTTTACATTTGGTATCAGAGCCAGGTTAGAGTTGCTGAACGATCCACAAGCTTCAATTAAGGCTTATTTTGTGCTTATTTTCTGGAATTTGAGTTTGTTACTGAAATAGCCATTTGCCGAGATTACTGTTTGAGTAATTTCTGCAAAATTAGTGTGTTTGTTGTTGAAATTTGTTCACCGATCGATTAGTGTTAGTATAAAGTTTGTTGTAGAAATTTGTTCACCGATCGATTAGTTGTTAGTATATCATCATTCTGTATCGATTTCAGATTTCAATTTCATCATTTGATCACATTTCGTAAAAGCTCGGCAAATCAAGGTTTCAGTGGGATTTCATTCTGATTGAAATTAGTTGTTATTTTGTTAGAGGATGATCAGGTAATAACACTTCCAAAATCAGTGTTAAAACACTATATGGATATGAGTGAAACTGCAAGAAAAGATTGCAGGGAGTTGAGTAAAAAGAATTTAAAATTAAAGAACGATTTGGAAGACAAAGAAAAAGATTTTCAAAGTAAATTTGATTTGCTTCAAAAGGAATTTGAGAATTTGAAATCTGAAAAAGCGGCAGTCACTTTTACTCAAAACTCCAAACTGCATCTTGAAAAGACCAATGAGATGTTACGAGCAAATGCTTTGGCTGAGGACATTGAGTCATTAAATGTGAAATTGAAAGAATCTATCCCTGATTTGACGGAATTTGAAAACAAAATTTCTGACCTAAAATATGAATGTTGTATAAAAGATTCTCTTAAACAAAAACTTGATAAAGAAAATGATGAGCTTAAAGCTGAAATCAAGTCTTATCAAGACAAGTTGTATAAGATTAATCGTTCATATCAACAAATCTTTTTGAATAGGCTAAGAAATTCGGAAACAATATTCACTTCAGGGTTAGGTTATGTCAATCCAAATCATTTGCTCAAAGCACAAGAAGAAGTCCATCATTATATAAGGAATCTTATTTGAGATGTGGGATGACTGACCAGTTTGTGAGACCGAATGATAGTGATTTTGAGGCTGATGATTTTCTAAAGAAGGGTGCAAAAGTCTATTTTAACTATGAGTTAATGGATGAGTCATATGATTTTTTCAGTCACCCTGCACATAAAATGGAAAAAGAAAATGACGAAAAAGAAAATCATGAGGCTATAATTCCTGAAATTCTTGAGTGTTTTAACGAAAAACCTTTAGAAGAAACTTTTCCAATTCCAAAAGCTGAAAACTTGAGACCTTATGTTCCACAACAAGTTTTGGAAAAGGTAATAGAGGATCTGCAAAAGTCTCTTGATGAAAAGCAATCTTTGATAGACAATCTGAAGACTTAAAATCACTGTATTATTGACCAACCCAAGTTAGATTCCAAAGTTTGTGATCAATCTGGATGTTCTGTGATTTCTATGTGTGAAATTGTAAATGCTTCTGTGCAAACTGAAAAAGAATCACAGATTTTTGATATGTGCAAACTTGATTTTGACCGAAAGTTTTCTGAATCGATTGAAAAAATCAATAAGAAGATTTTATCTATGAAAAAGAAAACCAATGTGTTTGAAAAGAATCATCCAATCCATGTTCAAAATGTGAATGTAGACATCAAGAAAGTTGTTCATGTGTCTGTTCAAACTGATAGTGATCTAGATGAATTCGATGATGCATTTGATGTTGATGATTATTTCTTCCCGACTACTTTTGAAACTGAGTTCTTTACAAGATGTGTACCATCAATCGTCGTGCCTTTCTTTGAAATGCCATTCCGATCAATGCTCGAAATCCCCCGATGGCCCAAGGTACTCGTTATGAGTATGGTAGTCATGACCACCACCGAAATAAGTGCCCCAACCTTATCGGTCAACAACGAGCTCAACGACAACTTACTCCCCATGGGAGAACGTTTACAGTGATTGCGGCCGAAACTCGTGTTGATCCTAAACGTCGTTGCAAATACTTTTCTTCTCAACGATCAATATACCACCGTATTATTTGACTCTGGTGCCAATTTTAGCCTTGTTTCCAACGATTTCGTGCCTTTGATTGATACTAACCTTAGTCCGTTGTCGTATTACTTTGAACTTGAAATGGTAAATGGCGGGTTAACGAAAATTGACCAAGTTGTCCGTGATTGTACGTTAGAATTGTGGAATCACCCGTTTCTCATAGACCTAGTTCCTTTTGATATCGGTAGTTTTGACGTGGTTGTGAGAATGGATTTGGATGTCGGCAATGAATGTGGTCATAGATTGTGGTAGTCGGGTAGTGAGGATTCCGTTAGTAGATGGTGAAGCTTTAGTATTTCAAGGCACGACGACCGAGCCATGGGATGGGAAAATATATAGTATTAACGTCACGAAAGTCGAATTGAAGACCGTGCCCGTGATTAATGACTTTGCGGATGTATTTCCGGATGACCTACCGGGTTTGTCTCCATCTCGTCGACTCGATTTCCATATTGATCTTATTCCAAATGCTTCTCCCGTGGCCAAGCACCCTATCGCTTAGCCTTAACCGAAATGCAAGAGTTGGCTACATAACTCAAAGAACTTCATGGAAAGGGGTTTCATACGCCCTAGTCATTCACCGTAGAGCGCACCGATCCTATTTGTTAGGAAGAAAGACGGCTCCTTCCGGATGTGAATCGATTATAGATAATTAAACAAACTGTTAGGACCAGTTTACTGATAAACTGGCCAGTCTCCAGTTGCATCTGGAGACCTGAAGAAATTGTCCAGAAATATATGAAGTCCAGTTGCAACGTACAGTTAACGCAACTGAAGACTTCATCCAGTTGAGATCTGACCAGATATGAAGACATTCCAATTGAAGTCGAAGACAACAAATGGAAGATAGAGAATGACAATGGCAGCGAAGCCCAGTTGACATTCTACTCAGATAGAAACTGGAGAATATCAGTTTAAAGCATTTACAAAGCTTTACACTGATTACGAGGAAGACCTTTATGCTTTATGTGCTTTTAACCGGACAATAACAATTGTCTATGTTTAAAGTACAAAAGTACATAAAGCAGGTTGAATAAAGTGACTTTATGTCATACTTTATACAACATTTAATTGGAAGTGCCCAAGGTACTCGTTATGAGTATGGTAGTCATGACCACCACCGAAATAAGTGCCCCAACCTTATCGGTCAACAACGAGCTCAACGACAACTTACTCCCCATGGGAGAACGTTTACAGTGATTGCGGCCGAAACTCGTGTTGATCCTAAACGTCGTTGCAAATACTTTTCTTCTCAACGATCAATATACCACCGTATTATTTGACTCTGGTGCCAATTTTAGCCTTGTTTCCAACGATTTCGTGCCTTTGATTGATACTAACCTTAGTCCGTTGTCGTATTACTTTGAACTTGAAATGGTAAATGGCGGGTTAACGAAAATTGACCAAGTTGTCCGTGATTGTACGTTAGAATTGTGGAATCACCCGTTTCTCATAGACCTAGTTCCTTTTGATATCGGTAGTTTTGACGTGGTTGTGAGAATGGATTTGGATGTCGGCAATGAATGTGGTCATAGATTGTGGTAGTCGGGTAGTGAGGATTCCGTTAGTAGATGGTGAAGCTTTAGTATTTCAAGGCAGACGACCGAGCCATGGGATGGGAAAATATATAGTATTAACGTCACGAAAGTCGAATTGAAGACCGTGCCCGTGATTAATGACTTTGCGGATGTATTTCCGGATGACCTACCGGGTTTGTCTCCATCTCGTCGACTCGATTTCCATATTGATCTTATTCCAAATGCTTCTCCCGTGGCCAAGCACCCTATCGCTTAGCCTTAACCGAAATGCAAGAGTTGGCTACATAACTCAAAGAACTTCATGGAAAGGGGTTTCATACGCCCTAGTCATTCACCGTAGAGCTGAAGACTTCATCCAGTTGAGATCTGACCAGATATGAAGACATTCCAATTGAAGTCGAAGACAACAAATGGAAGATAGAGAATGACAATGGCAGCGAAGCCCAGTTGACATTCTACTCAGATAGAAACTGGAGAATATCAGTTTAAAGCATTTACAAAGCTTTACACTGATTACGAGGAAGACCTTTATGCTTTATGTGCTTTTAACCGGACAATAACAATTGTCTATGTTTAAAGTACAAAAGTACATAAAGCAGGTTGAATAAAGTGACTTTATGTCATACTTTATACAACATTTAATTGGAAGTCGTATTTTCAATAAATCAAAATATCTTTTGTTTTAGAAAATTTGGGGATTAAAATAATGTTTTTATATTTATAGTGGGATTTTGTACCCTTATAAATACCCCCACATTTACTCCGGTTACCATTTACTTCCTTTCACATTCCTTCATTTACTTCACAATCATCAACAATTGCTTCTTTTCTCTCTCTGCTGCATAAATCAAGAACCCTAATTCCAAAATTCTCAATTTCACTTTCAATGGCACCTAAATCATCCAGATCTAGAGATGTAAATCTCCTTACTGTCCCATATGTTCCCCCACCAGGTGTCAGACAGGCACCTGGTGCTCCTGGCAATACTACGCTCATCAAATTAAACCCAAATAATCCGATGGCTAGTTTGCAAGGGGTTCAGACTGCCGATACTCTCATTGGACGAATCCAACACTTTCTTCGTGATTCTCCAATCGGCGAGTTTTTCTCTCTTAACCCACGCAAGTTATATCATAATTACTTGTGTGTGTTTTGGTACACTGCACAACTCTCCGACGACTGTTCATCCATTTCCTTCACTCTTAAGACTGGAACAGTCGAGTGTACTTTAATGGCAGAAACATTGAGGAATGCTTTACACCTCAACTACTGGAGACAAGGAGAATCTCCAGTTGTTATCTCCCCCAACCAAAATTTTAGACAAGTTCTCCTTGACATGGGACACAAGGATTGCTTGGAAAATGGGGTGTTGAAGACAAAGGGACCCATGACCATGAAAGGTCTCTCTCCATATTGGAAGTATTTCTTCATCCATCTGGTGGAGAGCATGGGTGGGAGTTCTGGTGGATTAGACCAGATAAACTCCACACAAGCAGAAATGGCCTACTGCTTGTGGTACGGACTCAGAGTGGATTTTGCCGATATCCTGTTTAGGGGCCTTGTTCAAAAACTGAAGGGCACCAGGGGACTGTGCATCCCCTTCTCCAGGTATTTATCCCTCTGTTTCCTTGAAATTCTGGGGGTGTTGAATATCACAACACTCAATCTTTGTACACTGCCCTATAAATGTTGAGGAATCTTGACTCCCTGGCATCAACAACTGGGGAGGTTGATATTCCTGAAAGAATGCGGCTGGCATTCGCTAAAACTGATGCACCAGTCCAAGGTGAGTCAGAAAGGCAACTGGGCGGGCCTCAAAATAATGAGGGACCCACCAGTTCGTCTGCTGGATTAGTGACGGTTGTTGGGCCTGAACAACTGTCTAACCCTTCCAGCTCCAGCTTGTCAGTTCCCTCCACTGTCACTGGAGACCTCCCAACAGGTCTCCAGGGTGTTCCAAAGGCAACCAGATCACGTCGTCCTAGGAGACAGTCAGAACTTGCCACTGACAGTAGAAACCCAACCAGCCCTCCAGCTTCCTCCCAACAGGTTGCTGAGATAGTCAAATGGGTGAACCGCAAGCAACCACTCTCGAAATTTCTGTAGGAGAGAGTGGTGAAGATAATACTGGGCTACCCCAACCCAGAGTAGAGTCCGTGTCTGCACAATTTGAGTCTGGCCAAATTTCTGACACTTCTTTTCTTGCACGAGCTGACGATGTCTTCGGCCAGTCACAGCTGGAGACTGAAGCTCCAAACTCTATGACCAGTGATGTTATGACTGTGGATAGAGCAGTTATAACTGAGGCAACCCCAGTGACCTCTATCCAAGGTGAAGTTGCTACGGCAACTGCACCACCAACTGATGAAACCTTCCAGGAAACTGGAGAAGGTCATCAGGAGACTGATCAATCTGATCAGCCATCTCTATCATTCATGAATCTGGGCATGGATGTTGATGAGTTCCAGCTAGAGTCTTCGGATTCTGAAGGAACAGCTTCTGATCAAGAGATAGTTGATGCTTCTATACAAGATCAACTCCCTTCATCTCTTGATCCGCCCCCAGAACAAACACTTTCAGTTTCCTCAACATATACGCTAACTCAAATTCCACGACCTAGACAACCATCGCTTATATCTTCACTTTTTGTGCCTAGAAATAGACACATGCCACCACCGCCATCGGCTAATGTACCTAAAAATACTCAGTACATTCAGCCACTTATTTTTCCTACCTCTTCTTCCTTAACCCCTTCTGTTTCTACTTCTTTGACTACTGGTCAGTCACCTGGTGAGGTTTCCCTTCAAGTGCCTCCTCCAGTTACTCTAGTGGTCTCTGCTGCTGGTCTAGTGACACTTCCTCCTCCGTCACTGGATACTCAATTTGTCTCCTTCTCAACCGACATCCAAGACCTGATCAAACGGGTGGAGGATGTTCATAAGACAATTGAGAAAAATGACAAGTCAATCTCCAGGTACAACAAAGACAGTCTGACCAATCAAAAAGTGGTGGACCTGGGGATTAATAGGTTTGCACAAAATGAAGACTTGGTATTTCACAAGCTCAATGAGTTGGTCACTGGCTGTAACAATCTGGCCACTTCTCTAAAGGAAGCCTTTGACCTAACTCAAACAAAAGTCACCTCATCCATCTCCAGTTTACTTGGCACAACTATCAGATCATCTGAAAATGAACTGAAGGAGATTGAAAGACAGGTCAAGGAATTGGTTGATCGACCTGCTCTTAATGTGACTGAGCTTGGGCAGCAGTTGGCAACTTCAGTTGGTCAGATCATTAAGGATACCTTGGCAGAGAGGGAAGAAGTATTAATTCAAAGGGTGATGTCTGAGATCACCAAGATTACCCCTTCACCAGTTGACCTGACCCCAATCACTTCACAGGTTGATTTGTTGAAGGGTAGTCTCGATAATCTGGCTGCCAAAGTGTCTGAACATTCAACAGTGTTAGACAAACTGACAACTGAAGTTGGAAAAGAAAAGGAGAAGGAAATTGTAGAGGAAAGGGAAACTGCACTGGCTGGTCTCTCTCCAGATAATGTCAAGTTGTTGGAAGAACTGAAGACTAGTCAAGACCAAGTTGCTGGTAATGTTTTGACTCAGTCTCAAGAGACCAACCACCTTTGGAGGTCATTCCGAATGGTTTGCACGATCTTCAAAGAGTGCAAGGATATGCAGTCGTGGCAGCCTCTTGACCGATTGCCCAGCAGCAACACAGACTGGGAAGCAATTCAGGCAGGTCTAGATTCTGCCAAGGGGGAAAAAATTGTCCTTGCACCAAGATTGCCAGGTGCAGGTACAAGAAATCTGGTGGAAAGGCAAGTAGTTGTTGGTGCTGATGCTAGTACTAAGGCTAGTGGGCAAGTAATTGAACAATTTGAAGATGTGGTTGATAGGGGGAATATAGACAAGGGAAAGAGTATTGTGCTAGCCACTGATACACAAGCAAAAGCAACTGGTACTGATGCCAGTGTGCTTGAAACTGGTAATCCTGATCAACTTCCTCCAGTGTCTGAATCCGAAAGCAGGAAACTGGCAGCTGTTGGCAATGCAATCAAAGAAAGAAAGAAACAAAGAAAAGCCAATCTGCTAGCTTCAAGGGTTCAACAGCAAGGTTTGGGTTTGCTGGACATAAATGATGCCAATCTGTTGGGCATCACACTGGAACAATACAAGGGCATAAAGAATGACCCAAGAATAGTTGGAATGGTCGATGAAATGGTTGATATTCAACTGGAAAGAGATTATCCCAATGATGAAGTTAATCTTGATGCCAGAACAATAAATGTGTCAGTGGAGAAGGCTAGAGAGTTGAGGGCATCTGGAATTGAAAGAAGAATTCAGAATGTCCAGAAAGTTGTTAAAAGAGTACTTAACCACCCAAGTCCAGAGGAAAATTGAAACCACTGCCAAGAGATGCAGATTTGAGGACTTGGGTACAACCAAATGAGCCAACAACTGAAGATATCCGAGCTGCAGTGCAGAAACTGAGCACTGGCCAGATCAAACTGGAAAATGAATCTGAGGCAAGGGCATATCTAAGTGAAGTGCTACAACAGAGATATCACCCTGGCAAGATCATTGATGTAAAGATCTCGATAAAGCCAGGAACAAAATGTTTCTATGTTGGTGTTAAGTATTCCAATGGACCTTTCTGCTATACTGATGATCCAGATGTTCATAGGTATGGTCATTCTGATCATGTTGAGATGCTGAATGTGTTGGAGGCTAGGCAGCAGAAGAACAAGTTGGAAAGAGGTTGGATTCATGTGCTTCAAAGTCTGATCAAGTTCAAGGAAAGTGTTGAAGAAAAACTGAACTTTGATCCTGAAGACAACCAACCCATCTCTTAAGTGGCCAAGAGAAGGAAAACTGGCGAAGGGCCATCTGTATAAGTTTTCCTTCAGTTATCATCTTGTAATTTTGTTTACATTCTTGTAACTTGTATAAATTTCATTTCCTTGTATAAATGAAGTTACCAGTTTGTAACCACATGGTAGATAACGGATTAAATCTAACAAACTCAAAAGAAAAACCCAAGGCATTTATTGATCTATAAAAATGCCTTGGAAAATTTAAGTAGATTTAGTCAAACAAGTCTTTCCAGTTCATACCTGTATAGATACAAGAACTAGAAAAGACTTGGCAATATTTCAGGACAATTAGGGGGAATTTGTTAAGACCAGTTTACTGATAAACTGGCCAGTCTCCAGTTGCATCTGGAGACCTGAAGAAATTGTCCAGAAATATATGAAGTCCAGTTGCAACGTACAGTTAACGCAACTGAAGACTTCCTCCAGTTGAGATCTGACCAGATATGAAGACATTCCAATTGAAGTCGAAGACAACAAATGGAAGATAGAGAATGACAATGGCAGCGAAGCCCAGTTGACATTCTACTCAGATAGAAACTGGAGAATATCAGTTTAAAGCATCTACAAAGCTTTACACTGATTACGAGAAAGACCTTTATGATTTATGTGCTTTTAACCGGACAATAACAATTGTCTATGTTTAAAGTACAAAAGTACATAAAGCAGGTTGAATAAAGTGACTTTATGTCATACTTTATACAACATTTAATTGAAGTCGTATTACTTCCTTAAATGCTCTCAACCATATTTGTACGATGAAGTTGGAATCCCAATGACAACTTTATCTATAAATAGAGGTCTTTGTACAACCAAGAAATAACTTTGCATATTCAGACATTTGCATTTCTTGGTGAACTTGTGCAATATTCTCTCAATCGCAAAAAGGAACATTTCACAACTTTAAGTGTTTCGATTGTTGAAGAGAATTTCCAAGTATTAGATCATTGTATTTCATATGTTGTTAGAATATTTACATATTTGTATTATCTTGGTTTCGCAACAACCTTGTAATTTATTTAAAGATAATAAATAAATTACACTTGAAAAATTACATATTTGTATTATCTTGGTTCCGCAACAACCTTGTAATTTATTTAAAGATAATAAATAAATTACACTTGAAAAATTACATATCGATCTCACCAGATTTACTTTACAAGTATTTATTTATTGCATTGTCTTTACTTATTACACTTTGTCACCTTAATAAGTAATCTATCCATTAACCTGGTATATACATACTGCAACTGGTCGTCTCCAGATCAGTGTGTATATTGCAAAGTAACCTCACCATCGACATAGAGGTGTCTTCAGGTAGTACCATCTATTGAGTTGGGACTTACACAAACTCACAGTGAAAAATCGTTATCCTTTTTCCTAGAGTTGATGATCTATTTGATCAACTCCAATGTGCTCGTTTCTTTTCCAAGATTGATTCGTGGTTGAGTTACCACCAATTGCGT
The DNA here is from genome assembly GCA_034093135.1 of Erigeron breviscapus. Lineage (NCBI taxonomy): Eukaryota > Viridiplantae > Streptophyta > Magnoliopsida > Asterales > Asteraceae > Erigeron > Erigeron breviscapus. The sequence goes on along the minus strand of CM067173.1, from coordinate 81,217,633 downwards.
GTCCATGAAGATGATATTCCCTAGACGGCCTTTCGAATCCGTTATGGACATTTTGAATTCACGGTTATGCTTTTTGGGGTTGACCAGGCACCGGCTGTGTTCATGGTTTTGATGAACCGGGTGTGTCGGCCCTAGCTAGATAAATTTGTCATTTGTTTTCAGTAACGACACTCTTAACCATTTCAAGACGAAAGTAGATCATTCAAAACTTTTGAGGAAAGTTTTAGAGTTACTCTGGGAAGGGAATTTGTATGCAAGTTCTCCCAATTGCGAATTTTGGTTCGAAGAGGTCCACTTCCTTGGTCACGTGGTAAGCAAAGAAGGAATTCGCCTGGATCCTTGATGTGTCGTATTTTATACCCATTTCCCACGTGATTTTAGTACCAATTATTCGTAATTTTTATAGTTTTATATCCAACTTTCGATGCTTTGAGGTAGTGTTTAGTGTTTTCAGGTTGGAGAATTATTATACGGATGAATTGGTTGATTTTGATGATCCATGGAAGAAACGAGAGAAGGATTCGGTTGAAATCAAGTGAAAGACGAAGAAAACGAAAACTGGAGCATGTAACTCCCGTTAGAGATATAACGCCCGTTACATGTGTCTCACTGTAACGGGTGCGTAACTGCCGTTAGACATCCTTGACGCTTGTAACGCCCGTTACATAAGTAACGGCCGTTAGGGTTGTTTCAGAAATTCACCTTGTAACGGGTGTTACACGCGAATTTTCATATATAAGCTTGATTAGGGTTCGGAAATAAGGGGACGACTTTTGGAGAGATTTTATTGAGCATAACTAATTGTTTTGAGTACTTTGGAGCAAACAAGCTGTTAGGGTTTTCATCTTTTCAGATTTGGATTACAATCATTGTTGCTACCGGATTCTTTTCAATTCATTGGTATAACATGATTTCTTCTATCTTTGATTGTTTCAATTATTTAGTTATGAGTAGCTAAATACTTTATCATCCATCTTGATGAAGTGAGACAATATGTAAGGATTACACTATTTTATGTTCTTCGTTAGTGGTACTAGTTGAACATATATGTGATTTCAATTAATTATCTTTAATAAATTGTCACTAGTTCATGGTATGATAGTGAACATCATTTTTATAAATGGAATTACTTTGTCAACGTGTTGAATAACGATTGGTGGTACCACGTTATTTTGACATAGGTACAATTGTTAATTTGATAGTCAAACAAACTAGTTGGTTAGGGAAATTGTTTTAAGCATTGGTGGTACCGGCTTTTACAAAGGAACTGATTAATTAGGTGATTTAAATGATTTTACAAACGTTGGTGGTACCAGTTTGTGTCTTTATTTTGTCACGATTATCATTATCAACTTAACTGGATTTGAACTTCATTTTTGTGCAATCCGAATATGTTGTTGAGCGAACTCAAGATGGATGACTTTTAAATTTTTTCTGTCATAAGATCATTTTTTCTATCGTTTGAGGACGATCCCTGCCCCGGTCATACCGGATTTCTTTCGATTAATCTTTCGAGATTACTAATTATTTACTAACTTTTGCAACGTGACAATTCGGTCACAACCCCCCTTCTTTCTGAATTACTTTATTTTCAACAATTGCTTATTTAGTCCCTGTGATCGATCCTGACTTACCATTTATCTATACTATACACGAACGGGTCCACTGCCCGAGAGTGTGCATTAGGTAGTAAAATCGGTATTTCTTGTTTATAAATTTAAAACTCGATTTTGCACATCAAGTTTTTGGCGCCGCTGCCGGGGACTTTTGTTAGTAGTTGTTTAATTTTGTAGTTCGATCCTTTCTTGTATTCATTTACGAGAAAGTTACTTGATTTCTTAGGTTAGTGTAATTTAGTGTTAATTTTTATTTATTTATTTATTTAGTTATTTTTATAGTTTTAATCCATTTTATTATTTAGTTCTTGTTTTCCATCTGTGCTTTTCACGGGGTGTGCTAGTGTTTGTTTTGCAGTATTAGCATCACCTATGGCTATTGAAGACTATGAGTTGGAGGGAGAATATCCTGACGAGATTCGGTACTTTAATCAGTTACCCAACGAGACTTGGTATGAAGCATGGATGAGAATTAGATACATAGTTGATAAGTTAAACACGAACAACATTTTTGTTCGTGAACTTGTTACGTTTTATTTGCGTGGGCTGGATGATGAATCCTACGATATTTTAAGCGAAGAAATCTTAGGGATGGATACCGACGGAGTATTTGATTATTTGGAAGAATTTATTCAATCTAACGAATTTGTGTATGTGCCCAAAAATGAAACAATGTGGCAAGAAGTGTATGAGACTTCAGAAGAGAACGAAACAACGGAAGCTTATGATCTCTCGGAAAATGAATCTCATACTCAACCTCCTGAAAGCCAAAAATATCCAGAGATACAGGATTCCATTCAAATCCTGAATACTGATGCATTGGAGGAACCACATGTCTCTCCTCCACAATCTGACTTTGGTGAAGTGATAATGGGTGAATTTAAATAAGAATTTATGGAACCAGGAGATGTTATGAGTAAGATAGTAGCACAAGAGCAAGTGTCATTTCCACAACCTATGATTGGAGTCGACTCGAGAGAAGATGAGTATCAATTGACTTATTTGAAACAAAACAAATTATTACTCATTAGCAGAGAGCCGGTGGTCGAAGATGTTGATTTGAAAATATGTTCTTCCTTCCTTGGTAAGGTATGTGATGTTTCTTATGATGATACAAATGTTGCTAAATATATCTTGCAGGATTTTGAGGATGAAGTCATTATTGACTTGGATAAGGAGTTGGTAACTGGTCCAACGAAGAGGATTGAGCTTGAACACACCAAAATGGATGAATTACCGACAGTTCAAGCATGTCTTCAATTGGTGAGCAACAAGAGGAAGCTAGAGGGAGCATCGGCTACTTTCCTTATTGATAAGTGTTCAATTGTCTCTCAAGAGAGTCGTTTTTATACTTTAGGTAACCCAATATTTTTTGAGTATAAAAAACGGCGATGGGTAGAAAACTCGGTTTTAAAAATAGATATGATAGATCATGTGAGTAGAGACTTTGCAAAGGTGGATTTTAAGAAATGGGTAATGATAAAAGTTAATTTCACAAAATTTTCACCTTACTCGTGTAGTCTACCAGACTCTTTATATCTTGGTGAAATTAACAGTTGGAGTCTGACAAAGGTGAAAGTTAATTGTTTTTCACCATTTAAGGGTAGACCGCCCAACACTTTAATTGTGGGGGCGTCAAAGACCCCATTATGATGATTTTTCGGGGTAGGAGTCTAGCTAACGACTCGTTAATAAATTAAGCGCTTCTCGGGAGGCAACCCGTGTCTTTTATTTTGTTATTTAAATTTAGATTTTGCATTTTTCTTTTTGTTTGTGTTTTTGAATAAACTCTTTGATGTTGGTTGTGGTTATGCTATTTGATTGGTATTCCTGTTTGCGTTGATTTGTGTGTTCATGTTGATAGCAAGTTGATTGTCATGTGCATATGCTGGCAGTAAGTTCAGCGCAATATTCTTGTTGGCATCATTCAAGCATGGAACACCCGTCATACCCGGCAAGTTTTTCTTGTTCTTGATTTTGTTTACTTTCCCCTATTTCCCATAGTTTGCCTTAGTTCATTGGACATTGAGGGCATTGTCCAACTCAAGTGTGGGGGGGGGTGGTAAATAGGAAAAAGTCGGGTATTTTTAGAGGATTTTTAAACTTTTGCATGCTTGTCCTTGTAGTTAATTGCTTTTGTCACCTAATTATAGATATTAATAAGCAATTTGACTACACCCTTGGTACAAATTTTAATATGTGGAATGTGTTTTGACTGATTAATTAGGCAATCCCTTCTGGATTAATAATATGACTAGCACGCTTATAGCACCAAAACACCCAAATTGTGAGATTATTGATTCATTGCTAGTTATGATAGGTGTTTCGGTTTTGGAATTATTAGCCTTGTAAATTTGTCCCTCTCATAGGCTTTTGGATTTATCCAGGAGTAAGGGTCTCTTTTAGAGCTCTGAACTATGACGTGCAAGTTTGAGGTTGATTTTCCATTTCCGGATTATTTCATTTGCTATGAGTGTGCCGGTGATTGCGTTGATTCTAGAACTTTTCCTAGTTGATCGTTCCGTGATTTTCTAGATGAAGAAGAGGCAAATTTAGGATAAAACACTTTGTTCTTTGTATGTTCACCCCTTGTTTCGTAAAAAAAATTGTTATGTGCATGTTTTGTTAATGTGCTTAGTAGCTAACTACACTGGTTAGTGAACCACCTGTTTAAACCCTTATGTTGCACTCACTTTTAGTGCCATAAACAATAGAAAACATGTTGTCATTAGCCTGTTCTTTGTTATTAAATCCACCTAAATATACACCTTTCCTAGCCATACCGATAGTCGAAGTCCTGGTGGGTCATTGGTTGCCTATGCTAGTGGATGGTTTGGGTTTTATCTTATTATGTCGGGTTGAGATACTTTCATTTAATGGGGGTAGTTTGATTTCGTCATGATTATTGGATTGAGTCTGGATTGTTCATCTTAGCATTTTTATTAAATGATTTGTCACTGTTTCAACATTATTAAGAGAATACCAATTAGTCAGAGTAAAAGTAGCTCACAAAAAAAATGAATAAAAAGAATAAAAGATTTGAAAAACAGAAAAAGAAAAAAAAAGAGAAAAAATGAAAAAACGAGTTTGGGCTGTCAGTTGGTATTTCTCACTTTTTGTCAAATCGTTTTTGTAAGTTGGTTCATCTATTACACCAACAAAAGCTTCAATGTTTCTACAAATTATAAGAGTTGAGTTGGTACATCTTTATGACCAACGAAAAAGGATTTTGCAATACTAAATCCTTTGAGTTATTTTTCTTCGGTTGGCATGTTTGTTTAAGCCAACATGGGTAGTTTTGGTTGATAAGTTGTTGGATTGTCATACACCACAATGGTGTCGGTTTCTATCGTTCTATTGGGGGGTATTGTCGGGAAAACTTCTTGGGATTTGGACCGTTGGCAACTAATGACATGGGATTGTTTATGGACTAGACTATATGTGAAAACTTTGTTAAATGTTGTGTTATTTCTTTGTTAACACCATTTGTTTATCCAAATTTCCATACCCTATTTAAATACCCTGTTTAGCCTCAGAGTACATTACAACCCTTTAAAGTCCTCTTCTGATAGACGTTATAGGGTGCTTGCGCCTTGGTGATGAAGGAATGATTCTAGTACAAGCCTATGGTTAAAAGATTATGCATCACGACTAGGCATTGAGTGATTATTCAAATATTCAACCCCAAGAGTAAGTTAGTTGGAGTAGGATAGACGATATATCACTGATTCGATTCTTTTGTGCTTAGTCGTGTTATTAAGGCTTGTGTATCAGTCAAATATTGTCAAACATTCCGGTTTTCATTTAAGATTAAAACTGCTTAACCATTTCTTTTCATTTTATGGTTGAGCTTCTTTTTGATTACTGAAATGTGGTATCCATTGTGTGCCAAGGTAATTATTGTTTTTCAGCTTGAAATTTCTTGAGGACAAGCAAAGCTTAAGTGTGGGGGGATTTGATGTGTCGTATTTTATACCCATTTCCCACGTGATTTTAGTACCAATTATTCGTAATTTTTATAGTTTTATATCCAACTTTCGATGCTTTGAGGTAGTGTTGAGTGTTTTCAGGTTGGAGAATTATTATACGGATGAATTGGTTGATTTTGATGATCCATGAAAGAAACGAGAGAAGGATTCGGTTGAAATCAAGTGAAAGACGAAGAAAACGAAAACTAGAGCATGTAACTCCCGTTAGAGATATAACGCCCGTTACATGTGTCTCACTGTAACGGGTGCGTAACTGCCGTTAGACATCCTTGACGCTTGTAACGCCCGTTACATAAGTAACGGCCGTTAGGGTTGTTTCAGAAATTCACCTTGTAACGGGTGTTACACGCGAATTTTCATATATAAGCTTGATTAGGGTTCGGAATAAGGGGACGACTTTTGGAGAGATTTTATTGAGCATAACTAATTGTTTTGAGTACTTTGGAGCAAACAAGCTGTTAGGGTTTTCATCTTTTCAGATTTGGATTACAATCATTGTTGCTACCGGATTCTTTTCAATTCATTGGTATAACATGATTTCTTCTATCTTTGATTGTTTCAATTATTTAATTATGAGTAGCTAAATACTTTATCATCCATCTTGATGGAGTGAGACAATATGTAAGGATTGCACTATTTTATTAATTCAAAGTTGATTTCAATTATCGTTGTGTCGTGATCTTGATGATTTAATTCTTTATTAATTGTTGGTGATATGTATGTTCTTCGTTAGTGGTACTAGTTGAACATATATGTGATTTCAATTAATTATCTTTAATAAATTGTCACTAGTTCATGGTATGATAGTGAACATCATTTTTATAAAAAGAATTAATTTGTCAACGTGTTGAATAACGGTTGGTGGTACCACGTTATCTTCACATAGGTACAATTGTTAATTTGATAGTCAAACAAACTAGTTGGTTAGGGAAATTGTTTTAAGCATTGGTGGTATCGGCTTTTACAAAGGAACTGATTAATTAGGTGATTTAAATGATTTTACAAACGTTGGTGGTACCAGTTTGTGTCTTTATTTTGTCACGATTATCATTATCAACTTAACTGGATTTGAACTTCATTTTTGTGCAATCCGAATATGTTGTTGAGCGAACTCAAGATGGATGACTTTTAAATTTTCTCTGTCATAAGATCATTTTTTCTATCGTTTGAGGACGATCCCTGCCCCGGTCATACCGGATTTCTTTCGATTAATCTTTTGAGATTACTAATTATTTACTAACTTTTGCAACGTGACAATTCGGTCACAACCCCCTTCTTTCTGAATTACTTTATTTTCAACAATTGCTTACTTAGTCCCTGTGATCGATCCTGACTTACCATTTATCTATACTATACATGAACGGGTCCACTGCCCGAGAGTGTGCATTAGGTAGTAAAATCGGTATTTCTTGTTTATAAATTTAAAACTCGATTTTGCACATCAATCCTAGTAAAAATTGACGCGATAAAGAATCGGAGACGACCCGAGACACCAACCGAGATCCATCCAATTTCTTGGTTTGGCGGGTTATTATAGACGTTTCATTGAGGGCTTTCCAAGATTGCCCAACCCTTAACTCTACTGACTCAACAAGAAAGACGATTCGATAGGAGTGAGAAACAAGATCCAGCCCTCCATTATTGAAAGACAAGTTGTGTGATGCACCCATTTTAGGCTTGCCCGATGGAGCCGATGACTTTGTTGCGTATTGTGATGCATCCGGGCAAGGATTGGATTGTGGTTCGATACAATGGGGTAAAGAAAACATTGTAGCCGATGCCTTGAGCTGAAAGGAACGTATAAAACCAAGACGAATTAGGGTCATGAGTCTTACCGTGCAAAGGAGTGATCGCGACTCCATCATTGAAGCACTACACGACTTAGAATAACAATTTGATAGAAAGAATGATGACGGTTTATACTTTGTTAAACGATTGTGGATTCCCGTTCTTGGCGGATGGCGGTTGTGATTGACGAACGAAGCTCACAAGTCGGCATACTCGGTTTATCCGGGGGTCCGACAAGATGTATTTTGATTTGAGAAACTTGAATCGGTGGCCGGGAATGAAGAAAGACATTGCTAGATACGTTAGTGAATGCATCTCGTGTTTGTAAGTAAAAGCCGACCACATAAATCACCCGGTCTACTAGTTCAATCGGTAACACCGGTGTGGAAATGAGAACGAATTGCCATGAACTTCATCACGAAGTTACCTAGAACGAGTAGTGGTCGGGACACCATTTGGGTGATAGTTGACCGGTTGACTAAGTCGGCTGACTTCTTAGCCATCCGGAAAGACGATAAATTTGACACCATGGCACGTTGTACATCGAAGAAGTAGTATCCAAACGTGGAGTGCCCATTTCCGTAATAACCGATCGGGATGCCCGATTTACTTCAAAGTTTTGGAAGGCATTCTAAAGAGCGATGGGTACTCAACTCGATATGAGTACGGCGTTCCATCCGCAAACCGACGGTCAAAGAGAAAGAACGATTCAAACGCTTGATGATATGTTAGGAGTTTGTGCCATCAATGTTTGGTGGCAATTGGGACGTGCATTTACCGTTAGTCGAATTCTTTTATGATAGTAATAGCTACCACGCTAGTATCCAAATGGCTCCATTTAAAACTTTGTATGGGAGAAAATGTAGGTCACCGCTAGCTTGGACGGAAGTTAAGCCAACTCTTTGGGCCCGAAATTTGTAATTGAAACGACCAAGGTAACCTCACAAATCAAAGAAAAGTTGAGTGTAGCCCGAGAACGATAACTAAAGTATGCAAACGTTAGACGACGACCTCTTGAATTCGGAATCTGTGATTTTGTGTTGCTAAAAGTATCCCCGTGGAAAGGCGTTGTTCGATTTGTATAACGTAGCAAGTTAGGGCCAAGATATATTGGTCCATTTAAAATCCTTGAGCAAATTGGCTCGGTAGCGTATCGATTGGAACTTCCTCAAGACTTGAGTGGAGTTCATAACGTTTTCCATATTTGTAATCTCCGGAAGTGCTTGGCGGATCCAACACTTCACGTGCCTCTTGAAGAAATTCGTGTCGATAAAATGTTGAAATTCGTGGAAGAGCCGATAGAGATCTTAGATCGGCAAACTAAAAGGCTAAAGAATACTTAGTATACGATCGTTAAGGTGAGATGTAAAGCGATACGTGGGCCCTAACGTTACTTGGGAACGTGAGGATTCTATGAAAGCCGAGTGCCCCCTTTTATTTGACGAGACTAGTTAGAATTGAATTTCGGGACGAAATTCCTTTAACGGGGGAATGATGTAACATTTATGATTTTTGACTCGTTTGACTCATTAAAAACGTAAAGTAACCGTGATTTATTTACTTCGACCCGTTGACTTGAACGTACCAAATGACTAACTAATTTATTTAGTCGAAATGATTTAATGCTTTGTTTGACGATTTGTTGACGTGAAAGATACTAGACGAGACTTGGTAGCCATATTTAATCGATTTTTCTGACGTAATGCGACGTTTAATTAAACTAGAAATGTATTCGGGTGATCCATGGGTCGAACCATGACCCATGAACCACCACTCTTGACCCATCATATCCAAATCTCCCTACCTCACTCTTGACTCATCCTATCCACTCATTCATTCATCCTCCAACCCTTATCTCTCTTACATCTCCCTCTCATTCATTGCAAATACTTACACTCCCTCACTAAATTCTTGTCTTCATTAATTGTGTTTCAAGCTAAATTAATGCTATAATCATCATCAATATCATCAATCAATCATCATATCTAATTTTGGAAAGTCAAAGTGCAAGGAAACTCATTATTCGGGTCAATTTCGGATTCGGGTCTTAGGTGGGAAATTTTGGTAAGTAAACTTGTTTCAATGCTATTGTTTTATACTTATTATCATGTTTCTAACGAAAACAAAGAAACCTTGAGTCAATTTGAAGTCAAATCCAATTAAAAGTCAAATTAGGGTTTTTATTTCTAAATGGGTCAAGAATCAAAAATTTCGGATTTGTGAATGTTATGGATCGATACTTGAGTGGATTGTGTTTATAATCCTTTTCCTAGTCTGCTACAAACGATTTCCGAGTCAAACTTCGAGCTAAACCACATTTAAACCGAAATTAGGGTTTATAAATAATAAATGGAGTCAAAATCAATTTAATTATAAAACCCATGAATTATGAACGAATTTGATGGAAATTTCAGTTGTTTATGTTTATCGTTGGTTGTCAATGCTCAAACATACTTTGTGTCATCATCAAGTCGACCCCATGGCTGCAATTTAGGGTTTTTGGTCGAAGTCAATGTTGACTTCAGAAAGTCAACTTGTTCTTGTTCATCTTTGTTGCCCAGAAATTCTGTTTCAGTAACCTCCATACCTTACGCCCCTAAGGGCGTACCTTACGCTGCTCTCCATCTATCAATTTCACATTACGCCCCAAACCTCCTGGTTACGCCCATTCAGACGCCAAAATGAGCATTTGCAGCCCACCGTAACTTACGGTGGGTACTGCCGTACCTTACGTCGGCTGAAGCTTGAACCAGCGTACCCTACGCCATCTGAACCGTATCTTACGCCCCCAGTCTCTTCTCCACCGTATCCTACGCCACCACCACCGTACTTTACGGTGGTGTGTATCCTTGTATTTTCCAGAATTTTAATCTAAAGCTTTTCATTATACAAAATAGTTTCTGGCTCCTTTTCAATCCTCCCCTTGTCTTCCCTGTTGTTGTTTGAGTCGTGTTCAGTCGTGGTCCTTTGTCGGGGAAAACTCGAAACTTATTCTTGACTATCAAACGTAAATCTATATATATATACACATATATATATATATATGTATGTGTATGTGTGTATATATATATATGTATATGTATATATATATATATATATATATATATATATATATATATATATATATACATGTATTTATATTTATATAAATATATATAAGTAATTGTATATACATATACAAAAATTATATTAATACTTGTATTGTATAAACTCGATAATAGGTCGTGAGCCTTGAGGAACTCGGGATACTCGTAATTCATTGAATACTTATAATTCTATTACAACTTGACGATACAAGGAAAAGGTGAGTTTCGTAAACCTCTCCCTACTCAATTGAGATTCGGGCTGAAAAGTGTACATACTTGTTTGATTGTTGATTAATCAATTTATTGATTGTTCGATTGACGTTTTGACTTATCGCTTGATTGATTATGCTTTCGATTATGAATATATGTTGTGGTTTGGATAGTTGTACATACATGGAAGACGATTATGCCTTCAATGAGTTGTAGATGTGGTGGGAAGGCTGCGGGTGACCCTATATATAAGTATCTATGAATCCTTGAAAGTAGAATCGTATGAAGTGTATGTGCATTGTGTTGTTGGTTGATGGAAAACGTTTTGATATGGAACGGGAAATAGGATCTTGCATGATAATATTTTCCCCCATAACGTATTATAGATTTGTGATAACGATTAAGTCCATGTTGATGGCATAACGATAAGTCAACGATTTGTGGCATAACGTTGTTGTTAACGATATTGTTTAACGTGTATATTGTATATGAATGTTTAGTTGTAACGTAACGTTGATATATGACGCATTTGAAATATATGTAAGTCGCCCCGTGATATGACGCATTTGAAATATATGTAAGTCGCCCCGTGATATGACGCATTTGAAATATATGTAAGTCGCCCCGTGATATGACGCATTTGAAATATATGTAAGTCGCCCCGTGATATGACGCATTTGAAATATATGTAAGTCGCCCCGTGATATGACGCATTTGAAATATATGTAAGTCGCCCCGTGATATGACGCATTTGAAATATATGTAAGTCGCCCCGTTATTGAAAGTTATTAATCGTTATATGGATCGTTGTTGTTAAACGTTGATCGTATTGATATTGTGCTAACGTGTTCCCTTAGCAAGGGTTTGTTGATGTGGTTAGATATTCTAACTCTCGTGTATCGTTAACGGTTGTTATCCCGACACTTGTTTTCCTATTACTTGTCCCTACGAACTCACCAACTTTATGTTGACCCGTTTTAATACACTTTTCAGGTGAACAGGTTAGCTCAAAGACGTATTGGATGATTGATTGCTTGATTATGCTAGAATTGGACTTGGACTTCTTGGATCCGTGATTCATTATTCCCGATTAGGGGTTATGCTTATGTGTTATCCGGTTACTTGCATTATCGAATGGCGCATATGGATTACTTGATCCTTTTTATGCATTTAGATTTACTCTACATAATTTCCATGTCGTGCTGTGCTATTTGTGTAACCCTCATGTTTCCGCCTTGTTGGGGTGTTACAATTTTGCTAACATGCATACCCTACATCTAACCAATGGATCCACCGCTCAATTGCATTCCAAACTTTTCTTGTTTCCCTGTCAAAATTTGTCCATGTTTGGAATCATGGATTGTGAAGCACCAGATGACGGTTTAATTGCCGAGCGCTATCATTTGCCGTCTTTGCGGTATAAAGTTAAGGTCAATACTAACATCTTTACATGGACTGATATGTGTATGCGGCAAAATAATGAGTTAGTTTTATGGAATCCATTAACGGGCGAGTTTAAAGTGTTAATCAATCCTTGCGCTAAAAAAGTAAAAGTATTAGGATTGTATTACACCGGCACGTCTAATAAGGATTATAAACTTCTAAGTGTATCCTCTGTTCTCAACGTTCACATATACTCGTTGAAATCAAATTCATGGAGAAAGGTTGACTCAATAGACAACTATCAAACTCTGTCTGACTTGGGACTTAGACGAGGGACAATCAGTAGTAGTACTTGGTTTAATGGAAATCTCTATTTCTTGAAAGAACGTTCAGTTCTAAAGTTCGACACACAGATGGAAAAGTTCACCATAATACCAACTCATCCCTCTTTTAAAGATTTGGACATTAAGGGTTTGATAATGAACCTTAAAAAAGGCTTATTCACTTGGGTGTCAAATATGAAACTGAAACTAGTCTACATCGGCAATCTAAAAAGGCTTATATCCAGTTGTGGAGGATGACAACAGATGAGATTTGGGAGAAGATAGGATCTTACAGAGTTGATATTTCTATGGACCCATTTCACTGGTTACGGAATAAAACTTGGCTTATGATCGAATCACTTGACCAAAAACTGTATAAAGTTGATTGCAGTAAAAATTATACTAAAGGCAAAAACTATATAACCAGAGGCAAAAGCACGCCAATTATTAAGATGGACGAAGGGTATTCCAAATTGAACTACATAGAGTCTTTTATGCCAATTGATGGATCCATATGAAGAAGATTTGAAGTAGCGTCATCACTTCTATCTGTAGTTTCTATTGTTGCAAATCAAGTTAATTGGTTGATATTGATGTTTTATGTTTTATTTACTTGAACCAGTTTTTTGGTTTGTATTTTGATTATTAATCATTAATCGTGTTTTATATATGTTTTTCTCACTATTTTGAGTTTTAACCACTTACAGTCATTTTACAAGAAAATTAATATGTGAAAGGAGAACAGTCTTTGAATCTAACCAGGAACTGATCGAACAAAACACATATGTGTAGCTCTTGGTCGGCTAGGCCATAGATTTGTTCTTTTAGTTTTACATATGTTTGAACAAGTATGCACCACTGATAGAGCTTGACCATATCTATAAAGCCCTTGTTTATAGTAAATCAAACTAAAATAACCATTTAAAAAATTGGTGGAAAGATTTAGGTTTTCAAATAATTTTATATGGGATGCCATATTACTTTTGTACTTGAATTCACTTTGTACCAGCATGACTACACCCGTTTGCTTGTTTATATGTCTAAGTTATTAATATTTTCCTATTTTCGTCCAGTATTAGAAGTGGCAAAATGGGTGGGTTCAGTATCGGGCCAAAACGGGTTTGTCTAGACAAGATAATGTTTTGGTAAATGTCAAAACAGGTTAGGTTGGTCTGACCCAAAAGACTTTGATTTATACATACAATAGCATGTAATTGAAATTTAGATACACACAATATAGCTTCTGAGAGTTAAATACGTTTTCATGCACTTGTCGGTTGGCCCTTTTGATTTATATTGTACGTGTTTGACCATTTTATTTTGCTAGAAATGCCCCTATCACAACATTAATTTTGAAAAAGATTACTTCGTATGATATATGCACAGACTCTATGTGCTACACTTACCATCTGCTTGTACTAAACTAGATGAACTTTAAAAATGCTTGAAGGTTGACAAACACGACATAACCATCAACAGGATCATCAAATAATGGACATACAAGTAAACTATCCATCCTTGTTAAAGACCTTGGATTGGCCATTTTTCACATCGGTTTGACCAGTTAGAAATAACATATCCAACGCTGTAATTGTCTTATCTTGGTTATTACTTAGATAAAGTTCCTATTTGACTTTGGTCAACTTTTAACTGTATTGATCCATATTAGATGCAGTACAAGAAGAGAGTGTAGTTGAATGGTTAGATTGTTTAAAGAAATTGGACTGACACAATTAAGAAATTGTTGCTGTTATTCAAGCTGCAACTTTGAAAGTTAGATACGTCTTAGATGCAACACGAGAAGGGTGTGTAGTTGACTAGCCTCGATTGTTTGAAGAAATCGTAGAAGTTGAATGTTCTTAGTAGTTATACATATTCACCTTTTTAGATTGTTTTCTTAATGTTGTTTTGCAGAGAGACAGATTCTTGAGTTATCTCAATATTGCCAAGGTCTCCAGTTGGTTTCTTTCTACCCTTTGGCTCAGTAAACGTTTGAGTGATTTTAACATCAACCATCTGCAATAGAGGTTCAACAACTTTAACAGTTTAAAGATATAAAAAGAGATGAATACTTAATATTTGACTCTTTGAGGTGGTGAATTGGGCAGGTCAGCTAACTGTTATACGGGGTTTGGGTTAGGACGAGTAATATTCCATGTTGCATGCCATTGACCTAAAATGCTATCTAAAAGTATTTATAAAGTTTTTTAAGGAAGCGCTGCATTTAATACGCTTTGGCCTACCTTCAATCCAGTGGATCCCTTTGACATCTTGCAGAAAACCATGTACCTTTCGAAGCTGGTCAAGAATGGCGTCGTATGTTGCTTGATCTTTAACTGTTTGCTCCAGTTCTTGACATCTATCCAGCATTGACTACCTCCAGAAAAAAGCTTTTTAATCTAATATAAAAACCAAATGGTTCCAACACATGCCGATTTGTGTCTAACCTGCTGTGCATCCAGGAATTAGCTTATTAGCAATGGCGACTTCTTATTTCGAAAAAACGACCATTTAAATCTAAAGGAGCTCTGAATCAGTGTATACCACAAACTAAAAACTTATTTCGAAACCTGATCATATATGATGACAACTATAGGGCTGAATCGAGACTTGCTAAAATCATGTGCCCTGCAAATGTCAAGAGCACGCAAAAGTGTAAATGTCTAAATCTCCAAATATCTCACCATTGATAACTTGTATAAAAGATCACCAAGATTGTGTGGAAAATGCTCAACGCAAGAAAGTTGCCCAAGGTGTACTTTTAATGTTTAAAATCAGCTATATCTTTTCATTCAATAAACTAGTTTGTTATTCGGAGTTTATAGTTTTTGTAATCACATTATGACGCGCACATTATTTATGGAAATTCTGATCAGAATTGGGAAGAGTAGTTGAAATTCTGTGGAATCTGTCCCAGTTTAAATAAGGCCGTAGGCCATTAGGGTTAGGGTATTGGAGATATCCATTAACAGCCGACTAGTTTGGCTGAAGTTATCTGAATAACAGCCGACTTTTGTGTTCTGATTGTGTTCTGTGTGCTTATTTCCAGTAATTCCATTATTACAGTGTTGTTCATATCATTGAACCTTTCAACCATGACCTATTTTAAGCCATACCCAAAGTGACCAGTTTTGAGCCATTACCCAAACTGCATGGCTAGCCCATTTTCCACCTCTAAGCAAGAGTATGAGGAAGAAAACCAAATTTTATTTTTGCAAATAAACATAAATAATACAGAGTTATATAGAGGTATACATGTACAAATGATGTGTATATCCTTTTTAACTGTATACGATTTTGCTACAAACCCATCCGTATCAGCCACTCTTCTTCACATCCGAGTCCCTACTCGTAATTCTATATAATAGAAACTAAATAAAAGTCTTTTGGTTTCTTGTATACTGCACAAAATTTAACAAATCTAGTCTGTGTTTAACCTGCAAAAACATACCCATTCACTATTTTCTATAACCTATTATACTACAACTGATCATGAAATACTATTATAATTTTGGGGTCGAGCAGAAAATAAACGAAGGATTGTGGTTTCTTTTCTTCCACATTTTTGCAGAGGTGGGCTATTTGAGTATTCGACCAACTTACATGTGAATGGGACAAAGATTTGAGTATGTTTCGTCTCAAACAATATAACTGGTCACATCAGAAAAAATAACGAGCCAAAAAAGTTGTTCCTAAAGTCTATATCAAATACATACAACCTGCTAAATCGTTCAATTCAAAGATTCTTAGATTCATATTACAAATGATAAAATGTAATAATATTTTTTATGTAATTATGATTAATGCTTAATGGATTTATCAAATAAATCAAGAATGGACAAAAAGAAAGTGTGTGCACGTCAATCATAGGACAGTACAGCAACTGTCATTTACCTCAAAACAAATCGTCTTTAGATTTATCTAAATTACTGACCAGACGGTAATTTTAAACAGCATACATAGTTTGGTCCAGTTTTGTTGTGTCAAATGGACGGCTTTACAAAAGGGATCAAATAATTAAATAAGTTTCAAAAATCCATTTCTAATTGCCTGAAAGAGAAGTAATATCGCTTTCTTTTTGAAGAGAAATACATGAGCTGAAATGTATCATGAGAAATGAACAAATGCACAGCTCAGCTGATAAATGGCAAGTTATATCGGTTTGGGTAGTTGATGACAAACTCATTTCAGCTTCTTTATTGACAAAGCAAAATATTGAGTAGCTTCTTTCATATTGTTTAAAAAAGTGTGGAAACTTAAGTTGGAGTTAATGCAACTTCAACTCGAGCAAATATAATCACATACACGAAACCAAATATAAGAAGTATTAAATCATTTATTAGCATCATAATTATTAGCAAAACAACACTAAATTCAGCCAAAACTTAACATTAGAATTGCTTAACTAAATACACTTAATCATAAATAAATCAAGAATGGACAAAAAGAAAGTGTGTGCACGTCAATCATAGGACAGTACAGCAACTGTCATTTACCTCAAAACAAATCGTCTTTAGATTTATCTAAATTACTGACCAGACGGTAATTTTAAACAGCATACATAGTTTGGTCCAGTTTTGTTGTGTCAAATGGACGGCTTTACAAAAGGGATCAAATAATTAAATAAGTTTCAAAAATCCATTTCTAATTGCCTGAAAGAGAAGTAATATCGCTTTCTTTTTGAAGAGAAATACATGAGCTGAAATGTATCATGAGAAATGAACAAATGCACAGCTCAGCTGATAAATGGCAAGTTATATCGGTTTGGGTAGTTGATGACAAACTCATTTCAGCTTCTTTATTGACAAAGCAAAATATTGAGTAGCTTCTTTCATATTGTTTAAAAAAGTGTGGAAACTTAAGTTGGAGTTAATGCAACTTCAACTCGAGCAAATATAATCACATACACGAAACCAAATATAAGAAGTATTAAATCATTTATTAGCATCATAATTATTAGCAAAACAACACTAAATTCAGCCAAAACTTAACATTAGAATTGCTTAAACTAAATACACTTAATCATAAATAAATCATACTAATTAAATAGCTCCAAAAAAGTTCTTTTCACTAAATATTTAAATATATAGATAGATAGGCGGTATTGGCTAGAAGTATCAGATAAAGATCGAGAAGAGGTCATATCAAACATGCACGACATATATTCATAGGCGATACGAGACTCTCCTTGTATGATGCCTCTTTTAGGCTGGTCTTCTAGATCAACGTCCTAGCAGTTTATACGAGTGTTTTGATGTATCGTAGATGATTGTATCTGGGCAAGCCATCCATGCTTTACATATATTATAATTCTTCCGTCATCGGTAATTTTGATAATTCTATAAAAATAGAGATCATGCTGACCTTCCAAACCTATTGTTAAGGAACATGTTTTGGACCACGAGTAATTATCATCAACGCCTTGGTCATTAATATTCATTACCCACACATCGAAATTAAGAGTGTTCGGCGGTGTTGGTGATCATCCATAGGCATCCAT
>CM067173.1:81129738-81194738 GCA_034093135.1 Erigeron breviscapus | reverse complement strand
AATTATTAGAAAACAAACATTGGAGCCTACCTAGCAATTAACTAATGAAAAACTAAATAATACATGCATGCATATAATGCATATCCTTCATTCTTTTTTTCCTATATATAGTACTATCTTTCTCACTTCCTCTGCACAAAACACATACAAATTCAAGTTCATAATCATTAATAAGTCATAAGTGACTTTGAGAAAGAAAATATCCAAAACAACTCAAAACCCGTTTTTCATTACAGCATCCCAGAAAACCTCCGATCCCCGGAGATTAAACCGTCGGATCATCATGGTTCTTTGACAGTAGCTTCCTAACATATAGACCAACGTTTTCAACCGTTGAATTTGTCCAAAAAGGTCCAGAAGTCAAATTACAAGTCTAGAACAGAGGGCTGGAATTCCAGTAGTTCTTAGCTTTAAGTCATCTTTGATCATTCCTTTAAATATCCTTTTGATTAAGTGCACATATAAGGTAATAATTCTTGATCTCTTAATCATAATTTATAAGTATTTTAATGGTGTCAAGTTGTAGATTATGGCTTGGTTTGGATTATTCAATTTAAAGATGTATACCAAATTTTATAAAACTTGAATACTTTTATTACATGACAATATAAATGATATATATATAATGAAAACCATACATATAATATATATATAAAAAAATATATATATATATATATTTACTTATACACATGATCCCATATACCTACTGCGTTGCACCAACATCCTTGATTGATAGGAACCGGTGTACATGTATGGATTTACAACACTACATCCTTGTTTGATAGGAACCAGTGTACATACCTAATCTCATGTGTAGAAGTTATTTATATATATGTATATATATATATATAAAATAATATATATACATATATATATATATATATCTATATATTTATTTTTAATATACATATATATATATATATATATATATATAAGCCTATGAAAGAAGGATATATATATATATATATATATATATATATATATATATATATATATATATATATATATATATATATATATATATATATATATATATATATATATATATATATATATATATATATATATATATATATATATATATATATATATATATATATATATATATATATATATATATATATATATATATATATATATATATATATATATATATATATATATATATATATATATATATATATATATATATATATATATATATATATATATATATATATATATATATATATATATATATATATATATATATATATATATATATATATATATATATATATATATATATATATATATATATATATATATATATATATATATATATATATATATATATATATATATATATATATATATATATATATATATATATATATATATATATATATATATATATATATATATATATATATATATATATATATATATATATATATATATATATATATATATATATATATATATATATATATATATATATATATATATATATAATTAAGGATTGTATCATGATACTATACTATTATATATGTATATATATATATTATGTATATATTGTATTATATATTATGTGTATATATATATGTATTGCATTGACGTGGACTGCATGACTAGTTAAAGTTCTAGATAGCATCCCTTAGATCATAAGTCGAGAGAGCTTACTGAGTGCAACGTGTGACATTAACATCGTCGAGCGTATTTTTATCCGATTAACGTTACGTGGATATAGGACAATGGCAAGGACAAGATCTGGCGCTGGTGCTAGCAATGGGAGAGGCAGTGGTGATGGTCAAGGTGCTGGTCGTGGTATTGGCCATGCAGAAGGTCAAGGTGCTGGTCGTGGTATTGGACATGCAGGAGGTCAAGGTGCTGGCCGTGGAATTGGCCATGCAAGGTCAAGGTGCTGGTCGTGGTATTGGACATGCAGGAGGTCAAGGTGCTGGTCGTGGTATTGGACATGCAGGAGGTCAAGGTGCTGGTCGTGGTATTGGCCATGCAAGGTCAAGGTGCTGGTCGTGGTATTGGCATGCAGAAGGTCAAGGTGCTGGTCGTGGTATTGGACATGCAGGAGGTCAAGGTGCTGGTCGTGGACTTTTGATATAAAACCTACGAACTCACCAACCTTTGTGTTGACACGTTTTAGTATACTTTTTAGGTACTCAGGAAAATCAGGGATAAAGACTTAAATTCTAGGCTGGACTTCGGAGATTAGTGCTCCTTTACTTATATCGGACTTTAAGGCTGCATGCCTTGGTTTATTTTCTGTTATGGACGTACTAGTAATAAGCTCTCCTAGCATTGTGTGACTTGGAACTCTTGTATTAAGACTTATGTTTTGAGAATATATCATTATATTCTATTTCATTTAGTAGTATCTATGTAATTCCATGTCGTGCTGTACTTTTCATGACACCTCATGTTTCCGCCAACGGTGGGGTGTTACAGAATGGTATCAGAGCCGTGGTTGTAAAGAATTAGGTGGAAAAGCCTAGACTATAACCTAAGAACCCCGTATAGCATTTACGATAGGAAGCATAGATGCATTCTAGACGTGCTAACGTCACTTATACTTTGAGTTCATGTTCTTTTGAGATTCATTATCCCTGTGCTTATTTTGACTGTGGCTGTCATTTGGTGACTGTGTATTTTTGGTGCTATTGTGATTATTTATGTGTATTAGGGCAAAGATGAAGTGATGGCACTAACTAGTATTGCAGGACGATAGCAAGGAAATGCCTGATCAACGTTCTGCGATTATCTCCTGTTTTACGACAGTTTTTGACCTCATGGATTGCACTGGGAGTTATAGTGTGGTAGCAACCCTGGGCTGCTTAATGGGTGTTGGTTGGGTGGAGGGTTAGCCGCTGGTACACCCTGTATACATACCCTGCCAATACCAAGAGAGCATACCAGTACCGTGATCCGACCTTGCATTAGATGTACTAGGGGTGTGGAGGGAAAGCCGCTGGTATCACCTGTATACATACCCTGCCAATACCAAGAGAGCATACCAGTATCGTGATCCGACCTTGCATTAGATGTACTAGGGGTGTGGAGGGAAAGCCGCTGGTATCACCTGTATACATACACCACTAGTGCATCGGATGTAGGTGTTAGATTCGGACCACATTTTAACTGCGATTTAGGGTTATATATTATTAGTATATATATATGTATTAGTAGTATATGTATTTAATATACTATGACTATTTAATTCTATATATATATATATATATATATATATATATATATATATATATATATATATATATATATATATATATATATATATATATATATATATATATATATATATATATATATATATATATATATATATATATATATATATATATATATATATATATATATATATATATATATATATATATATATATATATATATATATATATATATATATATATATATATATATATATATATATATATATATATATATATATATATATATATATATATATATATATATATATATATATATATATATATATATATATATATATATATATATATATATATATATATATATATATATATATATATATATATATATATATATATATATATATATATATATATATATATATATATATATATATATATATATATATATATATATATATATATATATATATATATATATATATATATATATATATATATATATATATATATATATATATATATATATATATATATATATATATATATATATATATATATATATATATATATATATATATATATATATATATATATATATATATATATATATATATATATATATATATATATATATATATATATATATATATATATATATATATATATATATATATATATATATATATATATATATATATATATATATATATATATATATATATATATATATATATATATATATATATATATATATATATATATATATATATATATATATATATATATATATATATATATATATATATATATATATATATATATATATATATATATATATATATATATATATATATATATATATATATATATATATATATATATATATATATATATATACATATATCTATACTGCGATGTTTATTTATATTATTAGTATATGTATATATATATGTATTGCATTGACGTGGACTGCATGACTAGTTAAAGTTCTAGATAGCATCCCTTAGATCATAAGTCGAGAGAGCTTACTGAGTGCAACGTGTGACATTAACATCGTCGAGCGTATTTTTATCCGATTAACGTTACGTGGATATAGGACAATGGCAAGGACAAGATCTGGCGCTGGTGCTAGCAATGGGAGAGGCAGTGGTGATGGTCAAGGTGCTGGTCGTGGTATTGGCCATGCAGAAGGTCAAGGTGCTGGTCGTGGTATTGGACATGCAGGAGGTCAAGGTGCTGGCCGTGGAATTGGACATGCAGGAGGTCAAGGTGCTGGTCGTGGTATTGGCCATGCAGAGGTCAAGGTGCTGGTCGTGGTATTGGACATGCAGGAGGTCAAGGTGCTGGTCGTGGTATTGGACATGCAGGAGGTCAAGGTGCTGGTCGTGGTATTGGACATGCAGGAGGTCAAGGTGCTGGTCGTGGTATTGGACATGCAGGAGGTCAAGGTGCTGGTCGTGGTATTGGCCATGCAGAGGTCAAGGTGCTGGTCGTGGTATTGGACATGCAGGAGGTCAAGGTGCTGGTCGTGGTATTGGACATGCAGGAGGTCAAGGTGCTGGTCGTGGTATTGGACATGCAGGAGGTCAAGGTGCTGGTCGTGGTATTGGACATGCAGGAGGTCAAGGTGCTGGTCGTGGTATTGGCCATGCAGAGGTCAAGGTGCTGGTCGTGGTATTGGACATGCAGGAGGTCAAGGTGCTGGTCGTGGTATTGGACATGCAGGAGGTCAAGGTGCTGGTCGTGGTATTGGACATGCAGGAGGTCAAGGTGCTGGTCGTGGTATTGGACATGCAGGAGGTCAAGGTGCTGGTCGTGGTATTGGCCATGCAGAGGTCAAGGTGCTGGTCGTGGTATTGGACATGCAGGAGGTCAAGGTGCTGGTCGTGGTATTGGACATGCAGGAGGTCAAGGTGCTGGTCGTGGTATTGGACATGCAGGAGGTCAAGGTGCTGGTCGTGGTATTGGACATGCAGGAGGTCAAGGTGCTGGTCGTGGTATTGGCCATGCAGAGGTCAAGGTGCTGGTCGTGGTATTGGACATGCAGGAGGTCAAGGTGCTGGTCGTGGTATTGGACATGCAGGAGGTCAAGGTGCTGGTCGTGGTATTGGACATGCAGGAGGTCAAGGTGCTGGTCGTGGTATTGGACATGCAGGAGGTCAAGGTGCTGGTCGTGGTATTGGCCATGCAGAGGTCAAGGTGCTGGTCGTGGTATTGGACATGCAGGAGGTCAAGGTGCTGGTCGTGGTATTGGACATGCAGGAGGTCAAGGTGCTGGTCGTGGTATTGGACATGCAGGAGGTCAAGGTGCTGGTCGTGGTATTGGACATGCAGGAGGTCAAGGTGCTGGTCGTGGTATTGGCCATGCAGAGGTCAAGGTGCTGGTCGTGGTATTGGACATGCAGGAGGTCAAGGTGCTGGTCGTGGTATTGGACATGCAGGAGGTCAAGGTGCTGGTCGTGGTATTGGACATGCAGGAGGTCAAGGTGCTGGTCGTGGTATTGGACATGCAGGAGGTCAAGGTGCTGGTCGTGGTATTGGCCATGCAGAGGTCAAGGTGCTGGTCGTGGTATTGGACATGCAGGAGGTCAAGGTGCTGGTCGTGGTATTGGACATGCAGGAGGTCAAGGTGCTGGTCGTGGTATTGGACATGCAGGAGGTCAAGGTGCTGGTCGTGGTATTGGACATGCAGGAGGTCAAGGTGCTGGTCGTGGTATTGGCCATGCAGAGGTCAAGGTGCTGGTCGTGGTATTGGACATGCAGGAGGTCAAGGTGCTGGTCGTGGTATTGGACATGCAGGAGGTCAAGGTGCTGGTCGTGGTATTGGACATGCAGGAGGTCAAGGTGCTGGTCGTGGTATTGGACATGCAGGAGGTCAAGGTGCTGGTCGTGGTATTGGCCATGCAGAGGTCAAGGTGCTGGTCGTGGTATTGGACATGCAGGAGGTCAAGGTGCTGGTCGTGGTATTGGACATGCAGGAGGTCAAGGTGCTGGTCGTGGTATTGGACATGCAGGAGGTCAAGGTGCTGGTCGTGGTATTGGACATGCAGGAGGTCAAGGTGCTGGTCGTGGTATTGGCCATGCAGAGGTCAAGGTGCTGGTCGTGGTATTGGACATGCAGGAGGTCAAGGTGCTGGTCGTGGTATTGGACATGCAGGAGGTCAAGGTGCTGGTCGTGGTATTGGACATGCAGGAGGTCAAGGTGCTGGTCGTGGTATTGGACATGCAGGAGGTCAAGGTGCTGGTCGTGGTATTGGCCATGCAGAGGTCAAGGTGCTGGTCGTGGTATTGGACATGCAGGAGGTCAAGGTGCTGGTCGTGGTATTGGACATGCAGGAGGTCAAGGTGCTGGTCGTGGTATTGGACATGCAGGAGGTCAAGGTGCTGGTCGTGGTATTGGACATGCAGGAGGTCAAGGTGCTGGTCGTGGTATTGGCCATGCAGAGGTCAAGGTGCTGGTCGTGGCATTGGCCATGCAGAAGGTCATGGTGCTGGTCGTGGTATTGGACATGCAGGAGGTCAAGGTGCTGGACATGCTAGATATACTACCCGTTTTAATGAACTGTCAAGGCTCGTTCCACATTTGGTTGAACCTGAGAACAAGGGTATAGAAAAGTATCTTCGTGGGTTAATTCCTCAGGTTAGGTCGACTATGGCTGCTGTTCACCCACTTACCCTGGAGGAGGCTATATTAAGGTCTGAGGCTATGACAGAGGAGTTGGTTCAGTGTAGAACTATTACTGCTGTTGGAACAAAAAGGAAGGAAAGCAGTGGGGCGAGTAGTAGTAAGAAAGTTTGGCGATCTGATGGGAAGAGACAGGACAGAGGCAAGGTATTTGCAGTGACTGATGCTGGCAAGAAGGAATATGTGGGTCCTCACCCTAAGTGTACCAAGTGCAATCTTCATCATGCAACAAATCAGAATTGCTTAACATGCTACAACTGCAATAAGACTGGGCATTTGGCAAACTACTGTAGGGAACCAAGGACTCAGTTGGCACCATTGAATAGGGCACCATTGAATGTTGTACCATTGAATCAAAGGGGACCAACTGGAGTTCGTGGGGCATGTTATGAATGTGGGTCTACTGAGCACTACCGAAACACCTGTCCTCAATGGGTTGGGCAACAGGTTCAAGTGGCGGTTCATCCTAACCAGCTACAGATTACTGGACCCAATCAGAATAGAGGTAATCAAATTCAGGCTGCTAGAGGTCGTGCTTTCGTGCTGAATGCTGCTGAAGCTCGCAATGACCCGAACGTTGTTGCAGGTACTTTTCTTCTAAATGGTCATTATGCTACTGTTCTCTTTGATTCGGGAGCTGATTATAGTTTTGTAGCGAATAGTTTTGTTCCTTTACTGAGTACTAGGCCGAGCCCTATGTATATATGTTTCGATGTAGAAATGGCTAACGGTGGGTGTAACACCCTTCGTTTAAAAATACAGGTTTCCAAAAATTTTCGCCTAACGGCGTTAAAATAGAGCGGAATAAACTTTAAAAGTCCAAACCAATTAAAATCTGTTTGGTTTCCTTATTCATTGGTGTTACTTATTCGTACCATCAAAACAAGTCTAAATAAAAACCCGTCGGCTGCCCAACACAAAACAACCGACTACATAACATGCAAACTTCATAAAAGACAAACATAAACAAATGTCTATAAAAGTTCAGCATCTATGGGTAGCTAAGGTCAACAGCAAGCTATCTACCCATTCCTCGCTCTTCTTTATCAACTACCTCAGCTACGCTAAACCTGAGGGAGCAACACATTTCAAAAGACAAGTGTTAGCTAACGAATTAGCTAAGTAAGATAACACTTAAGTTATAAAACATTTGTCCATTTCAAACATTATGGATTTATATACTTCATTAAGGCACAACACACATCAAACATACCACGTCATCAACATAACATATTAGGATGAACCACCCTAAATGTGCCTATCCTGCTTTACTTCATTACACACATATAACCACATAACTGCTTTCTACATTTAACTGCTTTTCTACGTTTTAACTGCTTTACTACATTTTAACTGCGTCAATGTGTAACATAAGTTACACCCGACTAGATGACAACCATTCAGTTGAACATCAAACGTTGTTAAGGAATGGCAAGCCAATCCCGGAGTAATCCGTATGTACAAGACAAATGAGGGCGGGTCAGACCCCTCGTATTACTCAACTGCATCTCAATGACCATGTTGCTAGGAGCCACCCAAGCAACCTACGTCAACGCACTTAGCCGGGCTAGGGCAAGTACGAGTTAAGCTTAACACTTTCCTGCATCAAATTTTTAACGAGCTCGAACCTGCATCTCATTTAGTTTAGGTGACTGCATTACCTAAACATTTACTACGTTTACTGCTTTTACGTTTTGGGCCCTTAAACGTGCACGTGTCATAGCAACATAACAAGTCTAGTGAACTAGATGAGCAAGCCATACAACCATGCACAAAACAACACATGCTACATATACTACATCTTTAACACATTACTACATTAATCAATAAGACATTCAAGTCTCACACACATAACACATTATCCACATATAAGCATTAAATCTACCATAAACTTAACGAACACGTTATGTTGACTTGACTCTAGTCAACCGTTAATTAAAAAGATTGGGATGTTACAGTGGGTTAGTCAGATTAGACCAAGTCATCCGTTCGTGCACATTAGTTCTTAATAATCATGCTTTCCTTATTGACTTGGTACCTTTTGAAATGGGGAGTTTTGACGTTATTATTGGCATGGACTGGATGTCTTTGGTCGACGCGTCGATTCTATGTAGCGCAAAAATCGTTAGAATTCCCTTACCTAGTGGTGAAATGCTAGAAGTCCAGGGCGAGAAGTCTGATTCGTATGAGGGTCTTGTTATGAGTGCATCTGTTAAGGAGGTTAGCTTGATTGATGTTCCCGTCGTTCGCGACTATCAGGACGTTTTCCCTGATGATTTACCGGGCTTACCTCCGCCTCGACAACTTGATTTTCGCATTAGTCTTGTTGACTACTTCATCTATTTGTAGACTACTTTCAGCCTTTGTAGACTACTTTCACATTTCGTAGACTACTTTACTCTTTTGTAGACTACTACAGTATACTCTTTTGTAGACTACTTTCGCCATTTGTAGACTACTTTCTTTGTAGACTACTTTCCTTTGTAGACTACTACAGTATACTCTTTTGTAGACTACTTTCGCCATTTGTAGACTACTTTCTTTGTAGACTACTTTATCTATTTGTAGACTACTTTTATCCTTTGTAGACTACTACAGTATACTCTTTTGTAGACTACTTTCGCCATTTGTAGACTACTTTCACATTTCGTAGACTACTTACTCTTTTGTAGACTACTTTCATTTGTAGACTACTTTCTTTGTTGACTACTTCATCTATTTGTAGACTACTTTTATCCTTTGTAGACTACTACAGTATACTCTTTTGTAGACTACTTTCGCCATTTGTAGACTACTTTACTCTTTTGTAGACTACTCAGTATACTCTTTTGTAGACTACTTTATCTATTTGTAGACTACTTTTATCTTTTGTAGACTACTACAGTATACTCTTTTGTAGACTACTTTCGCCATTTGTAGACTACTTTCACATTTCGTAGACTACTTACTCTTTTGTAGACTACTTTCTTTGTTGACTACTTTATCTATTTGTAGACTACTTTTATCCTTTGTAGACTACTACAGTATACTCTTTTGTAGACTACTTTCGCCATTTGTAGACTACTTTCTTTCGTAGACTACTACATATACTCTTTTGTAGACTACTTTCGCCATTTGTAGACTACTTTCCTTTGTAGACTACTTTACTCTTTTGTAGACTACTACAGTATACTCTTTTGTAGACTACTTTCGCCATTTGTAGACTACTACATTACTCTTTTGTAGACTACTTTCCCTTTGTAGACTACTACATATACTCTTTTGTAGACTACTTTCGCCATTTGTAGACTACTTTACTCTTTGTAGACTACTTTCTCCTTTGTAGACTACTTTCTCATTTGTAGACTACTTTCCCTTTGTAGACTACTTTCGTTTGTAGACTACTTTCCCGTTTGTAGACTACTTTCCTTTGTAGACTACTTTCTCCTTTGTAGACTACTTTCGACCTTTTGTAGACTACTTTCATATTTGTAGACTACTTTTATCCTTTGTAGACTACTACAGTATACTCTTTTGTAGACTACTTTCGCCATTTGTAGACTACTTTCACATTTTGTAGACTACTTTACTCTTTTGTAGACTACCAGACTCTTTTGTAGACTACTTTCATTTGTAGACTACTTTCCTTTGTAGACTACTACATATACTCTTTTGTAGACTACTTTCGCCATTTGTAGACTACTTTACTCTTTTGTAGACTACTCAGTATACTCTTTTGTAGACTACTTTATCTATTTGTAGACTACTTTTATCCTTTGTAGACTACTACAGTATACTCTTTTGTAGACTACTTTCGCCATTTGTAGACTACTTTCACATTTCGTAGACTACTTACTCTTTTGTAGACTACTTTCATCGTAGACTACTTTCAGCCTTTGTAGACTACTTTCCTTTGTAGACTACTTTCATTTGTAGACTACTTTTATCCTTTGTAGACTACTACAGTATACTCTTTTGTAGACTACTTTCGCCATTTGTAGACTACTTTCACATTTCGTAGACTACTTCACTCTTTTGTAGACTACTTTCACTTTGTGACTATTACCCATATCTGGGCAAAATCAAAAGAAACATTGTTCATACCGAATCAAGAGGACACATAGCCCTTTTCAAAAATATAAGATTCATCTCATAACTCTTTTAATTGAAAGAGATATAATTTTTGCAATATTACTAAATTTTCAGATCTAGTAAACCCTTAGTTTTGCAAACAATTTTCGACCATCAGATGACCATAGCAACCATCACGACCTATAAACCTCATATGAACCCAAAATATGAATCATATGATGATTTCACATGATCACTTGTTCCAGGAACAAGAGGATACAATTACAATACATTAAATTACCCGAAAACCTCAATAATCGACAATGAAACATAATCAAATCAATCTCAACCCTAGAGACCAGAAGCAAGATCCATATGATCGACTCTTATGATCACAAATCAAAGGGAAATCATCTATATTACCTGTAGATGAAAGCAAGGATGAGAGATCTTGATCAAACTTCACTTGAATCACACGTTTTGATGGATTTTCGCTTAGGAAATTAATGGGGATCAAGGGGGTGGCTAGGGCTTTGAGGAATGATAATATTATCAGCAAATAACAACTAATGATCATCCTTAGGACCTTAAACCCGTTTTTGACTTTCACACTATGTCAAAATTGGTCCCTAAGCTTCGTAAAGTCGTATTATTAGCCCAAAACACCTATTGGGACTATATACAACTCATTATACACTTTTAACACCTCAAAAAGCATATAACTACATCTTTAACACATTACTACATTAATCAATAAGACATTCAAGTCTCACACACATAACACATTATCCACATATAAGCATTAAATCTACCATAAACTTAACGAACACGTTATGTTGACTTGACTCTAGTCAACCGTTAATTAAAAAGATTGGGATGTTACAGTGGGTTAGTCAGATTAGACCAAGTCATCCGTTCGTGCACATTAGTTCTTAATAATCATGCTTTCCTTATTGACTTGGTACCTTTTGAAATGGGGAGTTTTGACGTTATTATTGGCATGGACTGGATGTCTTTGGTCGACGCGTCGATTCTATGTAGCGCAAAAATCGTTAGAATTCCCTTACCTAGTGGTGAAATGCTAGAAGTCCAGGGCGAGAAGTCTGATTCGTATGAGGGTCTTGTTATGAGTGCATCTGTTAAGGAGGTTAGCTTGATTGATGTTCCCGTCGTTCGCGACTATCAGGACGTTTTCCCTGATGATTTACCGGGCTTACCTCCGCCTCGACAACTTGATTTTCGCATTAGTCTTGTTCCTAACGCAGCTCCTGTAGCAAAATCCCCCTATAGGCTAGCAACAACTGAATTACAAGAATTGGCCACGCAATTAAAAGAACTTCAAGACAAGGGATTTATTAGACCTAGTCAGTCACCGTGGGGAGCACCTGTTTTATTCGTCAAAAAGAAGGACGGTTCTTTTCGCATGTGTATTGACTATCGTGAGCTGAATAAGTTAACAGTGAAGAATCGTTATCCTCTTCCTAGGATTGATGATTTGTTCGACCAGCTCCAAGGCGCGAAGTGTTTCTCAAAAATTGACTTACGTTCAGGGTATCATCAATTGCGTGTACACGAGGACGACATACCGAAGACAGCTTTTAGAACGAGATACGGACATTATGAATTCACTGTGATGCCCTTTGGATTGACTAACGCACCAGCAGTCTTCATGGACTTGATGCATAGGGTGTGCCAACCGTACTTGGACAAGTTTGTAATTGTATTTATCGACGACATTCTGATTTACTCAAAGACAAAGGAAGAGCATGTCGAACACCTGAGAAAGGTATTGGACTTATTGAGGAAGGAAAAACTGTACGGGAAGTTTTCTAAATGTGAGTTTTGGCTGGATGAAGTACACTTTTTGGGACATGTTGTGAGCAAAGATGGAATTCACGTGGACCCTAGCAAGATTGACTCAGTCAAGAATTGGAGAACACCAGAGACGCCGACTGAAGTCAGACAATTCCTTGGTCTGGCTGGCTACTATAGAAGGTTCATCGAGAATTTCTCTAAGATTGCGTTGCCGCTTACGCAATTAACACAGAAGGATAGGCCGTATGTCTGGGGTGAAAAACAAGAAGAAGCGTTCCAGATTTTGAAGGATAGGTTATGTAATGCGCCGATTTTGAGTCTACCTGAAGGATCTGATGACTTTGTAGTATACTGCGATGCATCAGGTCAAGGATTAGGTTGTGTACTCATGAAAAGAGACAAGGTGATTGCGTATGCCTCACGACAACTGAAGGTCCATGAGAAGAATTACACGACTCATGACTTGGAGTTAGGAGCAGTGGTTTTTGCATTAAAGTGCTGGAGGCATTATTTGTATGGAACCAAGTGTGTAGTCTACACTGATCACAAAAGTCTACAACATATTTTCAATCAACAAGATTTAAATATGAGACAACGTAGATGGCTTGAGTTACTCAGTGATTACGATTGTGACATTCGTTATCATTCGGGGAAAGCCAACGTTGTGGCTGATGCTTTAAGCCGTAAGGAAAGAGTTATGCCTAGACGAGTACGTGTTATGAGTATTACAGTGCATAGAAGTGTTAGAGATCAGATCATAGAAGCACAGATGGTGGTTGTTGGCGATGAAGAACTTCTCAAGAAGGAATTGCGAGGTATGGAACAACATTTAGATAAAAGGGACGATGGTGGATTGTATTTCGTGGATAGACTATGGGTCCCTTTCACTGGTGATTTACGGACATTAATTATGAACAAAGCTCGTAATTCAATGTACTCGGTACATCCGGGCACTGACAAGATGTACTTCGACATACGCGAGTTGTATTGGTGGCCTGGCATGAAGAAGGATGTTGTTGAGTTTGTAAGTCGATGCTTGACGTGTTTACAAGTGAAGGCGGAGCATCAAAAGCCTGCTGGATTGCTCCAACAACCAGAAATTCCTGAATGGAAGTGGGAGTGTGTAACTATGGATTTTATTACAAAATTACCCAGGACTAAGGAGGGTCATGATATGATATGGGTAATCGTTGATAGACTAACAAAGTCTGCACATTTCTTGGCCATTCGCGAGAAAGACCCCACAGAGAAATTGGTGAGGAAGTATGTAAAGGAAGTCGTATCGAAGCATGGTGTACCAGTTTCGATTATTTCGGACAGAGATACTCGTTTCAATTCATCTTTTTGGCGAGGGTTTCAAAGGGCTTTTGGAACTATGATAGACATGAGTACGGCGTACCATCCTCAGACCGATGGTCAGAGTGAGCGTACGATTCAGACTTTAGAAGACATGTTGAGAGCGTGTGTCTTGGACTTTGGTGGTAACTGGGATGACCATCTGCATTTGATAGAATTCTCTTACAACAATAGTTATCACGCGAGTATCAATATGGCATCTTTCAAGGCATTGTATGGACGGAAGTGCAGATCACCTGTCGCGTGGGCTGACTTTGGGGATAGTCAGTTGGTTGGGCCCGAGCTTATTGAAGAGACTGCCGAGAAAATAATTCAAATTAAAGAACGACTTAGATTAGCCCGGGAACGACAAAAGAAGTATGCTGACGTCAGGCGTAGGCCTTTGGAATTCAGTGTCGGAGATCGTGTACTTCTCAAGGTTTCCCCTTGGAAAGGAGTGGTTAGATTTGTCAAGAGCGGAAAGCTCGGACCAAGATATATCGGACCATTTGAGGTACTGGAAAGGGTTGGTAAGGTAGCCTATCGATTGAGACTTTCAGAAGAACTTAAAGGAATTCACGACGTATTTCATGTGTCGCACCTCCGAAAATGTCTAGCTGAGGAGGAACGTCATGTGCCTATGGACGAAATCCGGATTGACGATAAGTTGAACTTCGTTGAAGAGCCTTTGGAGATTGTGGATCGCAAGGTGCGGAAATTAAAGAAAACCAAGTATACCCTTGTTAAGGTTCGTTGGAATTCAAAGCGAGGACCTGAATATACTTGGGAACGAGAAGATCATTTCAAGACTAAATACCCCCAGTTGTTTAATGGGACTAGTACCAGTTGAATTTCGGGACGAAATTCTTTTAACGGGGTAATAATGTAACATTTGCCATTTTGGTCCGTTACTTGTTATATATGATGATGGCAAACTTTTATGAATATATGAAAACTTCGACTATTTTTGTGCATATATATATGAGTTGGACTAATTACAATATTTAGATGGATTCAGATATTGTAAATGATTCGATGTGATTAGGCCCATGTTGTGAGGCCATTATTGTTGTCCATATCTGATATGAAACTTGTATTATTAGGATATGTTAAATAAACTAAATACGAATGTAAAAATTATTTGGAAAAACGTATTTCTATGCCTTAGTATAATATACGATATTAAATATTTATATTATACCCGAGTGTCAGCAGCCAGCTAATAATGGTATTAATGGGACAAAAGCCGACATAACTTTATGTAAAAGAGAAATACGCGTGATATCTCTTGTTGTTTATTGATCATGAACCTAATCTCTTAGCTGGATAACTACCTCTCTCTCTCTCTCTCTCTCTATATATATATATATATATAGTGAAGGGATCAAGTGAGAACCAACATATATGGTGAGAACCGTGAGAACCATTGAAAAATCATCTCTAAGGGCTTTGCCCTTAGAATTAAGGGTTACGCCCGTACCGTATACAACCGTCACCATCTCTTGGATCGCCGCCCATCAAATCCAAACCATTCCCATATGCGTCCGGTGACAACCCCTTTAGAACGGATGAGGGCAACGCCCGTACCGTATCCATACGTTTTCTTAACACGTAACCCATATGATTTTTTACAAAAAAATTTTTTTTTTTTTGGAATGGGTTTTTGTTAAAAGAAAATAAAAAACAAAAAAAAGTTCCAAAAAATGAAAAATAAAATTAAAAAAATAAAAAACCACAAAAAAAGAAGAAAGATGGAGGGAAACTAATGGTTCTCACGGTTCTCTCCATATTTGTTGTTCTCACGTTAACCTTACCCTATATATATATATATATCTACCTATTATATTATATCACTCAATATGTCCAAAACTAAATATAACTTTAAATGTGCTAAAAATGATAAATTAACGTTGCTGTAATGTTTTGACTATAACTTCTTCGTCCGATATCCGTTTTTGACGAGTAAGCTGTCTACGGAAAGAGGAGAGAAATATCTACAACTATAAATATGAATTTAATCATCAATCCTACTCATAGTGGCCAGCTAAACCACGAATTTTAGTGGGAGACAAGTACCTAACACACTAATTGAACTAAACAACTCACAAATTGTCTTTTAGTATCTAATTCAATCTATCTTTTAATTATTCATTCAATCAATATGTAATTAACTTTCAAAAAGCCTTTAATTGCTGAAAAGTATAAGCTTCCAAACACCTAAATTGATTAGAAAACAAACATGGGAGCCTACCTAGCAATTAACTAATGAAAAACTAAATAATACATGCATGTATATAATGCATATCCTTCATTCTATTTTTCCTATATATAGTACTATCTTTCTCACTTCCTCTGCACAAAACACATACAAATTCAAGTTCATAATCATTAATAAGTCATAAGTGACTTTGAGAAAGAAAATATCCAAAACAACTCAAAACCCGTTTTTCATTACAGCAGCCCAGAAAACCTCCGATCCCCGGAGATTAAACCGTCGGATCATCATGGTTCTTTGACAGTAGCTTCCTAACATATAGACCAACGTTTTCAACCGTTGAATTTGTCCAAAAAGGTCCAGAAGTCAAATTACAAGTCTAGAACAGAGGGCTGGAATTTCAGTAGTTCTTAGCTTTAAGTCATCTTTGATCATTCCTTTAAATATCCTTTTGATTAAGTGCACATATAAGGTAATAATTCTTGATCTCTTAATCATAATTTATAAGTATTTTAATGGTGTCAAGTTGTAGATTATGGCTTGGTTTGGATTATTCAATTTAAAGATGTATACCAAATTTTATAAAACTTGAATACTTTTATTACATGACAATATAAATGATATATATAATGAAAACCATGTACATATATATATATATTTACTTATACACATGATCCCATATACCTACTGCGTTGCACCAACATCCTTGATTGATAGGAACCGGTGTACATGTATGGATTTACAACACTACATCCTTGTTTGATAGGAACCAGTGTACATACCTAATCTCATGTGTAGAAGTTATTTATATATATATGTAAATTAAACAAATGTCATGATAACAATCTAATTTGGGTAATGAAGATTACAAAAACGAACTTCCTTTCATCTATCTTCTAACAAGAACATATTAACTAAATCAAGTATTACTTTCTTTGAAAAGGTTCCACGAAGTACAACATAGTCTACTTACTTTCTTCTTTCTTCATCCCACGATTCACTCCAATTAAGGTGAGTTTCGTAGCCCCTCTTTTAATCAGTTTTGGGGTGAAAAGTATACTTGTTTCTTTTAAACACTTTTGTCGATTTCTGATATGTTCAATATTGAGCCTATGCGTATAGAGTTATTTGTGCCATATGATATGCTCATGTCTTGTTTTATGTATGTGATTATGTGTTTGTTGTTGTGCTTTATGACGTGCTTAGTTGACGTGTTTTTGTGAGTATTGGAGACTTGAGACTTTGAGACTTTGGACTAAGAACTGAGACTTTGAGACATTGAGACTTGAGACTTGAGACTTGAGACTTTGAGACATTGAGACTTTGAGACTTGAGACTTGAGACTTTTGACTTATTATGGCGTAACTCTGCTCGTTATATATTGAACTATCACTTGTTTAGACTTAAAAGAACCGACAAAAGACTTATTACTTTGACTAGACTTTTGATATAAAACCTACGAACTCACCAACCTTTGTGTTGACACGTTTTAGTATACTTTTTAGGTACTCAGGAAAATCAGGGATAAAGACTTAAATTCTAGGCTGGACTTCGGAGATTAGTGCTCCTTTACTTATATCGGACTTTAAGGCTGCATGCCTTGGTTTATTTTCTGTTATGGACGTACTAGTAATAAGCTCTCCTAGCATTGTGTGACTTGGAACTCTTGTATTAAGACTTATGTTTTGAGAATATATCATTATATTCTATTTCATTTAGTAGTATCTATGTAATTCCATGTCGTGCTGTACTTTTCATGACACCTCATGTTTCCGCCAACGGTGGGGTGTTACACTAATAAAACACAGAGAAATTTTGCTTTACAAAATTAATTTCTTCACATTTCTTTACAAATATGATGGAAATCAATTTACACTGAAAGTGATTTCTCGAGAAATATAATTCTCCGCCTCTTTTAACGCCTTGACTTACCAAACGACGGAAATGATTGCATTTCCAATTCTCTTAGCTCATTTCCTTCTACCAAACACACCCTTAGTGGAATCCAGATGTCAAATTCTTAAGGTTTTAGGTTGACTCTTAGGCATATGAGTTAAGTTGATTAATCATTTTCCATGATTTTATTAGCAGATGCAAGTTGTGTTTTTTTAACATTTATGTTTTGTGTAGTTTTTGAGGTGCTTTTGATGTGTAAAGATTTTCAAATAGACAGATACACAACATTTAAGTGGTTATTTTGTAATTAACATTTATGTTTTGTGTAGTTTTTGAGGTGCTTTTGATGTGTAAAGATTTTCAAATAGACAGATACACAACATTTAAGTGGTTATTTTGTAATTAACATATACAGCTAATATAATGGTTATGGTTTTTCGTTTTTTAAAAAATCCATATGAATCTTGGTAAATAGTTTTATCTGATTTATGAATGAATAAAAAGATAGAAAAATAGTGTTCTGCGTTCTGGATGGTTCTGCATCCATAACGGCTTAAAATGATGAAATAACGAAAATTGATGTGGCGTTGAGATGACATTTTTGATGGTTCGAGATACTCATATTATTTTTATTTTTTCACAAAATACATTTCAAGATGTATTTAATTGTAAAATGGCAATGAAGGATACTATCT
This sequence comes from Erigeron breviscapus, assembly GCA_034093135.1. Lineage (NCBI taxonomy): Eukaryota > Viridiplantae > Streptophyta > Magnoliopsida > Asterales > Asteraceae > Erigeron > Erigeron breviscapus. The sequence continues at coordinate 81,175,861 of CM067173.1, read as the reverse complement.
TAAAAATAACCCGAAATTAAATAAATATATATTTAATATATACTAAAACCAAGTCTTTTTTTTTTTTTTTTACTTTTTCTAATACGGTTGGTACAACTCTATAAACATAAACATACAAGTCTTATAAGTTATATACTAATTAGAAAATGGATGAGATCCTCTAAAGTTGTTTTCAACTTTACCAATAAAGTTGGAAACATCTTGATTGAATTAAAATCAAGGGTCAAGATTCAAAAATCATTTGAATTTTAACCCTTGATTTTAATTCAATGTAATAGTCAATGAGGATAACTTTAGAAGATCTCAATCCAACATGTTGTTTCATTCGACTCACTTGTAAACTTCACTTGACAAACTTCTGTCCATTGTCTCGGTTAAGCTTTCACTGGAGGGTGGTTCAACGTAAATGGTGTACACTAAGTAGCTGAATGATAACCAATGTTGTACCAGTATTCAACCACCCAATCCCAAGGAGTGTTTTTTGTCTTTTTTATTCCGATGTACGTGACATAATCAAAGTATCCGTAAACGGTTTTGAACATTTCCTTTCCACCTCGAAGATTGTACCTATTGGGATTCGAATAAGTGTTAACCACTAGGCCACGTTCCAGGTGGTTTCAAAGTGTATTGTATGTATCTAACATAAAACATTGTATTATGTGTATCGAACTTTCAAATTATTACTATTATTGTATGTAACCTGCATTATTATTGTAGATGTGACACCCGAGATGAGTCATCATGTGACATCTATATAAGTTATCATGTCTGCAAAAATACCATTTAACACTACATGCAATACATTTCTAATCTCTAAATAGGCCACTGTTAGAAGGTAGTGATCATTCGTCAGATTGGGAGTGTTCTACAATGACATATGCTAACATTAAAATTGATGTAAAAGAATCAATAACCTGGATCCTGATAGCAGCTTCCATGGCTAATTTTTTCTCTGTGATAGAAATTTCCATATTGCCGATTTTCATTTTTTTCAAAATCACAAAATCGCATGTCTAGATAGCACATAAAGGTTCGCTGGTTCCTTTGTTGGTCAGTTATTCGATAAACTAAACACATAATGAATTAGGGATATCTACCTGATCTAGAAGCCGTAGAGGGAAGACGACATGACTCGGTTGAGGGTCGGGTTCCCGTTTAGGGTATGTTCTAAGGATGGGGTTTAGGTGACAGAGATAAGGCACAAGAGTTTAGAGGAGAATTTAGAGGGGATGATTTATGTTATGGTGTTAAGGCCCCTAATGATCTCTATATATAAGCACACCCAAGAGAAATCATTGGATGTTTATACATCATAATAAAGAAACACCATATTCATTTTTCTGTTTATAAATTTTTTTTAGAATTTTCAAAAAATATGTTACTCGTAGCATTTAACACTAAAACAATTCCTCCATATATGTTTTAAGTTTTAAATTTTAAATCGTCAAGCCAAAAGGGGGAATTGTAGGGATAACTGATAAGTGAAGTCTTGAGCCCAATATTTTGGAGCGGCGCGCCCTTTAACCCGTGTCTGATCCATGAAAAAAAGAAAAAAGAAAACAAAAATAAAGCGTAAGTCTAAACTCTACTTCTGAAAGCTTTATCTCAAACAAGGAAGGACGGGATGCAAAATAACTTAATTAAACTAAAACAAATAACTTCTTGACGTTAAATTTGACCGAAAATATATATTAAATACCAGATAAATATGTAAATGACAACCGGTTGTATATTTATCAGCTTAAACATGCTCAATCAACTAAATTATTGACACATGAATTTCATTTGTATATTTTCTTAATCTCCACCTTTAATTTTGTTACATGAACTATTTTTCTATTTAGACATATCTAGGCTTACGAAATTTAATAATGTATCATTTTGTTTATTGAAAAAGAACATTAAAATTATTATGAGGGATAAAAGGTCTCTAAAACTTGATATCTATTTATCTTCATGTTAACTTGAAAAACCTAAACCAATGGGCATGCATGAAACCTTTGAATTGCAATTTAAAGTCAATGACGACAACTCAAGAGTTATAAAATGATAATCTAATATCTATTCTTGTATATATGGTTACATTCTATCATAATTGAGAAGATACTTAAATTTATATTATTTATCTATCGGACGATAAGAAGCTTTAAACTATTTTTCTCTCAAACACGAACATATTTTCTTTGTATGAAATAAATTTGGACAGAGTCCAACAACGTGATTTACTGGGAAAAGAGAACAGAAAATAATATTTGGAAGACAACATAAAAGCAGAACTGCAAATGAATTTAGGAATATGGAATATCAAAAAGTAGGCCCCGTATAAAAAGTTATATATTAAATTATTAATCCTATTCCGTAAAATCCAAAATGTATGCTGTCTTTTTAAAACAAAATTTTAAGCTTCTTGTGAGTTAGTGGTTTACTTACTTTGAAGCTTTTTAAAATAGTTTTTTTTTTGCATATAATTATTCGGCATCATGTGGCGAGTCAATTAGTATCCAATTGTGATACCAGAGCTAGAGTTTCATCATTAACTTTTTTTTCTAAAGTTTACATTTAATCCTAGGTTTAATATCTATGATACTCTTAATTAATAAAAATTTATAAACTTTTATATAATAAATACTGATGACGTATCCACCCAGTCATTGGCACGCAGGGTACACCTAGGATGATTATATCTTCGATAAACAAGGAAAGGATACGTGCTTATCACCAAGGCCAGCATTTAATGAGAGAGATAAGACCATATCACATTATTCTCGGAAATAATATAACCAACCTCCAAAACCCTACTTGGAGGTTAAGTCACAAATCACCTATAAAAAGGGGAAGGACGCGATCGACTAGGATAACACATACACATTTGGCGTACAAGAGGCTCTGCCTTACCGTAAGGGAATCGCCAGATTACAACTACATTCAACCCCCATTCACCCGTTCTAGGAGTCCGGATTGGTGTACAAACAATTGGCGCCATCCGCGGGACGCTTTCTAATAGCAAAACCCACCCAAAAAACCCTAAAATTTTTGTTTTCCCAAATCCTAAACCTAGAACATGGAAGATGGAAATAGGCCGCCCGGTTTCGGTGGAGAACAAAGCATAGATCTGAACCGAAACAATGGAGGGACACCAATAACACCTTCTTCAGCAGGGGCAACCCTTGCCTCTACATCGGCTCCGCCTTTATTCGACGAGGCGTACATATGGCAGAACCATGAAAGCATCATAAACACCCTGCGACGTCTTCAAGAGACCGGTTTGCTAACAGGAAGAGCAATCAACTTCGATGAGGCATACGATGAATATGATGGGGATACCCCACCAAATGGAAGACGAAGACAACCATTTGATCCACGATCAAGGGTGCAGAATAACACACCAGGAGGTAACTCGTAGCAAACAACGGTAATGCTACAGGATCGCAGGCTACCACCCAGGAACAAGGTAACCCAGGTTCAAACCAACAAGGACAAGGCACCCAGAACGGTCGAAATGTCCCCCAGGGGGGCAGGATCCAGGGTTGGCAAGTAACAGGAACATCCAACCACCACCTAATCATGATACATCCCTAAGGCAACAATCCAACATACCTGGGTATGTTCACTATACGCAGCATACAGTTATTCCCCAGGGGTCGTCCGCCCCAGGATCACAAGGAAACACACAGGGTGCACCTACCCCAGGATACAATTCCCAAGGAACGCTCACCCAAGGCTTCCAGAATAGCAGTCAAGGATCCATCGCGACGGGGTACCAGAGAAACTTCCAGGGACAAATAAGCCAAGGGTTCCCGGTCGACACCCAGGGATCGACCATCCCAGGAGTCCAGAACCACACCCAAGGTGTGTACATACAAAGCGACAACCAAAACCATCAGACAAATGGACTCCAAACCAATCAGGCAGGACAACAAACTCAAGGAGGCTTCATCTACGGACAACACCAGCATGGGTTTAAAATGCCAAGCCAAGTACCATTTACTCCAGGGCCACAACATCAGAGCGCAAGATTTCAAGCAGCAAACACAGGTCAGGGATATAACCAAAACTATTTGAATAATCAAGGAATTTACAACCAAGGATACGAACAGTACTATCAGGGAGGGGGACCCAACTCAAACACCTACGGGGCAAATACTGGGCACCAAATATGTATCAAACTCCACCAGGGTATCAGCCAAACATACCCAGACCGTTCAGCCTAAGTAGAACACCACAGAAGTCACCATTCGCAGAATGGATCAAAAACTACCCACTCCCAGCAAACATGAAATACCCAACCCACCTAGGGACTTACAATGGAAAGGATGACCCAGATGACTTCTTACAAGCATTCGAAGGGGCAGGAAATGCAGAACTGGATTGAGCCGGTTGCTTGCAAAGCATTTAAGATGGGATTAATGAGTGACGCAAGAGAATGGCTGGGAAGTCTCGCAGAAGGATCAATAAATAGCTTCGTTGAACTTAAAACAAAATTTCAATCCCACTTTTGCCAGCAAAAGAAGCATAAGAAGACACACGTGTCAGCTCACAACATAAAACAGAGAGAAAATGAGGCCTCAAGAGATTTTATAGAAAGATACACTGTAGAATCACAAGAAATTACAGGATTACCAGAATCACAGAGGATATCAGGGCTCATACATGGTTGTCGCAGCAGAGAATTAGTTGAATGCTTGAACACCGATCTAGCGGACACGTTCGACGAACTCAAGAAAAGAGCTCACAAATTCTTGGATACAAAGGAAATCGCAGCCAATAATATAGACAAAGAGGATTCCAGGTATAGAAAGGGAAAATGGCAATCAAGCAGAGACCACCAGGCAAGATACAACCCATACAATAGGGAGGAAAGGAAAAAAGATTATAACCCAGTCCCACTCCCAGAGTTAACAAAGAGTCCAAGAGAGATATTGCTGACAGAATCAGTGGGGAAATCATTCCCAACCCCACCTAAGCTAAGCGATAGAGGAAGAAGAGACAAAGACAAATATTGCGAGTTTCACAATGACATAGGCATGACACTAATTCATGTATCGAGTTAAGGAAAGCAATTGATGAGGCCATAAGAACAGGCAAGCTAGCACATTTGGTGAAAGGAATCCGCCAACAAGTGAAACCGAAGACAGAGGAGCCTGGGGAAGACAAAAAGAACACGCCCCAAGCAACAATATACACAATACGAAGGGATAAACAAGTAGAGAAAAGAAAGGAGATTAATACCTTCATCCAGAGCGTACCAGCCATTTCCTTCCCCCCACTACTTGGAAACAGTCTGTTGAGTCATGGATTCGCTGAAGTTTACTTGCTGAGCCAAGTAGTCGCTGACAGACTCAGCAAGAGGTTTCATCAGCGAGTCTTCAGCGAGAGGTTTCATCAGCGAGTCTTCAGCGATCACTTTTATCTTCAAGTAAAGGATAAGTTCAATGACTCACCGCCATGTGTTGTAAGTCAAATATGGGCGGGAAAATGAAGATAAGAAGACTGGTCCCCAAGGACACGTGTTGGAAGATCAGATTGAAGACAAGTGACCTTGTACCATTTTGGTACTAAGCAGTTTCTCTTTCATGCTGTTTTGGGAAACAAACAAGATGAAGAAAAGAGATCTCTGCCGACCAGTCTTACACACCAATAGAAAGTTGACAACCTTCATGTGTCAACATCTATTGGGTTGTCATGTGATGTCTCTTCTCTCCTATAAAAGACATCACTTGACCTAGCCGCAATTCTGTTGGTTCATTCTACAATAGTCACTTAGTGTGTTTTTTTCTCTCATTGTAGAATTATATCATTGTTAAGCTTTTTGTGTGTGCAAAAACTTAACAATATTTTCTTTCTTCTTTTATTGTAAACCAACCATGTATTCACCGTTTAATTAATACTACTTATGATTAAACGTGCTTACCTTATTGTCTTACATTCTTAGTGTAATTTACATTAGTTGTTTAATTACATAATCGTTGCAAACTTGGGACTTTCAAGTCTCCGAAGATCCAATAGCAATCTTGCAAAACATATGGGTAGACAAGATCAACATCGATGACGGAAGCGATTGCAACATACTCTACGAGCATGCACTCCCAAGCGCCAACCCACTCATACGAACCCCAGCCTCACCCGCAGGGGCACCGCTGATAAGTTTTTCCAGAGACAAAAGCCAGCCCACGGGAAAGATAGTACTTCAAGTAACAATCGTCGCTGGACCACGAAGGCGAACGGAGGAACTGACATTCATGATAATAAGGGGATCATCGCCATATAACACTATCCTGGGAAGGCCATCCATAAGAAGGTTCGGAATGATACCCTCCGTCATACATAACATGATTAAATTCCAAATGGAGGATGGAGTAGCAAGTATCTGGGGAGGTATGAGTCACCCAGTGTCCATGGAAGAACAGGCGTGGTTATGCCAATTAAGAAGAGGAAGCTAGGAAAAGAAGAAGGGGAACTTGTGGACATTTTCCAACAATGGCAATCAAAAAGGAAGAAGTCCCCAAAATGAAGGCAAAGAAGGCACCTCTACAACCGAATAAGTCTACTTATCTTATGTATTTGAACTTTATTTTTTAATAAATTTATGATTAAATAAAATTTATGATTTATGGTGAAGAAGGGTCGCAACCTCACACCTACGATTATCTAAAGTCATATCTAAGCCTAAAAAGGGCAAATATATCATGCATGAACAAAATAACAAGCATAAACATATGGCCATAATATATACTTAAACTGTTCAAAAAGTCACCATGGCCCACAGGCCCAAAAATCCCAGTCCAGCTGGAAGTAGAGTAATATTGTCTTGCACATCATGGCACAACGGCCCAAATTGAAATTATCAGTTCAAAGGGTAAGAGATAAAAGTTCATCAACAGACATGTCAGGATGTGAGCTGAACTTGGCAATCACAGGAAACTTGGCCTCCTACCACTGTTTAGCAGCAGCTACAACCTTCTCAGACGCATTAGGATCATAATCAAGACGAGAAGAAAGATCCACATGACCTTCCTGGTTGAACTCTTCCAACACCCTGGCCCTCTCTTCCAAACGATTAGCAGAAACACCATCACCAACTGACTGCAACACATCAGGACTGGCTAACAAGGACTTGAAAACAAAGGGATGATGAGCGGGAAGTTTAACTTAAATTCCTAACAAGTTTTAAATTTCTAAAAGTACAAGGTTAACTTCTCTACTACACTCACTCACGGGCAGTGGACCCGTTCGTTTGTAGTATAGTAAATAGGTAAGACCAGGATCGTTCGCAGGGACTATGTCTAAGAAAGTAGCTAGGTGTAATTCTAGGATTTGGGGGTTTGTCACGATTTAAACTAAAACTAAAATAAGAAAAGCATTAATTGATTAATCTAGCAAAACAATAATAATTAAAACATTGCATCTACTTGGAACAGTTCACATGCCATGATCATTTAGAAAACAGTTTACATATGTTGAACAACTCTTCTTACCTTCGAATTCTCGTTAGATTCACCAAACTACTTAGTAGAGCTGTCGTTAAACTCACACTACCCTATAAACAGATTCTCGTTAGATTCACTGTTATGCATTAAAACCTGAGTTTTGTAACTACGACTTTATCTTTTATGTAAGTCAAAATTCTTCTACGGTTCTAAAAGTCACTTGACACTAATTACTCTAGTCACCCGGATCCGGTTTCCGTTCGCCGGATCAACTAAATGTAAGTCCCAACTTGTTAGATGGTACTACTGAAGACACCTCTATGTCGATGGGGGAGTTACTTTGCAATATACTTACTGAACTGGAGACGACCAGTTGCAGAGGTATATACCAAGTTCTAGATAGATTACTTATATAAAAGACAATAAGTAAAGAACAATGCAATAATACAAATAACTTGTAAACAATCTTGATGAGACAATATGTAGTTTTCAAAGTGTAATTTATTTATTGATATTAAACAAATTCCAAGGTTGATGCGGAACCAAGATAATACACGAATGTAAATATCCTAACAACCTATGAAATACAATTGATCTATACTCGGAACTTTCTCTTCAACAATCGAAACACTTAAAGTAGTGAAATGTTCCTTTTAGCGATTGAGAGAATATTGCACAAGTTCACCAAGAATATTGCAGGTTTGCAAAGTATGAAGTTATTCGTTTGTGTGTGAAGTAACTTGTGAAATAACTTGTGATTCTTGGTTGTGCAATGACTTGTATTTATAGGCAAAGTTAACATTGGGATGTTAACTTTAGCCGTACAAATGTGGTTGTGAGCATTTAAGGAATAGCATTTAATTCCTTAAAAAGTGTTGTAAAGTCGCATGTTACAGTGACTTTACACAACCACCTTTATGTACCTTTTAATACTTAAATAATAAGATAAGGCTTATTATCCGGGTAAAGGTACATAAAGTATACAAGTCAATTCCTCGTAATCAGTGTAAAGCTTTGTAAGGGCTTTCCACTGAAGGTCTCCAGTTTGTAACTGACTAGAATGTCAACTGGGCTTCGCTGCCATTGTCATTCTCTTTCTTCCATTTGTTGTCTTCGACTTCAACTGGAATGTTTCTTCAACTTGGTCAGTTCTCAACTGGAGGAAGTCTTCAGTTGCGTTAACTGTACGGTGCAACTGGACTTCAATATATTTCTCGACAAATCTTCTTGGTCACCAGTTTACTGGTCACCAGGTGCAACTGGTGAACTGGTCAGTGTGAACTGGTGACTGGTCAGTTCCAGGTGAACTGGACCTAACAAATTCCCCCTATTTGTCTAGAAATATAGTCTAAGTCTTTTCTAGTTCTTGTATCTATACAAGTGTGAACTATAGAGACTTGTTTGATTTAAATCTATCTAAGGTATCTAAGGTATTTTTATAGATCAATAAATACCTTAGTTTTGTCTTTTAGTTTTGTTAGATTTTAATCTTTTATCTACCTTGTGGTTACAAACTGGTAACTTCTTTTATACAAGGAGTGAAATTTACACAAGTTACAACAGAATGTACAACAAATTACAAGAAGATAAAATGAAGAAAGAACTTAAACAGATGGCCCTTCGCCAGTTCTTCTTCTTTTGGCAACTGTAGAAATGGGCTGTTTGTCTTCAGGATCAACATTCAGTCTCTCTTCAATATTTTCCTTAAACTTGAGCAGACTTTGAAGAACAAACATCCATCCTCTTTCAACCTTATTCCTTTGTTGCTTGGCCTCCAACAGTTTTGCCATTTCCACCAGTTCCGAGTAACCATAAGAAAGCACGTCAGGATTCTCAGTTTGCCTCAAGGGACCATTAAGGTGTTGAACCTCAATAGTGAAATGTTTGGTACCTGGTTTAATTGAGACTTTCATTTCAGTAATCTTACCAGGGTGATATCTCCGCTGTTGCACTTCAGACAAATACTCTCTAGCTTCAGATTCATTGGCCAGTTTGATCTGGCCAGTGCTCATACTATGCACTGCAGCTTTGATATCTTCACTTGAGGGTTCAGTTGTTTCCACCCAGGTCCTAAGGTCAGCATCTCTTGGCAACATCTTAGGTTTACCTTTGGACTTGGGTGAATTCAGCACCTGTTTGACCACCTTCTTAACATGTTCAGCCCTCTTGAGAATTCCTTCAGTTCTTACTTCTTTTGCCTTATCCACTGTGATATTTAAACACCTGGCATCATACTCAGCCTCATCCTCCCTATAATGTTTGTCAAGCTCAATCTCCAGTTGTTCTTTCAGTGCATTTGTTATAACACGATTTAAGCTCTGAATTCGATTCAACAATGGCGGTTGGTTAGTGTGTGTTCTTGGTGTGTGTGTGTGTGTTTTGAGAGAGAAAGATCGTATCAACTGAATGCTTGGAATTAATTGTGTGTGAAAATGAAGAGTTGTTATGATCAGGTTATGATTTCTAAGGTATGAGGGCTATTTATAGTCTAACAATACAACTTTGCTAATTATCACAATTAGCCCCTCAACCTTAGTAATCATCTATCTATGACTTAACAACAAGAATGTCTTCTAATATTTATTACAATTTATCACTATTTTTGGATTTCTAACATTCTCCCCCTTAGTGATTTATTGTAATGAATGAAGTACGTGTTATCTTGTCTTGAAATTGATGAGCCCGGTGGTGAAGACAATTGGAATGTTAAAACAAGTCTTCAAAGCTTTTTCTTTTGTCTTTGTAGAACTTGATTCAGTCTTGATCTTGGACTTCTTGAAGTTAAATCATATGAAGATTCTCAATGTTCTTTTTGAACAGAGAATGATGAACGCATGTTTGGCTTGAATTTTTGAGAATTGATGAATCTTGAATCAGAGTTGTCTTTTGAAGTGCGGAAGAGATGAATCTTGGCTTTGATTCTTCAATCTTCGATTCTTGAATGAATCTCATCTTTTTGAAATGAAGTTTCATGAGATATGAACTCTCCCCCTTGATTTATGCATTGGAGTTTCTTGACAGAATGTTGTTGTATGACTTTGAAGATCTTGAAGGAAGTATGTTTGATGAAGTCTCGTTTGAAGCTTTACTTCTTTGACTTGAATCTTCTAATCAACTCTTTCAATCTTTTTGAAGCTTTGATCTTTGTCATATCAACTCTAACACTTTGGAGAGTAAGCCTTTGAATGAACTTTGAATGAAATTCTTATGAAGTAATCATGCTCCCCCTCAATTCATGAGTATAACCATTTTGGAGCATCTTTGAACTTTTTGAAGCGTCTTGAGTGAAAATCTTTTCATCTTCGGTTTCATTCTTATCTCAAAAGTCAATTCAGATTCCCCCTTATCATGAACAATTTTCTCTCCCTATACACAAACTTTGATAAGCCTTTTCTATTTGAAAACACCCAAATCAAAAATTTCTCAACATAGACTCTCATTCCATTTCTATCACTAACTATGCCTTGAAAAGGATAGAAAGATGGTATCATTTGAAGACAATACCAAATTCATTTCCGAAGCAAAAGCTCAGATGACAAAACTATGAATCAATCATAATATTTTCTCCCCCTCATAATGACAAAATTGGGAATCAATGTCATTATGCATAAATGAGATTGATTAAGTGTCACAAGGAATAAGAAGACATGGAGAAATGTCAACCATCAAAACATCAACCTAAACCCAAGAATCCTATGGGTGACTAAAATGTAAGATTGAAGTTGTTGGGACAAACAATATATCATGGTGTTGGTGGTTTCTGTGTTTGTGTTAAGAGAAATGAAACCGGATAAGAATGATCCGTTTACATGTTCAAAAATCAAAAGGATTAATGAAATGACCGATAGAAATGTATAACATTTTTCGGATTTCCTATGTATCATTGAGATATGCACAAAACAAGTCTCTAACATAGTTCGGTCTGCGGCTTTTCAACCACTAGATTGCTTTCAAAGAATATAAATCATGGTTAACACTACCGAAGCATTTGATAACCACAATTTTATCCTTAAAGACTTTTAGGGAAAACCGAGGTCACGTAGACTTCTCGTTAGCTCAATAATCACATAAATGTAATTATGAGACCTACGTTCAACGTTGGAAAAGATGTTAGCATTGGTAGGATTTCCATTCGATCATCGTGGAATATCAATAAAGATATCACTACGAATGTTCCGGCTATATCACAGAGATAAGCAATTATATCACAAAGATATGACGCTAGTGTGTCCTAAAAGAATGAAAGATGATCAATTTAATGATCAATTAAATTTGCTCTAGACACAATGTGATCAAATGAAGTCGGGGACTGGAGCAGAATGTCGCCCTTTTTCAATATCAACATCTTCCAAAAGAAGAGTCAATAGAAGTGTGAAAATCTCCGTGAGAATAAAACAAGTATTTGATAAGAAACACTTGAGTGGTTAGGAATGATGTGCATTGCTTCACTGGGTCCATGAAGACTTCTTCAATATCAAGATATCAACAAATGACATCTGATAGAAACGTGTTTTACCCGGCTTTTGAGAATTTTGGGAAGGGTATCATTTCTTTTATCCCTTTTCTCACAACAAATCACCTTAACCTCTCACTTTTCGACTTTACTCCCTCCATTCTAGTTGCACGAAATCAACATCACTCAAAATACCCTCACTATCTAATGAAAGAAGTGAATACTCCGAGGTTAGAACTCATCGGCGATGATGAAATTCATGGAGTAAATTTTGAGAAATACCTATCGCTCGTTGTGCAAACTAATCACCGAACTCCATTTGATTAAAAATCATTGGAAAAACATCAAATGTGTGAATGAAAAGGTTTGAAACACATTTGAAGTTTGAGTATTTTTGAAATCACAAACTCCCCCTTAATCTATGCAAGAATATATCAAAAATGGTTTTCATAGAAAGGTGGAGCAAAAATTGTTTTTGCGAAATCAAAAAGAAACACAAAGTTTTGCTTCAACAACAATGTTGGTAGTAAGATAGCTAGGGAGTACACAAAGGCGTTCGATCCTTCGTTTCCCATATCACTAATTGAGAGTTTGAAAAGTTTGTTGAAAAAAAACTTGATTGCTATTACACATACATATTCATATAAGAATACTTGGAAGTACACAAAGGCGTTCGATCCTTCGTTTCCCATATCACTAATTGAGAGTTTGAAAAGTTTGTTGAAAAAAAACTTGATTGCTATTACACATACATATTCATATAAGAATACTTGGAAGTACACAAAGGCGTTCGATCCTTCGTTTCCCATATCACTAATTGAGAGTTTGAAAAGTTTGTTTGAAAAAAAACTTGATTGCTATTACACATACATATTCATATAAGAATACTTGGAAGTACACAAAGGCGTTCGATCCTTCGTTTCCCATATCACTAATTGAGAGTTTGAAAAGTTTGTTGAAAAAAAACTTGATTGCTATTACACATACATATTCATATAAGAATACTTGGAAGTACACAAAGGCGTTCGATCCTTCGTTTCCCATATCACTAATTGAGAGTTTGAAAAGTTTGTTAGAAAAAAAACTTGATTGCTATTACACATACATATTCATATAAGAATACTTGGAAGTACACAAAGGCGTTCGATCCTTCGTTTCCCATATCACTAATTGAGAGTTTGAAAAGTTTGTTAGAAAAAAAACTTGATTGCTATTACACATACATATTCATATAAGAATACTTGGAAGTACACAAAGGCGTTCGATCCTTCGTTTCCCATATCACTAATTGAGAGTTTGAAAAGTTTGTTTGAAAAAAAACTTGATTGCTATTACACATACATATTCATATAAGAATACTTGGAAGTACACAAAGGCGTTCGATCCTTCGTTTCCCATATCACTAATTGAGAGTTTGAAAAGTTTGTTTAAAAAAAACTTGATTGCTATTACACATACATATTCATATAAGAATACTTGGAAGTACACAAAGGCGTTCGATCCTTCGTTTCCCATATCACTAATTGAGAGTTTGAAAAGTTTGTTTAAAAAAAACTTGATTGCTATTACACATACATATTCATATAAGAATACTTGGAAGTACACAAAGGCGTTCGATCCTTCGTTTCCCATATCACTAATTGAGAGTTTGAAAAGTTTGTTTAAAAAAAACTTGATTGCTATTACACATACATATTCATATAAGAATACTTGGAAGTACACAAAGGCGTTCGATCCTTCGTTTCCCATATCACTAATTGAGAGTTTGAAAAGTTTGTTTAAAAAAAACTTGATTGCTATTACACATACATATTCATATAAGAATACTTGGAAGTACACAAAGGCGTTCGATCCTTCGTTTCCCATATCACTAATTGAGAGTTTGAAAAGTTTGTTTAAAAAAAACTTGATTGCTATTACACATACATATTCATATAAGAATACTTGGAAGTACACAAAGGCGTTCGATCCTTCGTTTCCCATATCACTAATTGAGAGTTTGAAAAGTTTGTTAGAAAAAAAACTTGATTGCTATTACACATACATATTCATATAAGAATACTTGGAAGTACACAAAGGCGTTCGATCCTTCGTTTCCCATATCACTAATTGAGAGTTTGAAAAGTTTGTTGAAAAAAAACTTGATTGCTATTACACATACATATTCATATAAGAATACTTGGAAGTACACAAAGGCGTTCGATCCTTCGTTTCCCATATCACTAATTGAGAGTTTGAAAAGTTTGTTGAAAAAAAACTTGATTGCTATTACACATACATGTTGCAAACATTATATCTGGGCGAGATGCTGTTTGGTACAACAATGAACCAATCATACTTCTATATCTCTTTTGGTCAAATGGTTTCCCATTTGTATCAGTATTAATGGTTGTTCGAGCAGCCATTGGGGTAGAAATTGAAGAACATGAAGTCATATCAAACTTTTTCAACATGTCATTTATGTATTTACCTTGTGATATAAAAATACCAGTTGGTAATTGTTTGATTTGAAGACCCAAAAAGTAATTCATTTCCCCAATCATGCTCATTTCAAAATGATTGACCATTAGAGATGAAAAGTTTCTGCAAAATGTTTGACTGGTCGACCCAAATATAATGTCATCAACATATATTTGAACTAGTAGAACATGCTTACCTTGTTTGCGAATGAACAGGGTAGGGTCAATTATACCTTTGGTAAATCCACCTTTAAGTAAGAAAGTAGTTAAGGAATCATACCATGCTCGGGGTGCTTGCTTAAGACCATAGAGAGCCTTGTCTAACCTGTAGACATGGTTTGGTCTTTGAGGATCAACAAAACCTTCAGGTTGATCAACGTAGACTTCTTCTTTGAGGTCACCATTCAGAAAAGCAGTTTTCACATCCATTTGAAACACAGTGAAGTTTCGGAATGCGGCATAAGCTAAGAAATTCGAATGGCCTCCATTCTTGCTACTGGAGCAAAAGTTTCGTCGAAATCAACACCAGGTTGTTGGCAATAACCCTTTGCAACAAGTCGAGCTTTATTCCTTACTACCACTCCATTCTCATCCTTTTTGTTTTTGAATATCCACTTCGTTCCGATTGGATCAGCTTTTCTAGGATTTGGAACTAACCTCCATACCTTCAGTCTTTCAAATTGAGCGAGTTCATCTTGCATTGCCTTAACCCACTCTGGATCTTTAAGAGCTTCAGATACCGTTTTGGGTTCAATATTGCTAAGAGAAAGTGCAACAAGACACTCATTCACTGAAGTACGAGTAGTTACTCCTGCTTGTGGATCTCCAATTATCTGATCAGTAGGATGGTCTTTCTGCATACGTGTCCACTTGTGAGCATGAGGAAGTGGATCTTGTTCATGAAGATCAACATCATCATCATTGAAACTTGAGTTTTGTTGAGAGATAGAGTCATAACTTGGTATAACTCTTTCCTCATATGCTGGATGATCAAAGTCAAGTGGCACATACACATTCGGAGTGTTCAGGGGATTGGTTGTCTGAGTGAATTGAGAAGGTTGTTCTTGAACATTCACTTGAGAAGGATTCTCAGGAGAGGATGATGGAATAGAATTATTTGAAGATGATCTTTGCTCAGAAGAACTTGATGCTGATTCATGAGTGTTGTTAGGAACTGGATCGTGGTTATGAATAGGTTCATTGTTTGGAATTGGATCAACAATGATCTGAGGTTCTTGATCATGAACCGGTTTTGAATTATAGAATTCTTCAAAAAGAATATCTAATTCATCACTGGTTGGAGTTGGAAATTTCTTGAATTTAGAAGCTAAGGTAGAATTCCTTGTAGAAGGACTTGAAGCACTTGAATCCATACTTGTTGGTAGCAAGCTTTCTTGCTCAAAAATCATGCCTGACATCTCATCAAACCACACATTCATTGTTTCTTGAATTGTGTTTGTTCGGCGATTGTAGATTCGGTAGGCAATTGATGTTTTGGAATAACCAACAAAGTATCCTTCATCACCTTTCTTCTCGAACTTTCCAAGATTCTCCCGATCATTCAACGTGTAACAAACACACCCAAATATATGAAAGTAGTTGATGTTGGGTTTCCGTTTGTTAACAACCTCATAAGGAGTCTTTTCGAACCGCTGATTGATAATGGACCGATTCTGAGTGTGACAAGCAGTGTCAACAGCTTCAGCCCACATATTTGATGGCAATTTGGAATAAGCAAGCATTGTCCTTGCTGCTTCCACCAGCGATCGATTTCTCCTTTCAACAACACCGTTTTGTTGTGGGGTTCGAACTGCTGAGAATTGATGAGTAATCCCTTTGGATTTGCAGAATTCATCAAAAACAGCATTCTTGAATTCAGTACCGTTATCCGAACGGATGTAACGAACTGGAAGTTGAAGATTTACTTGAGTAATGGTGATGAAATCTATCAACATCTGAGTTGTTTCATCTTTGGATGCTAGGAACTTAACCCAAGTATATCTTGAATAATCATCAACAATAACCAGGATGTATTTCTTCCCATTTCGGCTTTGTACTTTCATCGGCCCACAAAGATCCATGTGAAGCAAATGAAGAGGTGCCAAAGAATTTGGAGATTTCTTCGGTTTATGAGAAACTCTCTTAATTTTCCCAACAGCACAAGAAGGACAGACATGCTCACTTTCATACTTATAGTCAGGTAAGCCTTCAACAAGATGCTTATTGACTAAAGTATTGATTGTTTGGAAATTCAGATGAGAGAGCCTTCTATGCCATAACCAAGAATTCTTCGAGGTAGCCTTTGAAATGAGACAAATATTATCGGTTGGTTGGTTATCATCGAGATTGACGGTAAAAAGGTTATCGTCACGATCGCCACAAAGGATATCAACTCCATCTAGGGTTTGGACTTTGCAAAGGGATTTTCGAAAAAGAACTTGAAGATTGTTATCACAGAATTGTCCAACACTGAACAAGTTGTGACTTAAACCTTCAACATAGTGAACTTTCTTGATTGTAATCCCATTTCGTTCAATGTCCCCATAACCTAAGATAGGAGCGAAATTGTTGTTTCCAAAGCGAACAGTTCCCATGAATCTTTCAACAAAATTCTTCAGCAAAGATTTATTTCCAGTCATGTGCTTCGAACACCCGGAATCGAGTATCCAAACACAGATGGTTATTTCCTGCAATCAAAGAAATTTAACCATTTTTAGGTACCCACTTGAAAACGGGTCCTTTTTGGTTAGATAAAACAGGCAGGGTATATAACTTAGGATGCGCATTCAAACATGTTATTGAATCAACATAAGCATCAGCACGCATATTATCAACAAACATATTTGAATAAAATGTACGAACATTCACACAAGACTTAAAGGTAACATGTCTACAAGCATTTGTATCCACCACACAGGAATTAAAATTGTTTACAAGCTCACAAGGCTTTGCCTTGGCACAACCAACATTTATTGACAAATCAGAATTGTTTTGTTTAACAGAAACACCTTTCCATCGATTAACAGCTTTTCTCCTCCTCATTTTCTTCTTTTTCTCAACCTCTTTCTGAATACTAGTGATCTTAGGTACTAATGACTTAGCAACCCATTTAGCATCACTACTTAAGCTCTTTCCACCTGTTGAATTGAAGCTACAAAGATTAGAACGAGGAGTTTTAAAAACTTTCATCTTTTTGTTATCTTTTGGTGGTGAGGAAACTTCTTGCTTCTTTGGTTTATCATGAGAAAACCATCCATATCTATCCCTATATCTAGTTGAACCATTAGATGCATCCTTAGTTAGCAAATTTGAGCTAGACTTAGACACCTTAGGTTTAAAGCTAGATTGAGAGCTAGATTTAGAAGCATTAGGATAGTCTTTCGGAAGTTTCACTTTGGTGTACTTTGTTGTGTGTGGGGTTTCAGCTTGTTCCTTTTTGACATGTTTCACAGGTGTAGCAATGGTCTTTGTTTCAGTCTTGACGAGTTTGGTCTTAACTCGTTTCTTTGAGTAATATGAAGTTGGAGCTTTGGACGATGGTTTTTGAGATTCCATTTTGATTTTGGTAGATTCAATCTTTTTCTCAGTTTCTGAATCAAAAATATATTCTCCCTCCATGAATTTATCAAAATCAGCCTTCGTGAAATCTTTTGAAAAAGAGAATTTCAATGGAGATTGATTAATTTTAGATTTGTTTGAAAATTTTGAGAAATCAGGAATCTTTGTGTCCAACTTCACATTATGGGTAGTCTCAGAAATTAGGTCAACTTGAACTGACACATCTTTGGTCTCACAAGAAAATTGAGTAGACGTATCAACACCTATACTAGCACTAGTCTTAGGGTGAACAACTAACTCATTAACATCGTTGCATGTGAAAAACCTATAGAAGTACCATATCAAAACTAAACTATGTGCAAGTTCTTCATCAGAAAGATCAGATTGCACACAATCATCAGCTATAAAAGTAGCAGTGTTTTGACAAGTACATTCAAGAGAATCAGTCAAGGTCTGGGTATTGGTAGATGAATCACAAGTAGTTTGGGTAGAATTTTCTACAGATGGTCTTTGGTCAGTTTGAGTAGAAACATTCTCACAAACTTTCTTAGTATTAACAACAATACATTTATCCTCTAGATTCGGACTTTGAGACTTTAGATGATTGATCACTGTTTGTTGAGATTTCACCTTCTGTTGTAAATCTTCTATTTGCTTTTCCAAAATTGTGGTTGGAAAATACATTTTAGTTGATTTAGGTGAAGTACCAACAGATTCTTGGTTTTGAAAATTTGATTCAATTTCTTCCAATTTGAAAATTGAAGATTTCTTTGTTTTGTATGAATCATTGATTGCATCATAATTAACCAAAAAATCTGGATTAGGTATTCTCTCAACTTCATCAGTCTCAAATTCGTCATCCAATGGACGAATAAATTGTTGTATCATACCAAGGCGAAGAAATTTTTCATCATACAGGGGTTCGATTTGGTCTTTGGCTTTTTGCAATGGTGTGATATTCTCAAATCCCAACCCGTGAAGAAGTTCTGTTTTGTCGATTTTTGACTTGTTGAAATAGGCAGTGAAATTCAAGAGAGGATTTTGTTCAACTTTATATAACTTTTCTTGATAGAAAAGTATATTCTTTTTAAATTCCTCAACTTGTTTTTCAAGATTTTCAATCTCAATGCCTTTAAGAAAACAATTATGATTTAAGTCAGAAATCTTCCTTTCGAGTTCAGCATTGTTCGGTTTAGCTTCTTGAAGCTTCTTATTGAGAATATCAACGTCCATTTGTCTCGCATTTGCCCGAAGCCATTCATTGGTCTTTTGAATTTCAAGATCTTGATTGGCTTTTTCAAGATCATGAATGGTCTTTTCAAGATTTTCAATCTCAATGCCTTTAAGAAAACAATTATGATTTAAGTCAGAAATCTTCCTTTCGAGTTCAGCATTGTTCGGTTTAGCTTCTTGAAGCTTCTTATTGAGAATATCAACGTCCATTTGTCTCGCATTTGCCCGAAGCCATTCATTGGTCTTTTGAATTTCAAGATCTTGATTGGCTTTTTCAAGATCATGAATGGTCTTTTCAAGATTTTCAATCTCAATGCCTTTAAGAAAACAATTATGATTTAAGTCAGAAATCTTCCTTTCGAGTTCAGCATTGTTCGGTTTAGCTTCTTGAAGCTTCTTATTGAGAATATCAACGTCCATTTGTCTCGCATTTGCCCGAAGCCATTCATTGGTCTTTTGAATTTCAAGATCTTGATTGGCTTTTTCAAGATCATGAATGGTCTTTTCAAGATTTTGACATCTTAGTAATAACTTAGAATCAGGAGTGACATTCATCTCACATTCTTTAACCAACATTTTGTCTTTGTATGCTTGAAAGTCTTGTTTTATAGTATCATGTTCAAAAAGTAATTTTGAGTGTTCTTCAAGAAGATTTGAAAATTCACTTTTTGAAAATGCAATACTATTTTTCAACTTTTTGTTGTTGTTGGCTAAAGAACTGATATGATTTGTTAATTTAGATAAAGCTAATCTACAAGACTCTTTGTCCTTAATTGAAGAAAAAGTAGAGTCGAGATTTACCTCATCATCAGGGTATTCATCATCAGTGCTTTCTGCTTCAAGGGTTTTGTTCTTGGCCAATCTCGCCATGTAGCAAACATTAGCGGAGAGATCTTGGTCTTCATCATCAGTGCTTTCTGCTTCAAGGGTTTTGTTCTTGGCCAATCTCGCCATGTAGCAAACATTAGCGGAGAGATCTTGGTCTTCATCATCAGTGCTTTCTGCTTCAAGGGTTTTGTTCTTGGCCAATCTCGCCATGTAGCAAACATTAGCGGAGAGATCTTGGTCTTCATCATCAGTGCTTTCTGCTTCAAGGGTTTTGTTCTTGGCCAATCTCGCCATGTAGCAAACATTAGCGGAGAGATCTTGGTCTTCATCATCAGTGCTTTCTGCTTCAAGGGTTTTGTTCTTGGCCAATCTCGCCATGTAGCAAACATTAGCGGAGAGATCTTGGTCTTCATCATCAGTGCTTTCTGCTTCAAGGGTTTTGTTCTTGGCCAATCTCGCCATGTAGCAAACATTAGCGGAGAGATCTTGGTCTTCATCATCAGTGCTTTCTGCTTCAAGGGTTTTGTTCTTGGCCAATCTCGCCATGTAGCAAACATTAGCGGAGAGATCTTGGTCTTCATCATCAGTGCTTTCTGCTTCAAGGGTTTTGTTCTTGGCCAATCTCGCCATGTAGCAAACATTAGCGGAGAGATCTTGGTCTTCATCATCAGTGCTTTCTGCTTCAAGGGTTTTGTTCTTGGCCAATCTCGCCATGTAGCAAACATTAGCGGAGAGATCTTGGTCTTCATCATCAGTGCTTTCTGCTTCAAGGGTTTTGTTCTTGGCCAATCTCGCCATGTAGCAAACATTAGCGGAGAGATCTTGGTCTTCATCATCAGTGCTTTCTGCTTCAAGGGTTTTGTTCTTGGCCAATCTCGCCATGTAGCAAACATTAGCGGAGAGATCTTGGTCTTCATCATCAGTGCTTTCTGCTTCAAGGGTTTTGTTCTTGGCCAATCTCGCCATGTAGCAAACATTAGCGGAGAGATCTTGGTCTTCATCATCAGTGCTTTCTGCTTCAAGGGTTTTGTTCTTGGCCAATCTCGCCATGTAGCAAACATTAGCGGAGAGATCTTGGTCTTCATCATCAGTGCTTTCTGCTTCAAGGGTTTTGTTCTTGGCCAATCTCGCCATGTAGCAAACATTAGCGGAGAGATCTTGGTCAGGTTTTGATGTTGCTTGATTTGGGTTCCAAATTCTTCCCATTCTTGACCAAGTGCTTTGATGAACTTGATGTTTAACTCAATCTCAGTCTTCTTGACATTGTTCTTCCTCAGTTCATTAATCACATTGCAGAATCTGTAATACACTGCCTCAAGAGATTCATTTGGCATTTTGGAGAAGTTATCAAACTCAGTCAAAATGTTGGTCAATCTGATTGTTGAAGTCACATCAGCTCCTTCCATCTGTCTTGCCACCTCATCCCATATCTCTTTTGCTGTATCATAGGAATCAACAGACCCATAGATTTCATCCGGTAGGGCTCTGTATAAACATGACCTTGCTCTGTTATCTGCAGCTGTTCGATCCTTTTGTTCAGCATTCAACAGTTCATGAGTTGTAATAACTGCACCAGTAGTGGGATGGAGATGAACAGCAAGTCCTTTCAGAATGGATTCTTTCATCATATGGCCATTTGTTTGACTCTCCACATAATCCATGAATCGTTTCTTCCATAGTCCGTAAGAACCACGGTAGAGAACTGGAGGTCTTGTATCAGAACCTAATGCCAAAGCTTCACGAGAAGCCATTAGAGATTGATTTGATTTGGAAAAATTGAATTGAATTTAAAATTGGAAACTGAAACGATCTTGGTAAGGTTATGAAGTGAAACGGTCTTGATTAAACCAGAAAGTGAAACGGTCTTGTTAAGTTTATGAAGTGAAACGGTCTTGATTAAACCAGAAAGTGAAACGGTCTTGTTAAAGACAAGAATTGAAACGATCTAGATTGAACCAGGGAATGAAACGGTTTTGAAGACTGGGACGATCTTGAATGAAGATCGTCTTGGAAAATTGGTGAAATTTTGGCTAAGTATTAAAATGAAACGGTTTTGAAGACTGGGACGATCTTGAATGAAGATCGTCTTGGAAAATTTGTTGAAATTTTGGCTAAGTAAAAAAATGAAACGGTTTTGAAGACTGGGACGATCTTGAATGAAGATCGTCTTGGAAAATTGGTGAAATTTTGGCTAAGTATTAAACATGAAACGGTCTTAGGTGAAGATCGTCTTAGGTGAAACGATCTTGGTTTAAGTTCGTCTTGATTTCTTTCACAAAACTTTCAAGTGTATGAAATGACCAAACCAATCCTTTTGGATTAGTTAGCCAGTATCAACACTTCCACAACACACTTTTAGCTAAAACGATCTTGTTAGGATCGTCTTAACCAACCAATACTCAAAGAACTAAAACGATCTTAGGCAGATCGTTTTGTTCATCTTCTTCAACTGAACACTTTTCCAGAAAAACTCCATTGACAAGTTTTTAAAACTTCGATTTCTTAAGAATTTCTAGGAGTTAGATCACGAAATCACTTCCAAACTGTTTTAATTCACGTCCGAAACACGATTATGAACAAAATTCAACCTAAAACACAACAGATTCAAATCCCTGAAATTACGCGCCAAAACTCAAAATTCAATCTCGAGTTTTAGATCGAATTGGAACTTGAAACTTGACAGGATTATGTTATCAATAGCCACGAATCTATTGATGAACAAACAATTATGATTTTATGAGATTTGATGTGTGAATTTTGAAAAACCAGTAGGTGAGAAATTTCGAACAGAATTTGAGATTTAGCTTGATTTTGATGAAATTGTGATCAAATTCAGTTATGGATCGTCATCAGATTGATGTTTTTCTCTGATACCACTTGTTATAACACGATTTAAGCTCTGAATTTGATTCAACAATGGCGGTTGGTTAGTGTGTGTTCTTGGTGTGTGTGTGTGTGTGTTTTGAGAGAGAAAGATCGTATCAACTGAATGCTTGGAATTAATTGTGTGTGAAAATGAAGAGTTGTTATGATCAGGTTATGATTTCTAAGGTATGAGGGCTATTTATAGTCTAACAATACAACTTTGCTAATTATCACAATTAGCCCCTCAACCTTAGTAATCATCTATCTATGACTTAACAACAAGAATGTCTTCTAATATTTATTACAATTTATCACTATTTTTGGATTTCTAATGCATTAATAATTCTGGGATCAGCCTTGACTTTGGCATACTCTGCAAGTGTCATGCCCAGAAGACGACCATCACTTATATCAAGGAGAGTTGGGGCTAAAGTATTTCTATCTTTTGCTTGATTCACCCTCATTTGTTTCTTCCTCTCCTTGATTGCATCTCCAAGCCTTGCCAGCTGCCTACTAACATCTTCTGAAACTGGAGGGAGCTGATCAATGTTGCCAGTTTCTAACACACTGGCTTCAGTACCAGTTGTTTTTGCTTGTTCACTAGTGGCCGGCACAACTTCCTTTCCTTTCCCTTTATTCCCCCTATCAACAACATCTTCAAACTCTTCAATAACCTGCTCATCACCTTCATCAGACCCAACAACCGTCCTCTCTACCAATTGTCTTGCACTAACTGGACCTGGCAGTCTTGGTCCAGGTGCAAGGATATTCCTTCTATCCCTTTCCCCCTTGGCAGCATCGAGACCTGCACGAATAGCTGCCCAGTCTTCATTGCTGGAGGGCAAACGGGCTAGAGGCTGCCACGATTGCATATCCTTGCACTCTCTGAACACAGTGCAAATCATCCTAAAGGATCTCCACAAGTGGTTAATTTCTTGAGACTGGACCAATACATTGGCAGCAGTTTGGTCCTGTCCAGTCTTCAAGTCTTTTAACAGCTTTGAGTCTTCATCCAAACCCTTAACCACTTGTTCCTTTACTTCAGCATCTTTCTTTCTCAAGTTCTCCACTTCAGTTGCCAGTTTAGTAATAGATGAAGTGTGAGAAGCCAACTGGGTGTTTACTGCATTAACTGCACCCCTTAACTGCCTAACTTCAAGTGCCAGAGGCTCCAGATTAATCTGAGGAGGGGGGAGCTTGGCAAATTCAGCCATTACCTTCTTAACTAACTCGTCTTCTCGACTGGCCAGTTTATCATCAATCATCTGGCCAACTGAACTGGCCACCTGCTGTCCAACTTCAACTACATTGAGGCCAGGTCTTTCAAACAATTCCTTGACCTGCCTCTCTATCTCCTTAAGATCCACCTCTGACGATCGAACAGTGTTACTTAAGAGGTTGGAGATAGATGTATTGACATTGGCATGGGTTAAGTCAAAAGCTTCCTTCAAAGATGTGGACAGATTGTTACAGCTTGAGACTAACTCATTCAACTTCTGGAATACCAAGTCCTCATTGGCAGCAAACTTGTTTATTCCCAGATCAACAACCTTAGAATTTATGATTGTTTCCTTGTTGAATCTGGAAAGGGACTTGGCATTTTGCTCAATTGTCTTATGAACACCCTCCACCCGTTTGATCAGGTTTTGGATGTCGGTTGAGAACGAGACAAATTGAGTTTCCAGTGACAAAGGAGAAGTTGTCACTGGACCAGTAGCAGGCTGCACCGGTTCAACTGGAGGAGGCAAAACAAAGGAAGCCTCTCCAGTTGTTCCAGTGGCAGAAGAAGGAAAAATTTGGGGTGAAGAAAAACGCTGAGGAGATTCAATGTGTTGGTCAGGCTGAGAATGCTCAGGTATGACCAACGGCG
This sequence comes from Erigeron breviscapus, assembly GCA_034093135.1. Classification (NCBI taxonomy): domain Eukaryota; kingdom Viridiplantae; phylum Streptophyta; class Magnoliopsida; order Asterales; family Asteraceae; genus Erigeron; species Erigeron breviscapus. The sequence continues at coordinate 81,151,168 of CM067173.1, read as the reverse complement.
ACGGTGTTGATTGAGTTCGTTGTGGGGAAATATTTGTAGGAGTATCTTGATGGGAAACTGAAACTTGGTGTTCTAGGGGTTGATCAAAGAAAGAAGGGAGTTGAGCATGTACAGATGCATCAACCATTTCTTGATCAGCTTGTGTTCCTTCTGAATCCGAAGATTCAAGATGGAACTCATCCTCATTTATGCCTAGATTCATAAATGATAGGGATGGCTGAACATCATGTTCAGGCTCCTGATGACCAGTTCCAGTTACCTGGATGGTTTCATCAGTTGAAGGATCAGATGCCGGAACATCTTCACCAGGGATAGACGTGATAGGAACGGCTTCAGTTATGGTTGTTCTATCCTCAACCACAACTTGAGACGAACTGGAGGGTCCCTCATTATTTTGAGGCCCGCCCAGTTGTCTTTCTGGTTCACTTTCCAAAGGTGCACCAGTTTTAACAAATGCCAGCCGCATCTGCTCTGGAATCTCGACCTCTCCAGCTTCAGAAACAAGAGAGTCTAAATTCCTCAGTAAATCTGGCCTTGTGAATGGAGAGTCTGTATTTCTATACTCTTCATCACCTAGAATTTGCTTAAAACATAAAGACAGAAATCTGGAAAAGGGGATACACACACCCCTGGAGCCTTTCAGCTTTTGCACTAGACTCCTATACAATATATCAGCAAAATCCACCCTCAACCCCTTCCATAAACAGTAAGCCATCTCTGCTTGTGAAGAGTTGATTTGGTCAAGACCACCTGAACTCCCACCAAGACTTTCAACCAGATGTACAAAGAAATACCTCCATGAAGGTGTAAGACCCTTCATGGTCATAGCCCCCTTGGTCTTTAACACACCATCATTGTCCAAGCACTCCTTATGACCCATCTCAAGGAGTACTTGACGAAAATTTACATTCGAGGCTAAGACAACTGGAGACTCACCCTCTCTCCAGTAATTGAGGTGAAGAGCATCCCTCAATACTTCTACATCCAAGGTACATTTGATTGTTCCATCCTTTAACGTGAAACTGATGGAGGAACAATCGGAAGAAAGTGTGGCAGTGAACCAGAACTCACACAAGTAATCATGATACATCTTTCGTGGGTTCCTGGTGAATAAGGGTCCTATTGGAGAATCCTTTAAAAACTTTCTGATTCTACCAATAAGGGTATTAGACCCTTGAGAACCTTGTAGGCTAGCCAATGGATTATTTGGGTTTAATTTTAGGGCTGCACTATAAGGAGCACCAGGTGCCTGGGGGACATCTGGTGAGGGATTGTAAGGAGCAGTCAAGAGATTTACATCTCTTGAGCGGGATGATTTAGGAGCCATTGAATGAAATTGAAATTTAGGAATTTTTAGGGTTTTGATATGAGAAGCAAAGAGAAGAATGAAGCAGTGATTTATGATTGGAAGTAAATGAAGAGAGTAAATGAAGAGAATGAAAAAGTAAATGTGTTATGAAGTAAATGAAGAGAGTAAATGAAGAGAATGAAAAAGGAAGTAAATGTGTTATGAAGTAAATAAGGGTATTTATAAGGGGATTCAAGATCCCAATGTAAACCCACAAATCATATTTTATTAAACCAAATATTTTCGAAGATATTTTGAAAATAAAATATAATTTTCCATGTAAGCATTAAATGTTACCATGTCAGCATTAAATGCTACGACGGCTTACTTTACCCATGACCCCACTCACTTTTTGTTTTCCCAACACAAACAGTTGTCAAGTACTAAAAATGGTTTCAACACGTCAGATCACGATATCAAGTGGTTTAAAACACTCGAGTATCATCACGTGTCACATAAATTGACCAAGTATTTGTAACGTTATAAAAATTTAGACAAAGACTGAACCTGGTAACTGGAGGATCAGTCCAGTACCAGTTTCCAACTGAAGAGTTCTCCAGTTGCATTTTCAAACAAAAACGAATTTTAGTCAGAAAATTATTTTGAGTCTTTCCCCCTAAAATGATGATCCAGTAATCAGTTAGTGCCAAGATAGTATCACAAAGGCGTTCGATAGCCTGGCGAGCAAAGATTTTCTGGACCTCCTCAACTGGAGAACTTCATCAGTGTCACTGACGCGTTCAATAACAAAGAAAGCTCCAGTTAAGGGTTTAGCATTCCCAGTTCGCTGATGAGATGTTTAAAGTTTTCTCATCGAGAGGTTTAGTAAAAACATCAGCTAACTGTTTGTCAGTGGGGATGAAATGAATTTCAATATCACCTTTCATAACATGATCTCTAATGAAATGATACCTGGTATCAATATGCTTTGTTTTTGAGTGCATCACTGGATTGTGAGAGATAGCAATTGCACTGGTGTTGTCACAAAAGATTGGGGTCTTGGTGTACTTCTGACCATAATCTAGTAACTGGTTTTTTGATCCAGAGAATCTGGGCACAACAACTGGCCGCAGAAATGTACTCTGCCTCAGCAGTGGACATATAGACTGAAGTCTGCTTCTTGCTGGTCCAACTCACCAGTTTTCCTCCAAGGAAATGACAACCACCAGTTGTGGATTTTCTATCAATCTTACAACCTGCATGATCAGAATCTGAATAACCCATTAGATCTAATCCTTAGCCTTTGGGGTACCAAAGACCAAGATTAGGACACCCTTTCAGGTATCTAAAGATACGCTTTCCAGCGTGCAAATGTGATTCTTTAGGGTTAGCCTGAAACCTGGCACATAAACATGTTGCAAACATTATATCTGTCGACTGGCAGTTAAGTACATCAGTGAACCAACCATACCTCTATAGTCAGTTATGTTAACTGGTTTGCCAGTTGGGTCAGAGTCCAAATTCAATGGTGCTGCAATAGGTGTGTTTTTCGATGGGATTGAATCATATTTGTATTTTCTTAACAAATCTCTGACATATTTTCCTTGGTTTATGAAAATTCCATTTTCCAGTTTGCTTAATCTGAAGACCTAAGAAAAATGTTAATTCACCCATTAAACTCATCTCATACTCAGATGACATGATTTTAGAAAACTTTTTTACACATTGCATCATCAGTTGAACCAAAAATAATGTCATCAACATAAATTTGTACCAATAAGATATTACCTCTTTCTTTCAAGATAACCAAGGTATTATCTATTGCACCTCTTTGAAAGCCATTTTTAAGAAGATGTTTAGTTAAAGTATCATACCAGGCTATTGGGGCTTGTCTTAGACCATACAATGCTTTGTTCAGTCTATAAACCCAATGAGGATGCTTCTCATCGATGAAACCTGGAGTCTGCTTAACATAAACTTCTTCTTCCAATGTTCCATTAAGGAACGCACTTTTGACATCCATCTGGAAGACCTTGAACTGCAGATGGGCTGCATAAGCCAAGAAAATTCTTATGGCTTCAAGTCTTGCAACTGGAGCAAAAGTCTCATCAAAGTCAACGCCCTCTGCTTGACAATAACCCTGGGCAACTAATCTGGCCTTGTTTCTTACAACATGGCCATCTTCATCCATTTTATTTTGGTAGACCCATCTGGTACCAATAGGTTCTTTCTTTAACCCTGGTGGACAAGGAACAAAGCTCCCAAACATTGTTCCTTTCAAACTGGAGGAGCTCTTCTTGCATAGCTTCCACCCAGCTTGGGTCTGCCATAGCCTCGTCAATCTTCTTTTTTCAATTAAAGATAAGAAGGTGACGTTTAAGCATTGCTCACTGGTGGCTCTTCTAGTCTGAACCCCACTAGTTGGATTACCCACAATTTGTTCAATTGGGTGGGCTTTAGTCCATATAGTGTACTGACTAGGCTGGTGAACTACAATATCAGTGCAAGGTACCTGGCGATCTTCTTCAGTTGCAGCAGCATCTGGAGAAGGATCAGTCCAAACAACTTCTACATCCTCATCAGAGTCAATGAGGTCTCGATTGGCATCATGAAATTCCTCAGTTGAAGGTATTTCACGAGTAACTGGAGAAGTAGGTGCTTGAACTGGTGCTGATATTGGGGTGGCACGTACATCTGATCCAATCACCAATTCTTGTGGTAAGTTAAAATTGATGGAGGGATAAAATGATGTGTCACTGGTGCTTTTCTTCTTCTTGACTGGTTCCATTTTGTTGTAACTGGAAGCATCTTCTGGTGAAACAACTGACCGATGAACTTGGTCAGTTTCACCAAAGTTGATTGGAATGACTGGAGAAATATCAAGACTTGGTCTCTTGTTGATTGCTTCAGTTGATTCATCGAATGTTACATGAATTGTCTCATGCACCTTTTGGAGTCTATAATTATAAACTCTAAAGGCCTTTCGAATATCTGAATAGCCTAAAAATACCCCTTCATCAGCTTTTGCATCAAACTTTCCAAGCTGACTGGAATCGTTCAGTATATAAACTGGACAACCAAATCCATGGAAATATCCAATATTTGGTTTACGATTCCTGAGTACTTCGTAGGCAGTCTTCTTATGTCTCTTGATGTAGACTGACCGGTTTTGGGTGTCACAAGCAGTTGCAACTGCCTCAGCCCAAAAACTGGTGGGAAGACCAGATTCAGATAGCATGCTTCTGGCCGCTTCTATCAGTGTACGATCCTTTCTTTCCACAACTCCATTTTGCTCTGGAGAGTGAACTGATGAGAAGTTTTGAGAATGCCAGTGTCAGTGCAAAATGTTTCAAGTACCTTGTTTTGGAATTCAGTACCATTATCACTTCGCAACTGACAAACTTTTCGAGTGTACTTGAGCTCAATTCTTTTGATAAGGGAGATGATTTCAGCAGGTGCATCACTTTTGGATCTGATGAATACCACCCAGCAATATCTAGTGAATTCATCAACCACAACTAGAGTGTATTTCTTTCCAGCTCTAGTTTGAACATTCACTTGACCAAAAAGATCCATATGAAGCATGTGAAGAGGTTCAGTGATGCTAAAATTTTGCCTAGTTTTGAAACTGGCTCTCTTCTGCTTACCCATCTCACACCCTGGACATGGCTTTTTCTTATTGAAGGAAATCTGGGGTATCCCATCAACCAGTTGTTTGCGAGACAACTTGTTAATGTTCTTGAAATTAAGGTAGGATAACCTTTTATGCCATAACCAGTTGGTGTCCTCATCAGCTTTGGTATAGAAGCATTGCTCTTTTGGAGCTGGTTCCATATCCATGATGTACACATTCCCTTTTCTTGGTGCAATCATCACCACTTTCCAATCCTTGTTAAATATGGTTCCTTGTGCAATATCGAACAATACTCTGAAGCCATCATCGCAAAGTTGGCTTACACTGATCAAGTTATATTTCAAACCATTCACAAATGCAACTCTTTTGAATTCGACTTGTCCATTATTGAGCACACCATACCCTTCAGTCTTTCCAGATTGATCGTTACCAAACGTCACTGTCGGTCCATCTTGGACAGTGAACTCTTCCAGTAGGGGCTTACATCCGGTCATAGTCCGGCCAGCAGCGCTGTCCAGATACCAGATATTCTTCTTTCGATCGCCCTACACACACACCAAAAATCATTAGTTATTTTTGTGAACCCATCTTTTCTTGATGGGTCCACTGGACTTCTCTACAGAAGCCACAGTTGATTGTTGAGGTGTTGAACTGGAGGCTACATCTGGAGCATTATCACCAGCTCCAGGTGCAGAAGTAAAACGATTGGTATTTGATACTTACTCACCTTATGTTTACCAGATTTTGTTCCAGATGGAACATTCTTTTGTTTAGGTATAGAAGGGAGTGATTTAATGTTTTGTTTTAAAACTGGAGGTGGTGAACCTCCTTCCAGATTGTTAATCCGGGCAGTGCAACTCTGAACCTGCCGAGACAAAAGTTGGAGTTGCCTTTCCAGATTAACCAAAACATTGTTTTGTTCAGGCAGTTGAACCTTGGACATTGGTTCAACTGGAGATTTAGTCTGTCAGGTCTTGGGCTCCTTAGACTTATGAGGTAAAGGCTTGTTAACAGTGGCCTTTTTGACTGGAGCTTTAGCCTGATTGGCTCCAGTTTTAACCTCAATGGGGGTGGTCTCATTGGTTTCAGTTTCAACAGCTTCAGGTTGATCATAAGGTGTTTCAACCTGGAGAGCTGGAGGCAATGCATGAAGATCTGGTATAAGAGCTGCCATCTCCAGATCTTCAGATTTCCATGCATTTTTCTGGGCATCGATAGTTCTTGAAAATGCATCATAGTTTTTGCCAGATGCTTTTACCCAGGACTTGATAATCTTTTGAGCTTTTTCAAAATCATCAGAAAGTTTTTGATTATCAAGTTCTAATTGCCTCAATCTTTAAAACTGACTCCTTGAGAGCCAACTGGACACTTTGCAAATCATTCAGTTGTGGTTTGACATTGTTCAGTTCAATTAAGATAGTGTCTAAATATCTTTCACTATCAGCTCTAACAGTTTTTACAAATGCCAAATCACCACTTAATGATTCAGCCAGGTCCAGTTTTAATTCAGGTCAACCTGGTGATCATAATCACATACCTTTTTCAGTATGATGTCCACCCATCTTCCAGAGATGACATCATCTTTCACCACATGCTGCTGTTGTTGTTGATCTTCCAGGCCATGAAACACATGTCCCTTTCCTCTTCTTCATCCTCAGATGAGTCATCAGAGTACTCCCATTTTCCCTCAGTTTGTGCAATTAAGCACTGATCCTTTTTCCTTTTGCATGGACAGGAGGGCAATCTGGGCCTTAAGCTGCTTGTATTTAGCTTTGTAGCTATCATCAGGCCGATTGTAATTAGGGACAGAGGGGCCAGTTTGGTTCTTCAACTGACTAGATCTGCATTCCTTCATAAAATGACCTTCTTGCCACACTTATAGCATGTAAGATTGGTCTTATCCAGAGAGCTGGAGCTGGAAGCATTGTTGGGGCCATTAAATCTTTTAGATTTATGCTTAAACCTATTAAGGTTTTAGCAATCATGGCGACCAGATCATCATCGTCAGTTTCATCATAACCTTCACTGTTTTCAGTGGTCAGCCCAGAGTTTAAGAAACTGTTCGACATCTCCTTCATCGAGTGTGCCTGGACACTCTCAGCAGACATTAAAGCAGCACAAGGTCGCTCAATTACATTAGCAACCTTGGGACTCTGAGCATGGTTCATGGCATCTTGCTCAGCCACAAGTCTTGCAGCATTATTATCTTCAGTGAATCTGAAGGCTCCATAAAGCGATGCAAGAGTGTGAGTGTGCAAGGTTTTACCTTGTCTCAAGACAAGAACCATGTTTTCCCATTTGGAAGGAAGAATATCACAAAACTTCTCAAGAAGAATATCCTTATCCTTCTCTACACCCAAACCTCTCAATTGATTGATGAGGCTAGAAAATCTGGTATAAGTACCAGTTAAACTTTCGTTGGGCAAGGCAAAGAAGGATTCATACTTCTTGTTCAAGGCAACTTTTCTGGTGACAATAGTGTCATCACCTCCTTCAAATTGAATTACTAATTCATCCCACATAGACTTGGCACTGGGAAACAACACAAGTGTTGGAATTAGGTCTTCAGGGACGGCCCCAAGGATCATGTTTTTCAGTCTGGTGTCCAAGTCCACCAGTCTGCGATCCTCATCAGACCAATGGTCTTCTGGCTTTTCCCTTGAGCCTCTTCTTCCAGTTGGATCAAGAAGAGGACTCATCCCAATAGACATAGGTATATATGGTCCATCCTTAAGGATTTTCAACATATACCTCTCAATACCACCAAAATGCAACAACATTCTAGCTTTCCATGTACCAAAGGTCTCACTGTTTCCATCAAATTTTGGAACAGGAGTGTTGGAGTAATGTACATGGACGTGGTTTGGGGCAGAAGGAGGAGGAGGGTTGGTGTTAACGTTTTGAAAAGGTGGTGCATTAGTGTTCGACGGGTTTTCACCTGAACCAGAACCATCTCCACCTTCAGTAGTGTTCATCTTGCAGATCTAGGCAAGTTTATTAGCCTTCTGCTCTGATACCACTTGTAAGTCCCAACTTGTTAGATGGTACTACTGAAGACACCTCTATGTCGATGGTGGGTTACTTTGCAATATACTTACTGAACTGGAGACGACCAGTTGCAGTGTGTATATACCAAGTTCTAGATAGATTACTTATATATAAGACAATAAGTAAAGAACAATGCAATAATACAAATAACTTGTAAACAATCTTTATGAGACAATATGTAGTTTTCAAAGTGTAATTTATTTATTGATATTAAACAAATTACAAGGTTGATGCGGAACCAAGATAATACACGAATGTAAATATCCCTAACAACCTATGAAATACAATTGATCTATACTCGGAACTTCTCTTCAACAATCGAAACACTTAAAGTAGTGAAATGTTCCTTTTAGCGATTGAGAGAATATTGCACAAGTTCACCAAGAATATTGCAGGTTTGCAAAGTATGAAGTTATTCGTTTGTGTGTGAAATGTAACTTGTGATTCTTGGTTGTGCAATGACTTGTATTTATAGGCAAAGTTAACATTGGGATGTTAACTTTAGCCGTACAAATGTGGTTGGAAGCATTAAGGAATAGCATTTAATTCCTTAAAAAGTGTTGTAAAGTCGCATGTTAAAGTGACTTTACACAACCACCTTTATGTACCTTTTAATACTTAAATAATAAGATAAGGCTTATTATCCGGGTAAAGGTACATAAAGTATACAAGTCAATTCCTCGTAATCAGTGTAAAAGCTTTGTAAGGGCTTTCCACTGAAGGTCTCCAGTTTGTAACTGACTAGAATGTCAACTGGGCTTCGCTGCCATTGTCATTCTCTTTCTTCCATTTGTTGTCTTCGACTTCAACTGGAATGTTTCTTCAACTTGGTCAGTTCTCCAACTGGAGGAAGTCTTCAGTTGCGTTAACTGTACGGTGCAACTGGATCTTCAATATATTTCTCGACAAATCTTCTTGGTCACCAGTTTACTGGTCACCAGATGCAACTGGTGAACTGGTCAGTGTGAACTGGTGACTGGTCAGTTCCAGGTGAACTGGACCTAACATAAACAATTTAATAAAACACATGTTCAGTTGAGTCAAATTATTAATTAACCATCCCCGCTCAGTTATAAGTCAAGAGACCACATTAATTATAGACCGATTAATGTTTCACAAAACAAATTAAATGACTCTAAGGCCTTAGCACAAACTCGACCCAAACAAATCAGTAAAATAAGTTTGTATATGAAAACTAATAACATTTGTCTGACTCAATAACCATGGATCTGCGACAAGCATAGAAACGGTTCAACAATCTAATATAGAAAACTATCACGGCATGATCACATTATCCAAATAGATGCAAAACTACTTAGCTACTCATGGCAAAACAAATAACCCTAACAATTATTAATATAAATAAATCCATAAAAATAATTGTCAAACAAATAGTCTTGCAATTGTAACCCTAATAACAATAATAAAAGTAAAAGAGAGATCAAACAGTACGCTTGGGAACTTGAGATCTGAACAACCACTCTGACTTATAGTACTCTGAAACTGTAATAAAGAAAACAATAAGGAAAGGAAGAAGAAGAAAAAAGGAAATTAAGAGATTTAGGAAATTACCTTTCTTTGGAGATTCTCTTGCAGACACTGACTTGCGACTCTTCTTGCCAGTAGCCTTGGATTTTTTGTTACCTTCTTCCACATCTTCATTGACAGTATTGGTAGCAGCAAGGATCTTAGCCCTCTTCATATGAGCAGCAATCGAACCAGAAGGGGGAGGCATGTTGTCTCTCTTCTTCCCAACATCTGGAAGAGAGTCAAGATCAATAGCATCAACTTGTGGAGGGGGACGCCTAACAACTTCACCACTTTCACCAACACGTTCGCCAACACTCCCACCACCAGCAGAAGCATTCGGATTGGGAATCTCAGAAACCTCCTTGGTACCTTTCTTTACATATTGCAAGTACGACATATCTGCAAACAAACAATAACAGTGAAGAAAAGTTGAAACAATAGTAACAGAATCAGTACAAGAAGAGCATACCATCAAACTCTTCCTCTCCCTCGGCAAGAGCAGGAATAAGACCAGCCTTAACCAAGATCCCATCTGATGAACAACAAACCCCTCCTCCTCCAAGATATCGTAAATACTTCCACAATCATCTTTTGGTATCTCATCGCCAAAAAACCCCTTTTTCTAGACCTTTAACCTATGCCTCTCATACAAACACTCACAGTTTTTGGGAAACAAACTCACATTCATAAAAACATATTCATCTTTCCAGTCACGAAGATCCACACCACCCTTAATGATACATTCAACCTTTGGCCTATTGGCTATGGTTATCCAATCGCCAACGACACAAATATTCAACAACTTTCTAAACAAAACCACAGAAGGCACAACACCATAGGCACGACAAACAACTTCAAAAGCTATTATCCTAGCACAACCTAATGGATGCATCATAGAGATATGGCACTTATAGTGTTTCAAGACATCAAGAAAGAACTTGGGGAATGGATACCCATGGTAAAGGTTTTGATATATATACTAACAAAACCATCAGGAGGGTTAAGAGCAGTTTGATTACGAGTTGGAAGACGGAAAGATGTATGGCGACCAGGAAAGTATTGATCGACAAAATCCCTAAGTGTATCCTCATCAACAACAGAACGAGTATTACTTATGCCACGCTTCGCCATCAAACTAGGGTTTATTAAACAAAAGAGAAAGAAGCAAAGATCGTACCTTATTTTGGAAGCACAGCCGATTCTCTCACTAGTGGTGGATCTCCGATCAAAAACAATAAGAGGATTATAATCAAGTTTGACCAAAAAGAAGATATTTATATGAGGCAAAAGAGGGTTAACCGTCGATTAAGTTCGAATTTTAAGGATACGAGTCCACTAACTCAATGAAATTAATACCCCAAACCTACCGCTATAATTTTCAGAAGTACTCCCTACATTTTGCACTGGTTGGCAGAAAGAGCACGAAGACAGGGTAAGGCTAGGAGTCTAATATGGTGGTCTTCGCAGAACCACCCCATTAGACTGGGGGACTTGATGACGTATCCACCTAGCCATTGGCACGCAGGGTACACCTAGGATGATTATATCTTCGATAAACAAGGAAAGGATACGTGCTTATCACCAAGGCTAGCATTTAATGAGAGAGATAAGACCATATCACATTATTCTCGGAAATAATATAACCAACCTCCAAAACCCTACTTGGAGGTTAAGTCACAAATCACCTATAAAAAGGGGAAGGACGCGATCGACTAGGATAACACATACACATTTGGCGTACAAGAGGCTCTGCCTTACCGTAAGGGAATCGCCAGATTACAACCACATTCAACCCCCATTCACCCGTTCTAGGAGTCCGGATTAGTGTACAAACAAATACTACACTTACGCGATCGTCTACTTAATGTAAAACATTGCAAGAAAATCTCTCAACAAAGTTGGCCTAAAAAGATTGGGACCATGGCATTGTCACCAAACAGCTGCCATTTAAAAAAAAGTGGACGACAATGTCACATCTGATTTATTTTGTTTCTTTGCGAATTATATCATAAAATAAAAGTGGACGACAATGTCACATCTGATTTATTTTGTTTCTTTGCGAATTATATCATAAAATAAAAGTATGACATACGCATATATACACTTCTTCTTTTTTTTTCCCTTTAGTTTGTTACTTTGTTTTACAAAACTATTAAAACGTAGATTGGTTTTCTGGTAGAAGGTTTATCACGTTGGGCCATGTCGCATATTCCATATAAGAATTGAGATGTTGATGGTTTTCATCATTTTACCAAATATATTTCAACATTTGGTATTTAAAAAGGACTATTGTTCATAAGACATATATATTAGTGAATTATTGATTTTGATGTGTGAATATGATTTGGACAGCAGACGTGTATTATTATGATGTTATAGACATCAATTTAACATCTTATTAAATTTTATATAAACCAATGATATATAGTTGTAACGTTCCATTTAAAATTGTAATTTATATGAAAAAGTACAAAACTTTTATTAGGTAAAAATGGTTTAAAGACTCGTGTGATTCATGGGTTTTATCAGAGTCGAGTGTTCACGGATGTTTGGTTGTGTTTGTTCTATATATCTCACGATTGATGACTCTTTCTTAAATGAGTTGGTTTTCACAACATACTATTGGCGTACCCTTTTCTACATCACTCAAATCCTATGTATTTATCTATACTAGCACAGTAGCACGTTACTCGCGCAATGTGACGGTGGTGGCGGCGACGACGGTTTGGTGGTGATGATGGCGACGACTATTGGTGGTGATGGCGACGTCGAGTGATGTAGGTTGGTGTAAATCTAATTGATGTTATCATGTAAAAGTGGTAGTGAAATATTTTAAAAGTTAAGGGTTTAGGATGTAAATTAGTAAGATAAAAGTTAAAGGTGTAAATTAGTTTATTAAGGACAAAATAGGCAACTTTTTCTAAAAGAATTGGTTCATTAAGGATAATTAAGTCATTTCAAACTAACTTTTATGTATGTATTTTTACAAATAAAGGGTGGATACTTTTATATAGTTGTAAAAATAAAGATAAAATCATTGCTTAAAAAGAAAATGTCTTATTTGATCTATATGTAGAAAGTTATCTATAGCTAATATACTGTTAAAGATAACAAGCGTATTCTTTGATGTACAATTGCTTTAAAGAATTTTTTTAATAGAATGAGTATATATGATAACATACTATTTGGATGTAATGTGTACTTGTGATGTGGTAGTAAAAATAAACAACCTTCGTGAGATTTTGTGATAATGTTAATTTAAAAAGAAAGATTTTTGCCTTATTTTAACTTTTTTTATATATAAATGAACATGATCCCTGTAATAGCATTTTTTACTTGTGTTAACGTTTTTCAATTCAAAAAGGGGAAAAAAATATATGTGGTCCTGTGAAGAACAATAAATGAATCGGCACCAAAAACTACTTGTGTCATGTGTGAATGAGTATAAAGAAAGCAACATATTTGCTTTACAAGATCTGTGTTTTAGGTCCAATTCATATATTATTTCTCTCCGTCTCAATTTAAAATTTTTATTTTGACTTTTGAAGTCTTTCATTCACAACTTTGACCGTAAATTGTTTCATGTGGGTTATACAATAATTGATGTAAGATATATAGATAGATTGAGCTTTAAATTTATTTTTCATTAGGTATTATATTATACAAACAAAAATACTTATGGTCAAAGTTAGAAAAAAAAGCCCCCAGCAAGTAATTTTAGACATTTAAATTGGGAGTTTGGGACAAGAGAGTAGATTATAAACATCCTTTACCTTGTGGATACTATTTTCTCAAATTGATCTCTTTGGTGTTTTATAACCGTTCAAATGTTACCTCCAATAAAATCAAACCATAAAAAGGTAAACATATAAGGTTTTTCCAATTCAGTTATCCAGATAATTTTTTAGATATGACTTTTTAACCGTTTCTTTTTCTTTTGGTGATTGTTTTTATTCGTTTGCCCACCCCAAAGTATTTGTCTCGGACATTATTCAAACCTTATTTCTCTCGTCCACCCCCGAAAAACATGAGATAAGAAACTCATGACCCTTCTACTTTGACCGACCTTGATTTAAAAAACAAAAAGGACCACATTCGACAAATTAAGAAAATCAAACTTTAGCAACACGTCGTTGATTTAACAGAGGTCTCTGTCAGAATATAAAACTAAATATCATTATTCACGAGTACGCAACGGAAGCAAATCAAACTATGTAATCAAATAATTAACCTTGAAATAGGATTAAGGAATACCTATTAATGTAGATGATAAAGTAAAGAAACTTTAAAAGGATTTGAAGTAAATCCCTCTACGATTTCACACACGATCCACAGATATAGGTGTGCTAGCACTTGATCACGAACCGAGCAACCTTTGGCTTGATCTCTTCTTCAAAACCGAAAACCAAAAACCCCAAAGGGTTTTCCTTGTTTTGGCCGTCCAAAAGAAGAGAGGAGGAGATGAGAGGTTTAGGAGTTATAATTCTCTTTAATTTGTAGTTGTTAAAGAAAACCATTAGACTACCTTTAATATTTATAGGTAGAATCAAACTTGGCCATCAAGTTTAGGGTTTCACTAGGAAACCTAGTAGGGAGGCCGGCCCCCTATGGGCTTTTCTAGAACCTTCCCTAATCGTTTTAATTACAATTATCTCCTTACTTTAACGACCGTTAGCTAGTAACCGTTAAATATTAACGACTGTTCGTTAACTTATTCGTGATCCATATTAATTAATAAATCAATTAATATTAACTATATTTGAATCGAGACGTGTAACCCCGTAGGCTCAAATCATTTCCGGACATACGTTCATTTTACGTGATCACATACTAACAGCTCCCACTTGAGCTCGTAACAATTGAAGGTAATAACATTGGTTAGCGTCTAGCAACACGCCAATGCTCCCAGAAATATTTAAGTATAGTTTCTTAAAGTATATTTAAATGGTTGAGGCATTTATTATCCCTTTGTTCAGATACCGTGTTAAACATGAATATGGATCATTGTCATTTCATGATTTAACGATTCTGTTTCTCATTTCATCACTACTTAAGATTACCAAACATAATCCAGACACATCTGGATTCATTTTGACATGGCCATGTAAACATCTTAAATAGTCCCAATGAGGGGCCCAATGGTATCATTCTGCAACTATTAGTTGGAGGAACAAATCCTGTATTGACTACACGTGTCAGTCATCATACTTCACTACACTTTCTGAAAATAGCCCTTTATGTACTCCCTTATTCAGGAGAGTTAGAACTATATCTAGTAAGTGCAATCCATACATGCTGACCTGCTTGTATCTCAAGTCAAAAGATCAATAAAGTAACCATTTACGAATTTCACTTAATGACGCCGATCCATAAAGTGATAAATTCGTTAGTGGGGTAGTCCGATATGCATCATATGGATACCATGTGAGTTTGGTGGACCAGCCATTATATATTCAAAGAATATAACCAATCGCTCATATTTGTCTTAGTTTAATTATATTCCCATAATTAATCGACAATGGACAATTTAGAATATTTAATAAAATATTCAAGGATTAAACATGCAAATATAGGATACAATTAATATTAAATGAAATCAAACATATTAAGTACTTTATTTCATTATGAAAAATATAAATTGTTTAACATCCCTTATCCAAATACCGAAACAATAGATTTACATGAAATAACTAGCTAATTTAAGTCCTATGCCCTCGGCATGCCTTTCAAGCTTGGGCCTAGCCAAAGATTTTGTGAAAGGATCAACTAAGTTAAAATCTGTGTGAACTTTGAGTAATTTTATCTCTCCTAGTTCGATCTGCTCACGAACATAGTGATATCTTCTAGCATAATGTCTGGCACCTTTCTGAGCTCCGGGCTCGTTGGCAATGATTAATGCACCAGTGTTATCACAGTACATATCAGTGGGTAAGTCACTCGAGGGGATCACGTCAAGCCCGCTAATGAACTTCCTTATCCAGACTGCTTCCATTGCGGCTTCTGAGGCGGCAATGTACTCAAACTCTGTTGCAGACATGGCAACTGTGGTTTGCTTCTTGCTTTTCCAATCCACAGCACCTCCGTTAAGAACGAAGACGAATCCTGACTGAGACTTCGTGTCATCTCTATCAGTTTGAAATCCAGCATCACAATATCCGGTCACTTTGAGCTCTAAGTCTGGATTTCCTCCATACACCAAAAACAAATCTTTAGTAGCCCGTAGGTACTTCAGAATGCTCTTAACAGCAGTCCAGTGACTTTCACCTGGATTCTGTTGATATCGGCTAACGATGTTTTGCGCGAACGCCACATCGGGTTTAGTGCATCTAACCGCATACATAATAGATCCCACAGCCGAAGCATAAGGGACTCTTCGCATACGCTCCACCTCATTAGGTGTAGTAGCACCCTGTTTGACAGATAAACTAAGTCCTTCTTGCATAGGTGTAAACCCACGCTTAGAATTCTCCATCTTGAATCTTTCAAGACCTTATCAATATAAGCACTTTGACTTAGTCCAATTAACCGCTTTGATCTATCTCGATAGATCTTGATTCCAAGAATAAATGCCGCTTCTCCTAAATCTTTCATGGCAAAACACTTTCCAAGATGGGATTTAACATCTTGCAACATTGAAATGTGTTTTCCTATGATCAATATGTCATCAACATATAAAACAAGGAAAGTAACATTACTCCCACTAGCTTTGCGATATACACATGGCTCATCGGGATTTTGAACGAAACCAAACTTTTTGATTTCTTCATCAAACCGCTTATTCCAACTTCTTGATGCTTGCTTTAGTCCCTAAATAGACCTTTGAAGCTTGCATACTTTGTTGGGATGTTTTGGATCAATAAAACCTTCAGGTTGATCCATATAGACTTCTTCATCCAAGTAACCATTTAAGAAGGCAGTCTTAACATCCATTTGCCATATCTCAAAGTCATAGTACGCAGCTATGGCTAAGAGAATCCTAATAGCTCTAATGTCCGCAACTGGAGAAAAGGTCTCATCATAGTCAACACCGAAACGTTGAGTATAACCTTTCGCCACAAGACGAGCTTTATAGGTGTGTACATTTCCATCCATGTCCGTCTTCTTCTTGAAGATCCACTTACACCCAACAATTTGAGCATTTTGTGGAAGATCAACCAAGCTCCAGACTTGATTGTCTTTCATGGATTTCATTTCCACCTTCGTAGCTTCAAGCCATTTGTCAGATTCCGGATCTGATAATGCAGCTTTGAAATTCGAGGCTCATCGAGATCTCCTAAAACGTTTTCTTCTACCATCAGACATAATCTGTCAGTAGGACGTCTTGTCCTTACGGACCTACGAAGTGGAATCGCTTCATCATCATCGACTTGAGGTTCATCACTTTGAACATTTTCCCCCCCAAGTTGATGATTGCTAGGAGCTACAGAAGGTGACACATCTTCCTCTTGAGTCTCATCAAGTTCTACAACCCTCTCACTGTTCTCTTGAGCTAATTTCTTTTCAAAGAATTCAGCATATCGAGCAACGCGAACAGTGTTTTTGACAGGATCATAGAAGTCGTAACCCATCGTTTCCTTAGGGTATCCGACAAAGATGCACTTAGTAGTTCTGGGTCCAAGTTTGTCAGGCGTATCGCGCTTCACAAGTGCCTCACATCCTCAGACTCTTAAGTAAGACAGATTAGGGATATCTCCATGCCATAATTCATATGGTGTCTTGTCAACCTTCTTGGTTGGAACCATATTGAGAATGCGTACAGCAGTCTCTAGAGCATAATCCCAAAACGAAAATGGGAGAGTCGTAAGGTTCATCATAGATCTCACCATGTCTAGCAAGGTTTGATTTCTCCTTTCACACACTCCATTATGTTGAGGAGTGTATGAAGGAGTAAGCTGTTGGACAATTCCACACGCTTTCAGATAATCCTTAAACTCTTGGCTTAAGTATTCACCACCTCGATCTGAACGAAGAATCTTGATGGTTTTGCCGAGTTGATTTTCTACTTCATTTTTAAACTCTTTGAATGTTTCAAACACTTCATGTTTATGTTTAAGCAAGTAAACATAACCATAACGACTGAAATCATCCGTAAACGTTATGAAGTAGCTAGCTCCTTTTCTTGACACATGTCTAAATGGGCCGCAAACATCGGTATGAATGAGTCCAAGAAGATCTTTAGCCCTCTCCGGTTTATGCAGAAAAGGTTTTCTAGTCATTTTGCCGGAAACACATGACTCGCATTTATCAAACGATTCATCATTTAATTGTAAGATCCCCTCACGTTGAAGTCTTTCAATGCGATTTTTGCCAATGTGTGCAAGACGACAGTGCCAAAGATAGGTAGAGTCCAAGTTAGTCTTGGCTCTTTTGCTAACATTATACATTGAATTATCATTAGTGAATCACAACCACGCATATCAATTTCATAAATACCATTATTATCAATAGCATCAAAATAATGAACATTATTTTTAGAAACTGAAATACCATTATCATTAAAAACATTAATGAATCCGTTGTTTTTAACACTGAAACTACACCTCTAGTAATAGATGATGCATAATGACAATTGTCTAAAACAATAATTAAACCGGAAGGAAGAACTAAATGATATTCTCCAATAGCTTCAACAGGTGCTGGTAGACCATTGCCCACGAACAGCTGCAAAGCTCCGGGCTTCAGCTTCCTCCTTTTCCTAAGTGCCTGTAATTCATTACAGATATGAGTTCCACCAGTGTCATAAACCCATGATTTACGCTTAGTAAAGGAAAATAATTCACTAGTGAAGATACCTGAAGTACTAGCATTGCTAGCTTGCTTCTTCTTCACATTCAACTCGGCAAGATACTTGGGACAGTTCCTCTTCCAGTGCCCGACTTCATTACAATGATGACAGGTCTGGTCTTTTGCCGGATGCTCTTTCTTAGCCGGAGGGGTTTTCTTTGGTTTGGGGGCATTAGCAGCTTGCTTACCCTTGCCCTTACCATCAAACTTGCCTTTAGCTTGGTGCGATTTCTTAGCTTTCTGGATCCGACCCCCCTTTATCATAAGAACATTTGGGTCATTGGCCTTCTTTGGAATCGCCTTCTCATATTCAATGAGCATAGCATGAAGTTCATTGACGCTTTTTTTTTCATAGAGTGCATGGTATAGTTTTGCACAAAACCCTCATATTCCTTAGTAAGGGATTTGAGAATCATGCCAACTTTTACCTCTTTATGATAAGCGTACTCCATCGAATCCAATTTGTCAAAAATGCTCTTCATCTTGAGCACATGACTGCTAACCGATTTTCCAGATTCAAGTTTCATGTCTTGGAGTTCCACGACTAAGTCGAATAGTTCCACTCCAGCTTGTTTTTCATACAAGGATCTAAGTTCTCTGATCATATCATATGGAGTGTAATTCTCGAATTGTTTCTGAAGCTCGGGAGACATGCTCGCAAGCATCAAACAACAAACTTCATTGAATCTAGTGTATTGAACTCTATATTCAGTTCTTTCGGCTGCTGTTGATTCAGCACCTGGTTCGGTTGGCCATTGCCTTTCAATGACATCCATGCGTTCTTCAACTCTTAGAACAATTCTCAGTTGACGATACCAGTCATTGAAATTTGATCCATTAAGCTTTTCTCTTTCAAACATTTGCCGAAAAGCATTGGTGTTTGTAGAAGGATTCATTGCCATCTACAAAACAGATTAAGTTCAAAAATCAGTATTTTCGATAATAAATCCTTAAGAAATCAATTACCCAATGTTTATAAAATAAACAATTAATTTCATTAAGGCTAGGATCCAATTGACATACACTCATTTCATCGGTTGATCTGCTAGAAATGATTGTACTCAAAAGGTAAGTGACGAGCAGTAATTGCATTACATGTGCAATTCCTAGTAAGAATGGGACCTACAAATTATACTTGATTCATCAAGTGATTTGTAGTCATGTTTTGTCCCATCTTTTGCCACGGGTTAAGGTCTCACCGCTTAACTCGCTTTAAGTCGTCCAACCAAGAACGCGCAAATTTGTCCACCACTGTGTACCAGTGAGTGGGATTTGCCATGCAACTGCCATTTCACCACTGTGTACCAGTGAGTAAAACAAAAGCCACAAGTGTCCTTTACAAGTTGGATGGCAATGACTTAAGTTTATTGGGTCAATCAATTTGATGTGTGATCAAAAAGTTATGTTTGAAGATTCATGCATATCTTCTAAACATAATATGTTTATAAAACTCAATTTTTATTGCCTTTAAATACAAAAGAGCTCGGTAGCTCCATTTGAACGCACAAAGAAGCGCAAGGGCAAAGGTTTGCGATGAATGCAATTAAAAACCCGCCCTTTTAGGAGGCGATGTGTAAAATCGAGTATTTATAAACAAGAAATACCCTAAAACTGACTACTACACACTCTCGGGCAGTGGACCCGTTCGTATATAGTATAGCTAAAAGGTAAGTCCAGGATCGAACACAGGGACTAAATCTAAGTAATTGTAGACATTAAGTAATTCTAATTAAAAGGGGGTTTTGTGACCGAATTGTCACGTTGCAAAAGTCAGTAAATAATTAGTAATCCCAAAGGATTAATCGCAAAGAGAAGTTTTTAACAGTAATTTAAAAGGTCATCCATCTTGACTTCGCTCAACACATGTCCAGATTGCACGTAAATGTAGTTGAAACCCAAATTAGTTGATTAAATAACCGAGACTCAATTAAAGCACCAACCCCGTACCCGTCAAGTTGAAGACATCATTTGACTCTCTTGCTTAACTAGTTTCGTTACAAAGACCGGTACCCCAAGACATCTTTTATAACTTCCCTAATCAAACAATTGGTTTGGTTATTGAAATAACAATTATACCTATCGATTGTACCCAACCGTTAACACATTCCTTCCTATTATCATGAACGATTATCTACCGTACCCGTCATAGACCCAATCGTTTGTACCCAAACAATCAAAATGAAATATACGTAATCAGAAACTACCATTAAAGACACATATAAATCACCAATCAATTCAAGATAAATAATAAGGAAGAAATACGCTAAGATCTCGATATAATGTTAAATGAAATCAACATTGAATTAATAAAATTGTGCAATCTTTACATAATGTCTCACTCCATCAAGATGGATGATGAAGTGATTAGCCACTCATATTAAAATAAGAATAACAATTGAAATAAGAAGAATTCATTGTTACCTAATGATAATAATTGAAAGCTACGAACGAAAATGATCAAATCGTGTTTAAAAACCTAGAAATTGATTAAGATCTGAAAATATCTCCAAACTAGGGTTCTTCACACGGCTGCTCAAAAAAGAAGAGATGTTTTTGCATATTTTTCAAGCTATTTATATCGATCCCCAAAGGCTGCCAGATTCGCGCCCAGTTGCGGCGCAGCTATGCATTGCAGCGCAACTGGGGTTTGACTTTAAGCTTTGACTTTGACTTCGTTGACCAAACTGGTTCCTTTCCCAGTTGGAAAGAAAGAACCAATTGGAACAAGATGGGTCTTTAGAAACAAAGTAGATGAAGATGGCCACGTAATCAGAAACAAGGCCAGACTGGTAGCACAAGGCTACTGCCAGTCAGATGTCGACTTTGATGAATCATTTGCTCCAGTGGCTAGACTTGAAGCGATCCGAATATTTTTAGCATTCGCTGCTCATCATCAGTTCAAGGTCTACCAGATGGATGTAAAGAGTGCTTTCTTGAATGGAAAGCTTGAAGAAGAAGTTTATGTCAGACAACCTCCAGGTTTCGTTGAAGAAAAGCATCCACATTGGGTATATCGTCTGGACAAAGCGCTGTATGGCCTCAGACAAGCCCCACGTGCCTGGTATGACACTCTGACTAAACATTTATTGAAAAATGGTTTTAAACGAGGTGCAATTGACAATACCTTATTTATTCTTCATAACCAG
>CM067173.1:80923639-81128738 GCA_034093135.1 Erigeron breviscapus | reverse complement strand
TACAGTAAAGAAACTTTAAAAGGATTTGAAGTAAATCCCTCTACGATTTCACACACGATCCACAGATATAGGTGTGCTAGCACTTGATCACGAACCGAGCAACCTTTGGCTTGATCTCTTCTTCAAAACCGAAAACCAAAAACCCCAAAGGGTTTTCCTTGTTTTTTTTTTTTTTTTTTTTTTTTTTTTTTTTTTTTTTTTTTTTTTTTTTTTTTTTTTTTTTTTTTTTTTTTTTTTTTTTTTTTTTTTTTTTTTTTTTTTTTTTTTTTTTTTTTTTTTTTTTTTTTTTTTTTTTTTTTTTTTTTTTTTTTTTTTTTTTTTTTTTTTTTTTTTTTTTTTTTTTTTTTTTTTTTTTTTTTTTTTTTTTTTTTTTTTTTTTTTTTTTTTTTTTTTTTTTTTTTTTTTTTTTTTTTTTTTTTTTTTTTTTTTTTTTTTTTTTTTTTTTTTTTTTTTTTTTTTTTTTTTTTTTTTTTTTTTTTTTTTTTTTTTTTTTTTTTTTTTTTTTTTTTTTTTTTTTTTTTTTTTTTTTTTTTTTTTTTTTTTTTTTTTTTTTTTTTTTTTTTTTTTTTTTTTTTTTTTTTTTTTTTTTTTTTTTTTTTTTTTTTTTTTTTTTTTTTTTTTTTTTTTTTTTTTTTTTTTTTTTTTTTTTTTTTTTTTTTTTTTTTTTTTTTTTTTTTTTATAATTTGCATATGATACTTTTTCTTTTTTTTACAAATGTCTATCAATGTAGTTTTTAAACATTTTGATTTTCTATCATAAAAAATTAACGACATAACTTATTGCCTGTTTGTTTCTTGTTCCATAGTAGTCCTCGAATGTTATAAAATTATCAATTTAAGCTATGCTGACAAATATATAGTTCAATTGATCGATTCTTAAAAGAAAGAAAAAGAAAAAAACGCCATTAATGCAATTCTGTATTACATTTTAAGGTTTGAAATCCACAGGAAAAAAACACTACAACACATCAATGGCTTTTGTCATCATCTTTCCTACCTAGTCCCACCATCACCTTATACTTCCATTAATTAAAACTAACCGTTCTTTTTCATTCACTCTCTCTCACACACATCACACCAAAAACTATTTCTTCTTTTAATATGTATATATATATATATATATGTCGACACATTTGGTAGTAGATATTATTATTTAGGATTAAAAATCCCCACCCTTTTCAAGTTTTGTAGATATTATATAGGATTAAAATCCTTGCCCTTTTCAAAAATTTTCTACTACAAAAGCTATTGAGCCGAGATAACTCAGGTGAAATTCGATTATTATCCTTTTTCAATTTTAATAGATTATAAGTTGGAAATGAACAAAATAATAATTTTTTACTTTTGTTTTACTGATAAATGTTACTATAAAGCTTTTAAATTAATTCAATTATACTCATCCAATGATCTCAAACCTATTATTTACTCAAATTAATCACATTTTTTAAGAGTATAATAATATAATATAATCATGATAATATAACTTGTCTCCATCATCAATCAAACATCTAACACTACCCCTCATCATTTCTTCACACACACTTATACATATATTCTCTATGAGCATAACAACTTTTTAATATAAAAACCACCTTTCAATTCATACCTTCAAAAATAACAAACAAAAAAATAAAATAAAAATGAAGGTGCCGGAAACCAATCGGCAACAACGGCACCGAACTAACGCCCTGGCTGGTGCAGAAGCCGGGGTTTCCGCACCAGCCAGGACCCCACTACGCGTACTCTTTAGAGTAGCATCAGTCGCGTGTGGGATACAGTTCGGATGGGCGTTACAGTTATCCCTGCTAACGCCCTATGTACAAGAACTCGGTATCCCACACGTATGGTCAAGTATAATATGGTTATGTGGGCCATTATCTGGATTTTTTGTACAGCCATTAGCTGGTCATATGAGTGATCGGTCAACTAGTAAGTACGGTCGTCGTAGACCGTTTATCTTATTTGGTTGTGGGTCGATAATATTGTCGGTTGTGTTGATTGGTTTTTCGGCTGATATTGGTGGATGGTTTGGTGATACTGTGGATAATAAAACATGGGCTATTGTTGTTTTTGTTATCGGGTTTTGGTTGCTTGATATGGCTAATAATGCTACTCAAGGTCCTTGTAGAGCCCTTCTTGCTGATCTTACTGGTATTATATACTTTCTACCTTTTTTTATATCTATATATATGTATATTTTTTGTGTATGTATATGTGTTTATTTGTATATGTTGGATTGTTTTTTGAGTTATTGTTTTTTGTGATTGAATATGATGTGTTTTAGGGGTTTTTTGATTAGTGGTGATATATGATCTAAATTGAGTATTGGGGTAAAAGTATTTAATAGTATTAGCGGTGATATTTAATTTGTCATTTTCTTTGATGATAATTTAGGGGAAATATATGAAATGGGGTTTATTGATATAATATGTGAAATTACAAATAAAATTATGAGATAAGTTAAATCACGTAAAATTATGGTCAAAGTGACATGAGGCGCAAATTGAACTCGTGTCCTCCGTTTTTATGCCCGCATATCTCTCACAACTAGGCTGCCACCACAGGGCCATGAATTGGCTTTATAGTTGACTAATTATCTGATTGAGAAATGTTACACTTATAGAAAGTTTTCTGGTGGAGTTAGCAATGAGAGAAAAAGTAAACACAAAAAAAGAAGTTAATTTGATTTTTTGTGTCTGTGTGTGGGGAAAAGCTGTCCCAATGCAAGGAGAGGGCAAACCTATATACAAGACAAAGTACTCATACAAAGGTTGGATATATGAACCAGAAATTGGAGCTAGACCAGAGAAAAAAAAATACTAAATCTAATTTGATTGGGGGCACATTTGTTTGTAAAACAAATGTATGCAAGTGTGAGATGGTCGCTACGCTAACAAAGAGTAAGCAAGAAAGAGTTTGACTGGTGATGCATGTTTTGTAAATATTTTTTGGAGATAATTTGTAAGTGTACCATTTGGGTTATTTAAGCTGCATATACTCCATTTGTAAACGTGTATTTTGAGACCCCAAGAATCCATAGAGTGCTCATCGAAAAGCTTGGTAAGCCGATAGAGCTGAAAAAGACTGGTATGGCTGGGAATCAGAAGCTTGTTGAGCCTAAATCATCTTAATAAACTGACCCGTGAAGCCCATTGATTTTATTTTGCCCATAATGTCTTAGAGTTCGCATTGTGGTTTTTGTAGAGGTAGTTTGTTTGTAGTTAGGGTTTTGTTTATTAATAATTACTCGTATAAGTTGTTAAGAGCGGAGTCCATACGGGTTGAGTTTATACACGACCATATAGGAACACAGCCTAAAGTTTACAGTCAATATTTTCTGCAAGTAAAAATCTCTTACATGGTATGTTTCGGGCCCATAAGCGATCCAAATTACCCTTTGTCGCCTGGACCATGCTATGATAACACACGAGGTAAACTTAATTAATACTCGTATTAATTTGTCAAGTTTTTGCAGTCAAAGTACTTGGTATACGCAATTATTCTAATTTGAATTCCTTGTCATGGACTTATTTATTAAATAAGGTTTAGTCCCTGACTTCTAGGATTTGTATGTGGGTCATGCCCGTTGGGGAGTTATGTGGGATGGTGACAACTTTTTGTGACCTTAAGCTAAGCTACATCAAAGGGACGGGATATGGGTCCATGTTTTTGTCATCTCTTTCATTTGATACTACTAACACCATTCATTCAAGAGTTATGGTCATGTTACATTGCTACTCCCTACCTAACAGCTGTTTTTTTTTCTTATGTGGGTTTCTGCTATGTCGACGTTCAAGGTTGGCATATAACTCCGAAAAATAAGTGAAAGTGACACTTTAATAAAAATCTAATACTAAAATGTTAACTAACACTAATCAAGACGCAACCAACAAATTTGAAGCTAACTGTGGTATTGTTAAGTTGACAGTTATGCCCTTTATAACATTTTTTAAATTTGGTTGAAGTTTTGAAATCAACATATTTGAAGAAGCTAACTGTGGCATTGTTAAGTTGACAGTTTTGCCCTTTTAACACTTTTTTTCAATTTAATTGAAATTACGAATATTAGGATGCGGATTCTTATGCATTATTTAAATTTTCGTTGCATTCTATATTGCTTTCTAAGGTGATTAGAGCTAATATTCTCCAGTTTTGTTCATTGGTTATACGTTTTTCTTGCATTTCACAGAAACTCTAGTTAGTGAGTAGTGACACTTATTTAGGTGGGTACATATTCATCAAAATCAACCTGCGAAGCCTGTAAATGTAGAAGGAACAGTTTAGTAGAGGTGGAAAGCCAGGGCTGGTCGAATGGATAATGGGTCAAATGAGTGGATAGAAATGGGCACGTTCCTTATATTTGTCAAAGTAGATATAGGAGAAGGACATCAGACATTATATTAAATGCTAATATTTATATGCCTTATTTTAATATGATGGATAAGGATATCTGTAGTGTATTATATGCTAACATTTATAAGCTTCTTTTTAATGCTACTAGTTATTTGATAAAATATTTTTGCTTGTTAAGTACATTTTTTACAAGAGGTATATTGTGAAAGGCTATTACAACTTGCGTTCCAAAAAGTAAATTCCATATCATACCGATGTTTAGCACTTATAACTTCTACTTCCGTATCACTGTTGATATTTGTAGCTCTTCTAATTTCAAAATGTATTCTTTTTGTTTCATAACAGAATATGTTATCAAGAAGTAAGACATCCATTGTTTATCATGAAAACGTGTTTTAATGTCAATAGTATGCTTCACTTTGATGGATGACTAGTAAGTAGTAATATGTAGAGGTGGCAATTTTAAGCCATTTACCAATGAATCGGCCTATCCAGGTTGTCTTTTATCTGTAACGGGTCAAACAGGTAAATTAAGAAATAGCTCAAAAGGAAACGGGTCAAACGGCTTCCATTTTGTTAAAGCGTATTTTGGATGCATAAAACTCAAACCATATTAAAAATCACTCATTTTGCATCGAATCTGTTCTGCTGTTGCTCAGCCCTCCTGCCCCACCCATTCTGCCATCTCTACTAATTTGAGAAACTGACACTATTGCATATTGTTTTTCTTCCCAGAGAAGCCTGACGTAAGTATCTGCTAACTATATCTTTTGTAGGGAATGATCATCGAAGAACTCGAGTTGCAAATGCATACTTCTCCCTTTTCATGGCCATTGGTAATGTTCTTGGCTATGCAACTGGAGCCTACAGTGGTTGGTACAAGGTTTTTCCTTTTACTTTCAACTCTTCATGTAACATCGACTGTGCTAACCTCAAATCTGCCTTCCTTCTTGATGTAATTTTCATAATGATCACTACATACATAAGTGTCACTGCAATTAGTGAGCAACCAATAGCTTCTGTTCAGGATGCACTCACAGATTCAAGCCATCCCCAAGAAGCTTTCTTCTGGGAAATGTTTGGGACATTTAAGTACCTTCCGGGTCCTGTTTGGTTGATATTGTTTGTTACTTCATTGACTTGGATTGGGTGGTTTCCTTTTATTCTGTTTGATACTGATTGGATGGGCCGTGAAATCTATGGTGGAGATCCAAATGGTGACCTGAAGTATAGTGATGGAGTTAGAATGGGTGCATTTGGGCTTGTGTTGAATTCAGTGATTCTTGGAATAACTTCCGTGTTTATGGAAAATCTATGTAGGAGATTTGGGTCGGGTTTCATTTGGGGGATTTCAAATATTATTATGTTTCTTTGCTTTCTAGCAATGCTCGGGCTTACGTTTGTGGCAAGTAAAGTGGATTATAGCATTGATGGGGTACCTCCAACTGGAGTCGTAATTGCCGCATTGGTTATTTTTGCAATTCTTGGCATGCCATTAGCCGTAAGATGCTCTCTTTTCTTAAACTTCATTATTTTAATGTCAGTTTGGGAAAAATACTGGTTATTGATTTTACATTGCAAGTTGACAACCTTTCTTGTAAAGTTATGAAAAAAGATGTCATGTTACAAGCATTGTGTAGCTGGCAGTTTGAGAAAAAAATAGCACATTGAGCAAATTATGTTTTTAAATTTCACTGTGTAGCCTGAACTACATTTAAGCTGACAAGTTTTATTTTCATGTGACCATCATGCAGGTTACTTATAGTGTTCCATATGCATTGGTAGCCTCACGGATTGAGTCACTTGGACTTGGTCAAGGTGAGTTAGTCTACGGTTCCTCCCGATTGTAGTTTTCTCTATCTGAATAAACATGCCAAGTTTCTAATTATACACTCTATTGCAGGATTGTCAATGGGTGTTCTGAATGTGTCCATTGTGATTCCACAGGTATGTCTATTTACGATTTTACCCCCATAATGGCATAAGTTACAACTTCCTACCACACATAGAGAACTGAGAGCTATTGCACACTCTCTCACTTTTTCACAAAGATTACAGATATAGGCAATAAGGTGTCTGTACAGTAGATAGTTGTATGAACATATGGACTATCAAAGTGGAACAAATGCACACAAATATTTCAATACTTCGGACAGCCATTCTTTCATATTGTCAAAAAGAAATAAAACTACATGTCAAATACTTAACACATCGTATCCTTGTAAAAACTAACATATATTAGATAGTTAGGAATTAGGATAGTTTTAGGATTGATATAACCAGGGGATATTTGTATACGTCTGATAGCATCATCTCTAGGGTAAGTTTTTAAATTCATAATTAAAGTTAGCAAGTTAGCGTAGTCAGTGTGGAAGGATTTTATGCCCCATTGAAGCCTTTGTTGGTATTTGCTAAACGATAGGTGGAAGGATGTGTAGGTTGGAGAACGGTATCAGAACATGTCTCTTTGGGTTGGCTGATCTGGTTATAATTTGTGTTAATTACAAGACACAATATTGTCACAGTAATAATTCAAGTAGGAATACAATCTATTTAGAAGGCTGTTTTGGATTCTGTGCGACTTTCACCTTTTTGATCCGTTTGGCCTATTTGATCTGTTCACCTTTTACCATATTCTTTTGACTTAACCACTTTGGGTTAAAATGCTACCCAAATGTACCCTTTCGTTAGTAAATGAGTCGAAATTGCAATATCTAGTGCACCCATATGCTATAAGTTTTCACATTTTTGATACATGCCTAGCAATTCCTTTCCCTGTGCATCATAAGTGCTAATGAATATATGTGCACATTTTTATTTTGACAACCTAGGAGCTTCACAAGAGTAAATTGTGTGGTAGGAAGGTTAAAGCTTGAGCTGATTGCCTATTTTAATGACAACTCTAATATTTAACCGGGCAACTAGCATATGCAAATCCATCATTTCTAGCATTAACCTTGCAATCTCCAACCACTTAAGCAGTATGCCGAACAACTGATCATTTCAATCACCTCTCAACTGCCATTAAATATTAACGGAAAATTAAAATTTCTCTTGTAAGATTGCAAGATGACGAGTAGTATTACCCATCCTTTTTATTCTCAACGGTATAAGATGTGGTGGATGGAAATCAACGTGTTCATCTACTGTCTAGTAGGATTATTGTTTTGATTTTGGGTTATATATTTTCTCTAATAAATCAAATCGGCAACTAAAAGATGGACTTGGAATTGGCTTGAACTGATCGAGCTGATAAATTAAGTAGGTCACTGACACATTCAAAATGCATAAATCAGTTTATTTTAGTAGAAAGTTAACATTTTAGTATAGGTTTTTTTTTTCAATTATAACATTAATTGATCTTCTATGATCATTTTTAGAACTCGCCTTACATGCACATTATCTTTAGACTGTATTCCACTTTAAAATGTTTTATGTGATTGCTTGAAGAAATATGCTGTTTTGTGTTAATAGGTTATCGTCTCTCTTGGAAGTGGACCATGGGACCAGCTATTTGGTGGTGGCAACTCTGCAGCATTTGCTGTAGCAGCAGCTGCATCCTTTGCGAGTGGACTTGTAGCCATCTTGGCTATTCCACGATCTAAGCCCGAGAAACCCAAAATTCGACAATGAGAAGTTATATCATCGTAATTTTTTTGATCATCAAGTGAAGAAGCATTGTTGTATTATCATTTTGTTTGTTTTGCTTTTACATTAGTCTGTAACTTGGTGTCACCCTACTGTATACAAATGGTCAGAATTTTTTTGTGTATAGTTAGTCGCAATAATATATAAATATATTACTCTCAACTTGCTCAAATCGTGGCTTCAGATGGAAACACTATACATGCATCATTCGACTCCATCAGGAAATTCACCATTCGTGACATGGCTTATACAACTCTCTACCTTGCCTAAAGACTTGTACATCATGCAATGAAACTTTATACAACAATACAGTAAGATGATTGCAATTTAGAAGGTCCTTAAAACACAGGAAATCTTGAATTGCTTATATTACTCCATAGCATTTTAAATAAAAGTAACTCACAATGTCGTCTTTTACCGGTTTTGGGTCCCAAGACGGTGTATGGGGGAGGTTGAGATAAAGACAGCCTTATCCCTACCAAAGGTAGAGAGATTGCTTCCGGTATTTATCAAAGGTAGAAAAGGACCTTCAGCCTTGCTGAGCATGAAGATCGATTGCATGACCTCTGTCTCCAAAGGCAAACAAATCACAATTATGCTACTAATTAGCATTCATATCAGTGTAAATTGTAAAATGCAATGCTTGAATAATCGAACAAAGGGCCTTTGGCGTAGCAATATCGGGTGTGATCCATCAATCAAAAGGTTGTGCATTCATACGTCATTTGAGATACAATGATGCAAAAATTTAGGCATTTTAGGTGAGTAAAGCTTTGCCTTCGGGAATGAAAAAGGAAAAGAGTACTTGAAGAATCGTGATTTAGACAAATTTGTTACATAAATAATCATTCTACTATTTAAAATTTGGGAAAATCTTAAATGCTGTGGGCAGGAGGGTGCTGCACACACATCATCATCTTCTTCAACTTGCACGTGATTAAAAATAAAAAACCAACCCCCCCTGATTGTGAGGGTGCAGGAGCCAAGTTAAATACTGCCGACAGTATATAACCCATCCCCTTTAAAATTTATTATACAGATATTCACCAGCTATATTATTTGTGTCCAGACTAACAACATTTTTTCTGATATCCAAAATGTTAGACAATATAATTGTCAAATTCAGGACTCAAACATGCGATATAGTGTCTCGAAAAGAAAATCGGTTAGTAATGATGGGCTGCGGAAACGATTTGTACAAATTATGCGATATAGTGTCTCGAAAAGAAAATCGGTTAGTAATGATGGGCTGCGGAAACGATTTGTACAAATTATGCGATATAGTGTCTCGAAAAGAAAATCGGTTAGTAATGATGGGCTGCGGAAACGATTTGTACAAATTATGCGATATAGTGTCTCGAAAAGAAAATCGGTTAGTAATGATGGGCTGCGGAAACGATTTGTACAAATTATGCGATATAGTGTCTCGAAAAGAAAATCGGTTAGTAATGATGGGCTGCGGAAACGATTTGTACAAATTATGCGATATAGTGTCTCGAAAAGAAAATCGGTTAGTAATGATGGGCTGCGGAAACGATTTGTACAAATTATGCGATATAGTGTCTCGAAAAGAAAATCGGTTAGTAATGATGGGCTGCGGAAACGATTTGTACAAATTATGCGATATAGTGTCTCGAAAAGAAAATCGGTTAGTAATGATGGGCTGCGGAAACGATTTGTACAAATTATGCGATATAGTGTCTCGAAAAGAAAATCGGTTAGTAATGATGGGCTGCGGAAACGATTTGTACAAATTATGCGATATAGTGTCTCGAAAAGAAAATCGGTTAGTAATGATGGGCTGCGGAAACGATTTGTACAAATTATGCGATATAGTGTCTCGAAAAGAAAATCGGTTAGTAATGATGGGCTGCGGAAACGATTTGTACAAATTATGCGATATAGTGTCTCGAAAAGAAAATCGGTTAGTAATGATGGGCTGCGGAAACGATTTGTACAAATTATGCGATATAGTGTCTCGAAAAGAAAATCGGTTAGTAATGATGGGCTGCGGAAACGATTTGTACAAATTATGCGATATAGTGTCTCGAAAAGAAAATCGGTTAGTAATGATGGGCTGCGGAAACGATTTGTACAAATTATGCGATATAGTGTCTCGAAAAGAAAATCGGTTAGTAATGATGGGCTGCGGAAACGATTTGTACAAATTATGCGATATAGTTTGTATATATACCTCGATTTATATTTGTATTGTGTTTGTATACTAATCTAGTTCGTAAGGGCATATGGGGGATCTGAGATGATAATGAAGACAACTAAATCAAACTCTGAACCGATGGTGGTTGCATCGTTGGATCGTCAAGGTATGATAAGTCTAAAGCCGATATATGCGCCGTGAGATCATATCGGAGCCGATGATGCACGTCCTCGTCCTTTCCCTTGAGAACACCAAACGCCCGCTCAACATCCTTTCTTGCAGCCTCTTGTAGTCTTTTAAATTTCTTTTCATCTTGTTCCACTGGATGCGGATAAGCTTTAACAAACGCAGCCCACCTAGGATAGATTCCATCGGTAAGGTAGTAACCACGCTTGTAATGCCGTCCATTTACGGTAAATGAACTGTCTGGCGCGGATCCATTACGCTCGTTTTGAAACAAAGGCGACTGCTGCAAAACGTTGACATCGTTGTTCGATCCAGCAGGACCGAAAAACGAATGCCAAATCCACAAGTCATAGGAAGCAACACATTCAATCATAATAGTAGGTACCTTATGATCACCCCTCGTGTATTGCCCTTTTAAGTGTTTAGGGCACATCCTCCATTCGATGTGTGTACAATCAAGACTACCAAGCATTCCTGGAATGTGGTGTCTTTCTTCATGAGCTTGTGTGATGAGAGCAACATCATGAGATGTCGGCCTACGTAAGAACTCCTTTTGATATAAAGCGTTGACCGCATCACAAAAATACTCGAGGCTCTCGCGTGACGTTCGGGCAGCCATACATAAATACTCGTCATACGCGTCTGAAGGTTCACCCGTAGACAGTTGCTTGATCGCCGATGTGCACTTTTGAAGAGCGGTGCAACTTTTTTTACCCCGTGCGTCGTACCCCTCTTGAAAGTAACTGAATCTAGCTTCAATATCACCAACAATCTTCAAAAACAACCTCTTGCTCATGCGAAAACGATGACGAAAAAATGGTTCGTCAAACTTTGAGTCTTCAACGAAGTAGTCACGCATTAGTATCGCGTGAGCTTCTTCTCGGTCTCGATCGATATACCTACGAGTGTCGGAAGAGGTGCCGGTATCTTCAAGCTCGGCGTACACTTGTTTAAAAAACTCAAAAGTACTCCCCGTAGACGACTCGTCTATCTCCGGCGGAACACAAAATGAAGAAGATGAGGAAGAGGAATCTATTTTTTTTGAGTAAAAGTGATGTTTTTGGGTGAAAGTGTGTGGAGATATGTTTTTGTTTTGTGATTTATTTGGTTAAAAGAGAAGTGTATATGTAACATCTCAATCTTTTTAATTAACGGTTGACTCGAGTCGTTAAGTCAACATAACATGTCTGTTAAGCTTATGGTAGATTTAATGCTTAAATGTAGTTAATGTGTTATACGTGCGGG
Organism: Erigeron breviscapus; assembly: GCA_034093135.1. Classification (NCBI taxonomy): domain Eukaryota; kingdom Viridiplantae; phylum Streptophyta; class Magnoliopsida; order Asterales; family Asteraceae; genus Erigeron; species Erigeron breviscapus. Next base: position 81,117,148 of record CM067173.1, on the reverse strand, counting down.
ACTTGAATGTCTTATTAATTGATGTAGTAATGTGTTTAAAGATGTAGTTATGTGCCTTTTGAAGTGCTTGAAGGGTTCATTGAGTCGTATATAGTCCATAGAGGTGTTTTGGGGTAATAATGTGATGTAAGGAAGTCTAGGGACTAGTTTTGACATAGGGTGAAACTTAAAAACGGGATTAAGGGTTAACTAAACCCTATTTACAATCAAAATCAGTTTTCCCTTCCTTTTCCTCAAGCCCTAACCGCCCCCTCCCTTTCTTGAGCAATTCGTGTGTGATTATTCCGATTAAAGGTGATTTGATAGAGTTTTGGTCTAGATCTTTCATCTCCATAATCATCTACAGGTATATATGGTGTTTCCCTTCTGATTTAACATTCTTTTGATCTTACTATGTCAATCATTTCTGGTCAAAGAGTTTCGGTTTGGATTCGATTATGTTTGTGAGTCGATTTAGGTCAAATCGGGTGTCAAATCAATTGTAAAATGTGTTTAATGAATCCATGAATCAATATATGATTTCATAGTGTCAATTGAATCATATTTTGGGTGTTTATGAACTGTAGGTGTCATGGTTAATTTCCATGGATGTTTAATGGGTGGGATCTTTTGTAAAACAAAGAGTTTTAAGGTCTGAAAATTCAGTCATATTGCAAAAATTGTATCTCATTTATAATAATGAGTTAGGAGATGAACCTTACATTTTTGAAAAGTTCTTTGAGTCCCCTACATTTGTTAAGAACTGAGTTTCCTCTCATTTGGTTGTCTTGTATGCCAAAAGTAGTCTACGAAACTGAAGATAGTCAAAAGATGAAAGTAGTCTACAGAATATGAAAGTAGTCTACAAAAAAAGAGTCAAGTAGTCTACAAATGAGTCAAGTAGTCTACAGAAGAGTATAGTAGTCTACAATAGATGAAAGTAGTCAACAGAGACCATTATACGACACGTATATAGATTGTAGGCCGGTTTAGTCTCGTTTATACTCGTTAATTGATCCTATGTTCATTATAGGTAGTTGAGAATACTTGCTTTGCACGGTAACCTTAGTTATCGTTTGTGTGCGCTTCTACGAGGTAAGATACACTACTTTGACACGCTGAGGGTTCAACGAAAAGATGGTTTCAAATAATAACTTCCCAACTTATATCTTGAATTGTTTGTGGGTATTCGGGGTTACACGGAAGGTGATATGGGTTATGTAGTTGACCATTGAGACCTGAAATGCAGTCCCAAATGAAGTATAATGTAGTGTATGTTATGATATGAAGTATAATGTAGTGTATGTTATGATATGAAGTATAATGTAGTGTATGTTATGATATGAAGTATAATGTAGTGTTATGTTATGAATGTAGTATAATGTAGTGTATGTTATGATATGTAGTATATGTAGTGCATTGAGATGTAGTATATGTAGCATGTGTTGTTTTGTGCATGATTGTATGGCTTGCTCATCTAGTTCACTAGACTTGTTAAGTTGCCATGACACGTGCACGTTTAAGGGCCCAAAACGTAAAAGCAGTAAACGTAGTAAATGTTTAGGTAATGCAGTCAACTAAATGAGATGCAGGTTCGAGCTCGTTAAAAATTTGATGCAGGAAAGTGTTAAGCTTAACCCATACTTGCCCTAGCCCGGCTAAGCGCGTTGACGTAGGTTGCTTGGGTGGCTCCTAGCAACATGGTCATTGAGATGCAGTTGAGTAATACGAGGGGCCTGACCCGCCCTCATTTGTCTTGTACATACGGATTACTCGGGGATTGGCTTGCCATTCCTTAACGACGTTTGATGTTCAACTGAATGGTTGTCATCTAGTCGGGTGTAACTTATGTTGCACATTGACGCAGTTAAAATGTGGTAAAGCAGTTAAAACGTAGTAAAGCAGTTAATGTAGAAAGCAGTTATGTGGTTATATGTGTGTAATGAAGTAAAGCAGGATAGGCACATTTAGGGTGGTTCATCCTAATATGAAGTATTGTGTGTTTGATGTGTGTTGTGCCTTAAAGAAGTATTTAAATCCATAATGTTTGAAAGGGACAAATGTTTATAACTTGAGTGTTATCTTACTTAGCTAATTCGTTAGCTAACACTTGTCTTTTGAAATGTGTTGCTCCCTCAGGTTTAGTGTAGCTGAGGTTGTTGATGAAGATGAGTGAGTGTGTTCTGATTTCATAATTGCGTGAGTGATCATAGAAACTGCAGTTGAAGGTGATTAGCCTCTTAAAAGGTGTTTGGGTTAGGCAGGGGTCTTTCCTGATAGTCACCGGGGAGAATGTGAAAGTTGGATGCTGCAGACAAGAAGGCTATGATCGAATGGGTAGAATGCTTGATGAAGTCCTTAGCTACCCATAGATGCTGAATTTTTATAGACATTTGTTTATGTTTGTCTTTAATGAAGTTTGAATGCTATGTAGTCGGTTGTTTTGTGTTGGGCAGCCGACGGGTTTCTATTAAACTTGTATTGATGATGCGATTAGTAACACCATTGAATAAAGTAAACCAAACAGATTTTAATTGGTTTGGACTTTTAAAGTTTCTTCCGCTTTCTTTTAACGCCATTAGGCGAAAATTTTTGGAAACCCATATTTTTAAACGAAGGGTGTTACGGTATATATAGGTAAAATTTAGGGGAATTTTTTTTTATGCATTCAACGGTCAAAAAGGAAGTTGGACCCACTCCCACACGCTCCCCCAACGTTCGACTTTGACCCAGCCCTCCGCTGGCTTTTTACCCGCCGAGTTCCAGCCCTCCTTCAACCCTGATAGATGGCGGCGGTGTACCCCCAAAGGGTTGAGCAACCCGCCAATCAAACCGTGACCACTCCTCTCCCCCTTAGATCCTTACCATATGAGGGGGAGAGGAGTGGTCACGGTTTGATTGGCGGGTTGCTCAACCCTTTGAGGGTACACGGCCGCCATCTATCAGGGTTGAAGGAGGGCTGGAACTCGGTGGGTAAAAAGCCAGCGGACGGCTGGGTCAAAGTCGAACGTTGGGGGAGCGTGGTGGAGCGTGTGGGAGTGGGTCCAGCTGCCTTTTTGAGCGTTGAATGCATAAAAAAAATTCCCCTAAATTTTACCTATATACACACTTCTCTTTTAACCAAATAAATCACAAAACAAAAACATATCTCCACACACTTTCACCCAGAAACATCACTTTTACTCAAAAAAAATGGATTCCTCTTCCTCATCTTCTTCATTTTGTGTTCCGCCGGAGATAGACGAGTCGTCTACGGGGAGTACTTTTGAGTTTTTTAAACAAGTGTACGCCGAGCTTGAAGATACCGGCACCTCTTCCGACACTCGTAGGTATATCGATCGAGACCGAGAAGAAGCTCACGCGATACTAATGCGTGACTACTTCGTTGAAGACTCAAAGTTTGACGAACCATTTTTTCGTCATCGTTTTCGCATGAGCAAGAGGTTGTTTTTGAAGATTGTTGGTGATATTGAAGCTAGATTCAGTTACTTTCAAGAGGGGTACGACGCACGGGGTAAAAAAAGTTGCACCGCTCTTCAAAAGTGCACATCGACGATCAAGCAACTGTCTACGGGTGAACCTTCAGACGCGTATGACGAGTATTTATGTATGGCTGCCCGAACGTCACGCGAGAGCCTCGAGTATTTTTGTGATGCGGTCAACGCTTTATATCAAAAGGAGTTCTTACGTAGGCCGACATCTCATGACGTTGCTCTCATCACACAAACTCATGAAGAAAGACACCACATTCCAGGAATGCTTGGTAGTCTTAATTGTACACACATCGAATGGAGGTGTGCCCTAAACACTTAAAAGGGCAATACACGAGGGGTGATCATAAGGTACCTACTATTATGATTGAATGTGTTGCTTCCTATGACTTGTGGATTTGGCATTCGTTTTTCGGTCCTGCTGGATCGAACAACGATGTCAACGTTTTGCAGCAGTCGCCTTTGTTTCAAAATGAGCGTAATGGATCCGCGCCAGACAGTTCATTTACCGTAAATGGACGGCATTACAAGCGTGGTTACTACCTTACCGATGGAATCTATCCTAGGTGGGCTGCGTTTGTTAAAGCTTATCCGCATCCAGTGGAACAAGATGAAAAGAAATTTAAAAGACTACAAGAGGCTGCAAGAAAGGATGTTGAGCGGGCGTTTGGTGTTCTCAAGGGAAAGGACGAGGACGTGCATCATCGGCTCCGATATGATCTCACGGCGCATATATCGGCTTTAAACTTATCATACCTTGACGATCCAACGATGTAGCCACCATCGGTTCAGAGTTTGATTTAGTTGTGTAAATTATAAAATTGTGCTTAAATGATGATATATGTTGAATCTAGATCTAGTGTGTGTTTGTGTGTGTAGGAGGTGGAAGGAGAAGTTAGAGAGAAGTTGGTATGGAATTAATGATTAAAGGCTTAGGAAATACAAAGGGTGGAGGGGTTTATATAGGGGAGTAAGTTACACTTAACCACCCTCCCTATTTACATTGAGGTCCTTCTCTAATTACACACTAACCCCTCCATGCATTTAATTAAAAGGTCTAAACTATTACATAGTTACAAAACACGCACTAACTAATTAATTTAATGCTAACAATCTCCCCTTTAGTGCTTACTATGAGGGGGAGAGGAGTGGTCACGGTTTGATTGGCGGGTTGCTCAACCCTTTGGGGGTACACCGCCGCCATCTATCAGGGTTGAAGGAGGGCTGGAACTCGGTGGGTAAAAAGCCAGCGGACGGCTGGGTCAAAGTCGAACGTTGGGGGAGCGTGGTGGAGCGTGTGGGAGTGGGTCCAGCTGCCTTTTTGAGCGTTGAATGCATAAAAAAAAAGTTGCACCGCTCTTCAAAAGTGCACATCGACGATCAAGCAACTGTCTACGGGTGAACCTTCAGACGCGTATGACGAGTATTTATGTATGGCTGCCCGAACGTCACGCGAGAGCCTCGAGTATTTTTGTGATGCGGTCAACGCTTTATATCAAAAGGAGTTCTTACGTAGGCCGACATCTCATGACGTTGCTCTCATCACACAAACTCATGAAGAAAGACACCACATTCCAGGAATGCTTGGTAGTCTTAATTGTACACACATCGAATGGAGGTTGTGCCCTAAACACTTAAAAGGGCAATACACGAGGGGTGATCATAAGGTACCTACTATTATGATTGAATGTGTTGCTTCCTATGACTTGTGGATTTGGCATTCGTTTTTCGGTCCTGCTGGATCGAACAACGATGTCAACGTTTTGCAGCAGTCGCCTTTGTTTCAAAATGAGCGTAATGGATCCGCGCCAGACAGTTCATTTACCGTAAATGGACGGCATTACAAGCGTGGTTACTACCTTACCGATGGAATCTATCCTAGGTGGGCTGCGTTTGTTAAAGCTTATCCGCATCCAGTGGAACAAGATGAAAAGAAATTTAAAAGACTACAAGAGGCTGCAAGAAAGGATGTTGAGCGGGCGTTTGGTGTTCTCAAGGGAAAGGACGAGGACGTGCATCATCGGCTCCGATATGATCTCACGGCGCATATATCGGCTTTAAACTTATCATACCTTGACGATCCAACGATGTAGCCACCATCGGTTCAGAGTTTGATTTAGTTGTGTAAATTATAAAATTGTGCTTAAATGATGATATATGTTGAATCTAGATCTAGTGTGTGTTTGTGTGTGTAGGAGGTGGAAGGAGAAGTTAGAGAGAAGTTGGTATGGAATTAATGATTAAAGGCTTGGGAAATACAAAGGGTGGAGGGGTTTATATAGGGGAGTAAGTTACACTTAACCACCCTCCCTATTTACATTGAGGTCCTTCTCTAATTACACACTAACCCCTCCATGCATTTAATTAAAAGGTCTAAACTATTACATAGTTACAAAACACGCACTAACTAATTAATTTAATGCTAACAATCTCCCCCTTTAGTGCGGTTTTGTGAAGGTTCATCGTCTAGTCTTTTTCTTCTTTCTTTGTCTTAACTAAATTACAATTAAACACCACAAATTTATATCTAACATTCTCCCCCTTGGTGTTTGAATTGTAAAAGTTGCATCGTCTTCGATCTTTAAAACTTGATGAGCCCATTTCGTTGAGAATCTTTGTTGTTGAGAAGACTTTGAAGCTTTCTCTTTGTCTTCCTTGTATTCGAGCAACTTTGACTTTTTGAATTCTCAAGCATTCTGTGAAGGCGAAGACTTAGGTTTCTTGTGGGAAGCTTGGTATGAAGTGGGAAGCTTGTCTTGGTTCTTACTTTACAGTCTTTTATCATTTGTCTTTTGCTCCCCCTCAAACACACAATTTTCTCAACAACAAACAATTAATCCAAAAATTGAATTTTCCTTTAAGCTCCCCCTCAAATTGAGCATAACCTACTGAGCAAATAATCAAACAATGCATTGTGCTCCCCCTCAAAAAGATAATCAATCTTTAGACTCTTCTCCCCCTCATGATGAACATGTACACGGTGTTCATCATGCAACAATGATTGATGTCCCACATGGCGAATGAAAATGTTTAATTATGAAGTAACGTCTCAAATAAACAGATTTTGAACGGGTTGTACACTGTTATGTGTACAAGCCAAATCACAACCACCTACTTGAATCCAGACGTTGGAACCCATGTGAGGGTGGGTCCAACTGGATATTTGAAAAGAGAAGTAGGAGGTTGTGCATAGTCAAGCACTTTTTGCACACGAGGGTGAATGATTCGTGGTGCAAACTTAAATAACTCAGAGAGAGAGTACTTGATGGGAGTGCTTTTAGGTTTTGGGTTGGGTTTACTATGAGAGAACCAACCATATTGATCTTTATAGCGAATGATTCCGGTGGTGGAATCCTTGAATATCTGACAATGGTTGTTTATAGGCTTGAAGGGAGATCCGGTCTTGCGAGGTGTGTAATATGGGTTCATTTGTTTGAGGGTTTGATGAGGTTTAGGTAGAAGGATTTTGGTTTTGGTGGAATGAGGGTCTTTGGAGAATTTGGGAGTGATATGAGCTGGTTTGAAAGATGGTTGTGGGTGTTTATTGTTTTGGTGAGATGGTTTGGTGTTGTGAGGATTTGTTTTGGTTTTGAAGGAAGGGTGTTGCTTGGTATTGGTTGATAATGTTGGGTGATTGTGGTTTGGTTGGGTATTTGAAGGAATGGTTTTTGTTTTAGTTGGAGATGGAGTGGTTTGGTTGAGAAGAGGTGATTTTGGAGCACGAGTTGAAGGAGGATTCACTTGATTTGACCTTGTTGCAAGTTGAGTCTCCAATGACAAGGAATGAGCTTGAAGTTGTTGGATTAACTTCAAACATGTTTGCTCATTATTCTTCGAAGAAGTGGACTTGTTTTGCAAATCACGATTGAGCTTAGAAAGTTGTTGTTGCAAAACAAGTTCTTTAACTTGGGTTTCGAGGATGGTTTCAATGAGCTCTTTGTAAGAAATATCCAACTCATTGGTTAAATTGATAATCTTTGACTGCAAATGATCATTGTCTTTTCGAAGACTTTCCATGTTTGGCAAAATGAGATCATTAGCAGATTTGAGCTCTTTGTTCTCAGATTTGATTCGATCAACTTCAGATTGAAGACTTTCCATGTTTGGCAAAATGAGATCATTAGCAGATTTGAGCTCTTTGTTCTTAGATTTGAGTTGCTTAATTTCAAGTTGAAAACTGTTGTGTTGTGTCATGATTGTCTTAAATATTTCCACATTGACTTGTTTTTCCTCAAAAATAACCACTCCACATGGAAACGAACTGGTACAACACATACAAATGTGATTATCATGACGACGTATTTCTTCCCAACTTGGCTGTTCACCCATTAAAAAATCTAACACCGTCTCAACAAACTCATTCGGTATAATAGTTGACATTTTTTTTATTATTCTTAGGAAAGCCGGTATTACAACATAAATTCAAAGAAAAAAAATGAAAACCGGTATTACAAAAAATTCAAAAAAAAATGAAAACCGGTATTACAACATAAATTCAAAGAAAAAAATGAAAACCGGTATTACAACATAAATTCAAAGAAAAAAAATGAAAACCGGTATTACAACATAAATTCAAAGAAAAAAAATGAAAACCGGTATTACAACATAAATTCAAAGAAAAAAAATGAAAACCGGTATTACAACATAAATTCAAAGAAAAAAAATGAAAACCGGTATTACAACATAAATTCAAAGAAAAAAAATGAAAACCGGTATTACAACATAAATTCAAAGAAAAAAAATGAAAACCGGTATTACAACATAAATTCAAAGAAAAAAAATGAAAACCGGTATTACAACATAAATTCAAAGAAAAAAAATGAAAACCGGTATTACAACATAAATTCAAAGAAAAAAAATGAAAACCGGTATTACAACAAAATAAAAAAAAAAATGAAAACCGGTATTACAACATAAATCAAAAAAAAAAATGAAAACCGGTATTACAACATAAATCAAAAAAAAAAATGAAAACCGGTATTACAACATAAATCAAAAAAAAAAATGAAAACCGGTATTACAAATAAATCAAAAAAAAAAATTCTTAGGAAAGCCGGTATTACAACATAAATTCAAAAAAAAAAATGAAAACCGGTATTACAACATAAATCAAAAAAAAAAATGAAAACCGGTATTACAACATAAATTCAAAGAAAAAAATGAAAACCGGTATTACAACATAAATTCAAAGAAAAAAATGAAAACCGGTATTACAACATAAATTCAAAGAAAAAAAATGAAAACCGGTATTACAACATAAATTCAAAGAAAAAAAATGAAAACCGGTATTACAACATAAATTCAAAGAAAAAAAATGAAAACCGGTATTACAACATAAATTCAAAGAAAAAAAATGAAAACCGGTATTACAACATAAATTCAAAGAAAAAAAATGAAAACCGGTATTACAACATAAATTCAAAGAAAAAAAATGAAAACCGGTATTACAAATAAATTAAAGAAAAAAAATGAAAACCGGTATTAAGGTAAATTCTTAGGAAAGCCGGCAGGAAAGCCGGTATTACAACATAAATTCAAAGAAAAAAATGAAAACCGGTATTACAAAAGAAATAAAACAGAAACTTAAAATTTCGTTTTTAAGCCGTTTTGTTTGGAATTTGAATCTGAAATTTTTCAAGGATGATTATAGGAAGGTGATGAAGGGATTAATGATAAAAAGGATGAAACTTTAACATGATTAAAGGGTAAAGCAAGGAACTTTCGGTAAAATGGGAAAAACACAATTTAGCACAAAAAGTGAACAAAATCAAGCCATGGATCTAACACAAGATGTGATTTTGCTCTGATACCAATTGTAAACTATAAAATTGTGCTTAAATGATGATATATGTTGAATCTAGATCTAGTGTGTGTTTGTGTGTGTAGGAGGTGGAAGGAGAAGTTAGAGAGAGAAAGTAAGTTAGAGAGAAGTTGGTATGGAATTAATGATTAAAGGCTTAGGAAATACAAAGGGTGGAGGGGTTTATATAGGGGAGTAAGTTACACTTAACCACCCTCCCTATTTACATTGAGGTTCTTCTCTAATTACACACTAACCCCTCCATGCATTTAATTAAAAGGTCTAAACTATTACATAGTTACAAAACACGCACTAACTAATTAATTTAATGCTAACAAGTTGTCTTCATTATCATGTAGAATTTAAATTTCTAATATGTTGTTATGTACTTTTTAAATTATGTTTATGTAATGTTTAGTTTATTTAATGAAATATTTAAGTTTTTATTAAAAAAGAAAAAATGTTTGATTAAATTAAATGAAAAAGAAAAAAAATAAATTTGGGAGGGTTGAGAAGGTGATGAATGCCATGAAAAATGGTTGGGAGGGTTGAAAAGGAAAAATGAGTTGGAGGTATTTGATTGGTGGGATTTGGGAGGGTTGGAATTTGGCTACATGACTCCCTTCCCCCTAAGATAAATATGCCCTTCTTACCTTCTAAGATCGTCTGTCTTTGTTTTTGTCTTGGTAATATATATAACGGGAAATTCTATGTGGGAGAATTCAACGTACACAAATAATAAACTTTAAGACATAAATATAATTTTTTTATTATAAAAATTAACGACACGGAATGTTTTCCCAAAATATAATTGCATATAGGTGAACTAGTAGTAAAGCAAAAGTTTAGTCCAAGGCTCAAAACAACGGATCGGCACAAAGTCTTAAACATATCGTAGAATGATTGCCTAATTGGTATGGGAGTCTGGCTTCAAGTCTTAGCAAGTACCGAATTTTACTATTAATTTGTTGTCATGCATATGGACGGCCGGTTGATGGCTTTTACCCGGATCGTAGAACTAACGGTCCTTGCCTCCGTCTAGCTAGGTTGGGCAGCTGACGGTAGCCTTTAGCCATCATACAGTGTTTAGTTGAAAGTTACAAAATACTTTTTGTCATTGAAAAATTCAAGAGTTCATGGATATGGTAGTCTAATTAATTGAACCTAACCAAATTGATAATTCTTTTTCTGATAATGAGGTACTTGATCCCTCATCTTCCAATTTAACCAAATAACATTTATGATAATGAAATTGCTCATACCAAACAGGGATAAATCAAATAGAAAACCTCTTGATTTTGAAGACACTGGTCAAAGGTACAATTTTTAGTTTCCTCGTCTAGCCATTTGAAACTGTTGAAGATTAAACCAATGTACATGGTTAAAACGTTTCATAAGTCTCGACGCACAACGTACACTGTAACATATCAAATATTTTATTGGATTTGGATATCTTAATTCTCGATCAAAGATTACATATTTTAGTAACAATGTGATATAATTGATGATAAGAAAGATGCATTCGTCATTTACCAATTTGGTAAACATTGTTACGTAGTTAATTGGTAATATATTAGTTATCATAGCTTCAATTATATTAGATAGGAAAAATTCTAACGTACACAAATAATAAACTTTAAGACATAAATATAATTTTTTTATTATAAAAATTAACGACACGGAATGTTTTCCCAAAATATAATTGCATATAGGTGAACTAGTAGTAAAGCAAAAGTTTAGTCCAAGGCTCAAAACAACGGATCGGCACAAAGTCTTAAACATATCGTAGAATGATTGCCTAATTGGTATGGGAGTCTGGCTTCAAGTCTTAGCAAGTACCGAATTTTACTATTAATTTGTTGTCATGCATATGGACGGCCGGTTGATGGCTTTTACCCGGATCGTAGAACTAACGGTCCTTGCCTCCGTCTAGCTAGGTTGGGCAGCTGACGGTAGCCTTTAGCCATCATACAGTGTTTAGTTGAAAGTTACAAAATACTTTTTGTCATTGAAAAATTCAAGAGTTCATGGATATGGTAGTCTAATTAATTGAACCTAACCAAATTGATAATTCTTTTTCTGATAATGAGGTACTTGATCCCTCATCTTCCAATTTAACCAAATAACATTTATGATAATGAAATTGCTCATACCAAACAGGGATAAATCAAATAGAAAACCTCTTGATTTTGAAGACACTGGTCAAAGGTACAATTTTTAGTTTCCTCGTCTAGCCATTTGAAACTGTTGAAGATTAAACCAATGTACATGGTTAAAACGTTTCATAAGTCTCGACGCACAACGTACACTGTAACATATCAAATATTTTATTGGATTTGGATATCTTAATTCTCGATCAAAGATTACATATTTTAGTAACAATGTGATATAATTGATGATAAGAAAGATGCATTCGTCATTTACCAATTTGGTAAACATTGTTACGTAGTTAATTGGTAATATATTAGTTATCATAGCTTCAATTATATTAGATAGGAAAAATGCTAACGATAATGTGTATAAAAAGATTTGTAATTTTCATATTAAAATTCCATTCTTTAAATTTTATGGTAAAAAATACAATTAATTATGCAAGTTAAGCCATATTAAAAAGGTGATACTTGCACCATTCAAACTCTCCACACTAAGTGACTAAATCATGTGTTTAATGGTGTCGTGCATATTCTTTCTTGAAGTGTTTACAATTTGTGATAAAGCTGTAGCATATGGAAGACCTGGGTGACGTATGTACCACCTTACGTAAACAAGGTCTTTGACGTTTATCAATAATCGAAAGTTTATCTCTGTAATTGGAAAACGATTCTTGATGTACTTCCTTGTGGCCACAGAAGTTCACTCCCGATGGCTCCGGACTACTCGCAAAACGAGTGGTCGTCCTGTGATTAGTCGGCTTGAAAAGTAGGTTATATACTTAGGTTAAAATTTATTTATATTTAAAAAAATCGCACTCATTAGACTTTGTGGGGTAAATAAGATACACTCGGTATGATAGTGTTTCTTGGGAGATCAATGGGCCCTCAAAGCTTGAAATATTAAGGGCAAGTTTGTGTCTATATATCAATTTCACACTTTCACTAAATGAAAGACATTTATTTTGGAATGTTTTTGGAAAGTAACACGCGAAATAGTATACAGGCCCACTTGTATTTTCTCGATCACTTAATTTCGTTGTGTTAACAAACTTTAAATATATCGGAAAATAGTTGCCTTGTGGATGGATGACAGCTTCAAACTTTGTGATAAATCGATAAGAAAGATGACGACGATGAAAAGGATATGAATTACAGGATAGTCGACTTTTCTCAACTAGAAAGTTACTTTTCCAAGTGCTTAATTATCCGTAAGGTCCAAAACTCATGGATCATGTGAATCCATCGTGATACCGAAATGGTACTCTACTAAACAGCTTGGGTGTCCATGTAAAGTTGCAGTAAATCAGGCTACAAGTAAGAGTTTTGTTCATAGATTGTGATATATGAGATCAAAACGATTCTTTTGGCTTAATAAGCTTATTTTCAAAGTATAGCAATCAATTTTTTTAACATATCTTCTTATCTAAAAAACTATCATATGGGCGTTCACTTTATCCGGGTAGTTCAGAACAGTTTTGTGTTGGAAAGTAGTTCAGAACAGTTGACACATGCCTTACGGAGATCAGTTTTAAAAAATTCAAAAATGTACCGCTTTCATTTCCAACTGATAATCTTGCAAAAAGAGACTATTATACAGTACCTTAGGAACAATTATAAATGAAGCATCATCAAGGTGGAAACTGTGATGTTTGTTCAGCATCCATATGAGATGTACTCCAGTACGTGCTATTTTATAAAAGTTCCTACAATACTACCTCCGAATTATATAAAGGAAACGAATTACAAAAGGTAACAATGAATTAATGATACACCCAAGTCTACACGAGACCCCTACCTAGGATCCCCTTTGATTCAAATTCTCGATAAACAACATGATATCTCAAATGTTGAATTCCACTATATTTACTCAGGGAAAAATAAAGGGTCCCACGCCTCTTTGCTCAGGAAAAAAGGTTGTTTAAGGCAGTTTTCTGAAAACTGTGTAGTCCTTGATTTATTATTGTCATGATGTCCCTTGAACTTTGGCACTTGTGTCTGGATTGTTGAAAGAAGCAGCATGATTTTGTTGCTCCAATTGTGGTTCACTTGCAAGACCAAGGGCTTGTAGAGTAGGCCTGAGATTTAGGTTCTAATAAAGATTAGATGAGTGTTTGACAAACCAAAAGAAATATATATTATAGTTATTTTTTTGAAGCTCTTTTTGGTTGAAAACAATGTAGCAAACTGAACATCAAAACAGATGTAAAATTACCAAGCTACCCCTAACTTTAAACACTTGATCAGTATTGTAATTCATATTCTCGTAAATCATCCATAAATTACACTTGGTCTTTGTGTGACATAAGTTTTAAATTTTATACCACCTCATTCGATTGAACCCACATGGTACACAAGCAAGAAACGCCATTGAATACAAAAAACAACAATATGTGAATGCACTTGACAAAGATTTTATCTGTTCGACGATGCCATAAAAACTATACCTAGGCAATGAAGCTTTGACACCAGGTTGATTGGCATACGCAGCAAGCGGGTGTCGGAGACTACCATATTTGTTCAGAGCACCCTCAAGTTGTGGTGATGGCAACTGCAAAAAACAATTCGATATTATACTAACAGATTAAATGCATTGCAAAAGTAGAAAGAAACAATTGAGGGGTATCAAAAGGATTGGAAACGAACATACTTGTAATAATACACGAAAAGAATGTGGTTGCGTTTGTGAAATGCATTTCAAAAATCCAACCCACAATTTCGGCATCCTCCACACCTAAATCAACCACCGAAATAGTTATGTGACGACACAAAGTAACATTTTTGGTAGTTAACACAAGCATAAAACGATAGCAAGTTGCAAAAAAGTTCTTGGCTTTTCCTACTTTCCAGAATCGAGGGGGGATAGTTGAGTAACATTAGAATCTAGAGGAGACACTGCCAGATCATTTGTATGCAAATGAGCTGGTTTGGGTATAGCTCTGTAGCAAACAGGTCAAACAGCATAATATTAAAAAACCACGGCTAGAAAAGAGAGCAGCCAAACAGGTCCAACAACTTATGAGCTACTGACAGCATACTGAAGTGTAAGAACATCCTAATTTACTATAATTCAGAAAGATTGGACCATTTGACTCAATAAGATGGTTTATGTAACCATACTTAATTTATCAAATAATCGTAGAATTACAATTTAAAAACGATAAAAAGAAAAAAAAAAAAAACATTGCTACGTCAACCCCAAGCTCCATCCATTTTGGGTTTCCTAAAAAATTACCCGTTTTGACAGCTAGCGACCAACCCATTGATTTTGTCACGATCACCCTTTACTGCGAAGGCATCATCCCAGATAAAAAGGCGAGCATATTCTGATAGGGGTCATTTGTGCACCTCAAACCAGGGACAACTATATGCAGTACTCCTAGAAAGATACTCTACCAACACTAGAGGTGGTAATTTTGCTACTTATAAATTGGTCGATTTGGGTTTTCTTGGGTCGATAGAGTCAAAACAGGAAAAAATAGCCAAATGATGAACGAGTCAATCAGTCAAACAGGTAACAAATCACCCAGAGTATATTTTACAGCTTACAGCCTCCTAAATAGTTAATTCAAGATTCTATATTATCCTTATAACCATCATTAATGCATTAACTAATTAGAAAAATTTGAAGATGGACAAATACAGAAGTATCTGCAAGTCGACCCGACCTGGCCACATAGTAAAAAGGACCTATTTCAACACAAACCTGTTTTGGCCAAACAATATACCCAGTACCCACCCATCTCGTCACTTTTACCAAGCTAACAAAAATAAATGTGTCACAGCAATGAACAACGTACCTGTTTGCTAACAAGTTTGGAAAGTATCTCCATCACAAAGTCGACCTAAATATAAAAACATGAGTGTTACCAAGTGATTATATATCCTTCGATATATCAAAACGAAAAGTATAAAGAGAAAATAAAAAAAAAAGGAAAAGAAAGAAAACACGAGCCACTATGCAATATCTAAGGTTCTCATGCACCAACAGTGTTGTTTGTGTTACTTTCATTCACAGATAATCCAATATTTATAAATACACAGATACTTTCAACCAAGGCAAACTGAAGACTGTAATTATAATGGATATATATGAAACAAAAATCAATCGAGAAATCAGAAAAATCTAAATATATGTGGATACCAGCTTGGGGAAAGCATCAATCGCCTGGATTACTGTCCTCATGAAGAGAAGAGGTAAAGGTGTTTGATCAACCTATAAATAGTAGCAAAATAAAAACAATATTAGAATTACACACAGTTTAAACTTAGAAAGTTTAAGATTTTGAAGAATAATACCATTTGGTTTAATGCCTTTGCTAAAACTTGTTGTGTGAAAACAGTGCGTTGCTCAAAACATGCTGAACAAGCATCCGTTATCTGGAATAAGTAACAAATTTGAAGATTAAATATGGCTGGTAGTAACAAATTCAAAGAGTAAATATGGCTGGTGTTAAACATTGCAAATGAAAAAATGAGTAGACATGCCTTTTTAAGTGGAACACCATCCCTCTCAGGGTTTATATCATGGATTGCAACTAGTACTTCTGCTGGTGTTAGTGCAGGCCCCATATGAGCAGACCCCTGCACAACAAACAAACTTCTAAGTACCAACATACTGTTACTTGTCAAATAAAAATTTGATCGACAAAACAGGCAGGTCAAACCGGTCATAACAGGTATGGGTGAAATTATAATACCAACATTATATGCTAAACAAAATTTGATCTGTTTCACATTGTTGATGATAAAATAACTCATTTTCATTCATATGTTAATTATACAGTACCAAAGATGAGACTAGGATAACTAGAACCTGTAGAATGTGAGCCAGCGCCGTCTGAAACTTGTCCAATGGAAGCTGAACAAGACGGGGGAAAATAGGCAAAACCTAGAACAAAAATTCAAGTTACTCTAGATCACAAGAATAAATATTCAGATTTTCAGAACAGCTAAATTATTTTCAAGAATCTAAAATATTTTCCATCTCAAAAATATTTTATATATCCCATAAAGCCAATTGTTTTCTAATTTTACCCACTAATGAAAAAGTTACAGAAAAGAGAAGGATACCTCATTCTTGGTAAAGGTAGACAGTATCGGAATAAGTATTGTAGCATCCTGCAAGATATAAAACCATGTAAAAACAATATAGCAAAACCTGTTCAAATGTACAGGACCAACGGAAATTCGTCAAATCTATCACCTTAAGTTTAGTTTCATATAATCGCTTGACAGTGGCAACCAGATCAACAGAAGGTGTCGTGCCTTCACACAAAACATGCAGCACCTTGTAAAAAACAATAACATCGTAGTAAGTTATTATTTTGCAATGAATAATTGGAGGAAAACATTGAAACATTAAATGAAGGAATTTACACCTGTGTTAGTAGGTTTTCGCTTCCTTGGGGTGGATCCGAGATTATCTTGAGTAAATCTGAATATGAGGGACCTAAGGCCCGGATAAGAATAGGAACATGGCGATGGATAGCCTACAGTGTCAGAAAATAAAAGGATGTCAGATATATGATATAGATTTTATATAAAACATCTGATAGATATTTCACCTGTTTAACAGCCTTTGGGGCATGATCATATCTGTCAAATACAAGTTGAAGAAGACTGGGCTTCTGCACAATAGCAAAAACAGACACACGGAAAGGGTCGTGATATCAATACTATTTCCAAACTGAAACAGAACATGAACAACCATTTGCGTGGCAATAACAGAAAAACAAACCTTGGTACATAAAGCAAAAAACAAAGAAAGGTGTTGTTGAGCTTGAGCAGGTGACATTGACAAATCATTTTGGGAATCAGATTGTCCTCCCAATGCAAAATCATTCTCAGAAGTCCCTGGCTCAGAAATTTGAGAGCCACTAATTGATGTTTCTTGACTTCCCATCTGAAAATAATGCGAAAATGAAGAACATGACAGAAACATAATTAATCACTATCGTAAAGCAATAAAGGTGAGTAGTGGACAGGATGAACGAGTCAAATTGGATTCTAACTGAAATGGGTCATTTTGGTTAGACCAGGTCAGTTTGGGTTTTGTTGTCTATTTTTATTTCTGATATATAAAGAAATTATGTATGATATTAATCAAATAAACAGCCAAATTAAACCCATTCAAAAGTAAACAGGTTGAAACGTCCACCTTTTTAGAGAGATAAACATATAGACACTCGAAGAATATATATATATAGGAAAATCAAAATCTACTCATTTTATTGAGTTAATTAAACATAACGCACCTGCCCTTCAGTTCTTTGCTCATCAAGACCTGACATTGACAGTCCAGCATCTGATACTGGTCTATTGACAGCTGAGAGCAATTTATTTGTAGCAAAAATTTCAATTTCCTCTGAGATGTAATCGATCACAAAAAGTTTGTTTGCCACCTAACAAAAACAAACAGAACTTCAACCAAGGAGAGCTCACATTTTCCAATTAAAATTCCAAAAAAAATCCTTTAGAGTTGTCTGGCAACAGTCTTGGTTTGGTTTTCCTTTATGTTTTGAAAAAATAAAAGGGCAACTACACAGAAACTGCATGCTTATCTCGAAAACACTAATCAGTTTACAAAAAATTATGTGAAATCTAGAGACTGTAACTTTTGTGGTTCACATGTCCATCTTTTTCTCTTATTTTGAGATTTTCTATAAAGCGAATTAGTTTTATTAAACTAGTTTTGACCGTAATAAAAAACAAACCGCAGCATCGCGCACCTCATATAAGAACGTAAATAAACAAATCAGGTGTCACCAAACAAGACTGTTAAAAGCCCACAAGCATAACAAAAATATAAGTTGTGATCCCCCTTCCTTACCAATCGGATAGCTTTTGCACGGATGTCATCTTTTGGATGAACAGCACACTGCATTTTAAAATATCAATGTAAGAAGCGATACGACAAGCAACACACAAGAATTGGACAGATAGATAAATAATTCCGCGTAACGTGTAAGCAAATCTACCTTCAAGGCAATATCCAAAATAGCCTGACGATAGTTAGGACGTCCCAAAATTAAGCTCCACAAAGAACCAAGACCTTGATGTACACGGTCACCATCCCGAAGATCTTTTCCATAATTATTATCTGAGCAGCATATATCATTAAGGAGCTTGAATGCAGATTCGGGTAAAGAAGGAGCTTCAGTGAAAAGTCGACTGAAGGACTTATCATTTGCTGGCAAAGCATCCAGCAAACACTTTGCCTAGACCAAAAAAAAGCTTTTAAATCCATCAAAACTTCCACAAAACTAAAAAAAGAAAAAAAAAATTAAAAACTAATAATAATAATAATAATCCATCAAATTCCACACATTTAGAGATTCAAGTCGCCATATTACAAGTTCTTACCACTCCCAGAAGGAAGTTTTCATATACAATAGTCACTGAAGAGTCTTCAGGTGAATCTGGAATCTTGAGAATATACAGGTGGTATAGCACATGCATAATGAGTTCGTGCCCCTGATGAAAATGCAAATGCATATTAAAACCCAACGTCAAACAAGATTAAAGATATTTAAAGCTGATACCTTCTGATTCTGGTAGTCTGAGACAATATGCTTTTGTATCATTGAAATTACATCATCATCAGCATTGACCTGCAGCATCACATAGATTTTATTATAATTCTTGTTTTCATGTCTTGAATAAAATTGCTGCATGAAGCTGTTGCACATTTCCCATACAAATACAAGAGGGTACTCTAGTGAGCTTGCCTATGATAAAATTCAACTAGACAACCAATGTGCAACCAAAAATACTGGGTTTAAGCAACAGTTTCAGATCGCAAAACTAAACTATTATAATGTCCAATCACCTTTACATAGATCAAAACTCATTCAGTGAAACAAAATTGCAGCAATTTATTATATATATAGTATTAGGATGAAGAATAATCAAACATGTCTAAAATTAAAGAGAAGGATGTCCAGTCTGAACGAATACAAAAATCAGGCAAGTGAAACTGACGTGGCCCTGGGAGGGAATATAGTAATCATAATTAACATCTTTTGCCTCATCAGTAGAAGACCGTATACTTATAAGGATCATCTGACTATTTGGATGCAGAACTCTTCTATCACTACATTTTAGGATTATGAATGTCTGCTTAACGTAATTGGTAACAAACATTAAGCAAATCCTCTCATATTTGTCTACTTAGGATCTGTAGACACCCTGGTGAATAACATGCAGAATTTGTATAACCATATCAAGGGCACGAATTTATCAAACTAAGGGGTTGACTACATGCTAATACTATCTGTTATGGGGCGACTACCATCCTGATTATTTCACAATGGCTTCTGTTCACAACCTGATAGTTTGACTATGTTTAACATATTTGTTTGCATATAACTTTAATGACTTCCAACAGATACACAGGCAACAAGTCATCTTATTCTTCCACGATACTCTGCTCAAGATAGTTGAAACACACAGTAACCTAGCAGGAAGAAGTTACTAACACCTACAAACTGGTATACTTCGGGTAACTGAACAAGAAGCTTACATCTTACGTATTGGGCACTGCTTAAAAAAGCTCACACAGTAAGAATACTTGAACATGCCACATCACAACAAAAGCCACATTAAACCCTCAAAGATTAATTATGTTATGAAGAACATATATATAATATTACTTGTATATAAAATGTGTCATGGTCACTTTTACAAAGTTGACATACACTGTAAATAAACATCCCGTGATAATATGTAATAATAGGTTGAACAAAGCTAGAAAACAATAGAAGTGTCTCCCCAAAGGGGAAACAAGAAAAGCAGTTAAACTTCACAAACGTTAACCAATCAAGAGAGGAGTCGACCCCCACCTGAGCAACCAGTCGAGAAAGCAATGCCATCCGTGTCTGCAAAAACTCTGTCCCTCTTAATTGCGTATAAGAGTCTAAAATCCTTTTAATTGCCAATTTCTCTATATCTCTTTGTTGTTTTTCAGTCAATTCCACATAAGATGGAACCACTGGTAAATCAACAGAGATTTCCTCCAAGACGGGTGTGTCCACTGGGCTTGGTGAAAGCTGGTCGGATTCCACTAACGAGAGTGGGTGGTCATCATCTGCCATTACAATATCTGTTGATATTTGTGCATCTGAGTCCGTGTTAACATGACCAATGGGAGACATTGCTACATCTGAAGTAATATTACTTTCCATGTCAGTACCAACTTGCATGCCTTGTTCATCCGGAACCTGAACTTGGGGAACTGTAATATGTTCAGGGATGAGCGACATGGTTTCTGATTTGGGCACAAGAATATCTGGTGCATTATTGGAACTTGGTACTACAGGTGGCAGAGGTTGTCTTTTAGACAAAGAAGAAGTGTCAACCTCAGGCTCTGCTAAACCGAAATCTTCAATATGCTCAGATGGAGTATCAATTGGTAGAGACGGACGTCGTGGGTCAAGGCGTCGTGGATCCTGTTAAACATCACAACAGAAACTTAATTTCGATGAGGTGAGAAACTAGAGGTGGCGAAATGGGCAGGGCGACTGGGGTGAGTTGATGAGAAATACTTTAGTCAAAAAACTTGTACTTTTTATTAATAATGAAGGGTAACACATGATTAAAGAAAGTGTACAATTTCAAAAAGAAATCTAACTTCCTGAATAAAATGATTTAGAAAGCTTTGTCGGTTAAAACTTTTGGCGGCTTCCGACTTATTTTCTTTATAGCTTAGTTTTCGTATTATCCGTATCACACGCTCAATATAGAACTAGTTCAAATCAACCCATTCATTAGTAAATTGGTCAAATTTGCCCACTACTAAACAAAACAAGAAACGAATACAAGCAGATAAAAAAAACCCACCCTTCGTGAATCACGTTTTGTATCTGCTTGGAGACTAGTAGAAGTGGCAGTAGTGGGGAGCGGTGTGCTAACTGCATTTGCTGAAAGCACAGCATTCTGTGTAGTTGGTGCAAACTGCGAAGATCGGGATCCAGGGAGGCTGCCAAGCTTCGATATTAAGGGAGGGCTTTTAGGCAAATGTTTCATATTTGTCACAACAATGTCAGCTAGAAGTTCCGGATGTATCTGTGATACAAGGATTTCAAGAGATTCAGCTCCTCTTTCTCCTTCAGCAAGTAAAGCACCAATCATGGCAATCATTTGTTCAACAGGCGTCAGACCATTATCTGGTGGCGGCATCTTGGTCGACCCTCCATTTATTGGGTGATCATGTGCTGAATCATTATAAGAGGCATAGCGGCTCCTTTTTGATGCTAAATCAGAGGAAACCATATGGTCTTGATCCGTAGGGGCTGATCGTTTCCTAGGTAAGTCCCCTGACATGATCATATGGCTTGATGGTTGCTCATCCTGGAGAGTGAAAGAGGATTGAACAAAATTATTGGTCGACCCTCCATTTATTGGGTGATCATGTGCTGAATCATTATAAGAGGCATAGCGGCTCCTTTTTGATGCTAAATCAGAGGAAACCATATGGTCTTGATCCGTAGGGGCTGATCGTTTCCTAGGTAAGTCCCCTGGCATGATCATATGGCTTGATGGTTGCTCATCCTGGAGAGTGAAAGAGGATTGAACAAAATTAGAATGCCAGTAATCAGACTAAAAAGTGTATGGTGGTGTTTAGATGAAAGCTATGGAAGTGAAAAGTGAGTCACAATAACCAGTCTATAGTGTATATAAAGTGAGTCGGATTATTTAACTGTTCAGATAATCAAATTTGGATAATCAACTACATGACAACAAAAGTAGTTATTTAATTCATAAAAATATCAATCTTACTTAACCCCTTCTTTTTATTATAAATTTGAGAAATTGTCACTAATCGTCCCTGGGGTTTGCTCGATTCGCATTTTCATCCCTGTGTTTTTTTATCATTAGGTGTCCCTGTACTTTTCATTTTCATTGCTAGTCGTCCCTGCCACTAACAACCGTTAGTTTTCATCCATTAAACCCCTCATGTGCATTGCACATGAGGGCATTTTCGTCCAGTTTGTAACCATAGGGACTATTTGTGATAAAACATCTTTGAGGGACTATTTGTAATAAAAGACAAAAACTCATCATCTATCTTCCTCCCTCTCTCACTCCCACCACCAGCCAAACTTCCGGCCACCCTCACAGCCTCCTGCCGCCGCTCTTTTTCACCATAAAAAACTCCGGCCATCATCCCCAACAACAATTAGGGTTTCATCTTTAATCACAACCACAGAACCGTCGCCGCTGCTGCTGCTGTTTCGTTTTCCAGCCACCACTACACGACTCCATAACATCCGAGGAAAGTATGAAACGTAAGTAACGATCTTCTAAACAAACCCATTTCGTCCCTCTCTCTAAAAACCCTAATCTTTTCTTTTTTTCTTCTATTTCTCTCTCTCACAGCCACGCACCACCGGACTACCACCACCTCACGACGGTCTAGAAAGAAGAAGAGACGTTCAAGCTTCAACACAGGTTGTTATAGATCTGACCATGCTCGATTATTATGTTTTTCTCTTCGGTTTCGGTTCGAAACCACCATAGACCACCACTTTTCACCACCTTTTATCACCACCGTGAACCATCACTGTTTTGTCAATGTTTTCGGGACTGAAATGGTCGACTTTTGTCAATGTTTTGGTAACCATAGTGGGGTGGTGGTTCTCGGTTTCCGGCGAACTTTTCCGGCGGTGGCAGGTGGTGGCCGGTCAGAAGTGGTGGTCGGAGTTGTGTGGGAGAAGGAATCCAAAGATTTTTTTTTAATCCAATGTTTTTCAAATCACTTTTGTCAATGTTTTCACTGAAATTCGACTTTTGTCAATGTTTTCGACTGAAATGGTCGACTTTTGTCAATGTTTTCGACTGAACCATGGCGACTTTTGTCAATGTTTTCGACTGAACCATGCGACTTTTGTCAATGTTTTCGACTGAAATGGTCGACTTTTGTCAATGTTTTCGACTGAAATGGCGACTTTTGTCAATGTTTTCGACTGAAATGTCGACTTTTGTCAATGTTTTCGACTGAAATGGTCGACTTTTGTCAATGTTTTCGGACTGAAATGGTCGACTTTTGTCAATGTTTTCGACTGAACCATGCGACTTTTGTCAATGTTTTCGACTGAAATGGCGACTTTTGTCAATGTTTTCGGACTGAAATGGTCGACTTTTGTCAATGTTTTCGACTGAACCATGGCGACTTTTGTCAATGTTTTCGACTGAACCATGCGACTTTTGTCAATGTTTTCGACTGAAATGGTCGACTTTTGTCAATGTTTTCGACTGAAATGGCGACTTTTGTCAATGTTTTCGACTGAAATGTCGACTTTTGTCAATGTTTTCGACTGAAATGGTCGACTTTTGTCAATGTTTTCGGACTGAAATGGTCGACTTTTGTCAATGTTTTCGACTGAACCATGCGACTTTTGTCAATGTTTTCGACTGAAATGGCGACTTTTGTCAATGTTTTCGGACTGAAATGGTCGACTTTTGTCAATGTTTTCGACTGAACCATGGCGACTTTTGTCAATGTTTTCGACTGAACCATGCGACTTTTGTCAATGTTTTCGACTGAAATGGTCGACTTTTGTCAATGTTTTCGACTGAAATGGCGACTTTTGTCAATGTTTTCGACTGAAATGTCGACTTTTGTCAATGTTTTCGACTGAAATGGTCGACTTTTGTCAATGTTTTCGGACTGAAATGGTCGACTTTTGTCAATGTTTTCGACTGAACCATGCGACTTTTGTCAATGTTTTCGACTGAAATGGCGACTTTTGTCAATGTTTTCGGACTGAAATGGTCGACTTTTGTCAATGTTTTCGACTGAACCATGGCGACTTTTGTCAATGTTTTCGACTGAACCATGCGACTTTTGTCAATGTTTTCGACTGAAATGGTCGACTTTTGTCAATGTTTTCGACTGAACCATCACTGTTTTGTCAATGTTTTCGGGACTGAAATGGTCGACTTTTGTCAATGTTTTGGTAACCATAGTGGGGTGGTGGTTCTCGGTTTCCGGCGAACTTTTCCGGTGGTGGCCGGTCAGAAGTGGTGGTCGGAGTTGTGTGGGAGAAGGAATCCAAAGATTTTTTTTTAATCATTAGGTGTCCCTGTACTTTTCATTTTCATTGCTAGTCGTCCCTGCCACTAACAACCGTTAGTTTTCATCCATTAAACCCCTCATGTGCAATGCACATGAGGGCATTTTCGTCCCTGCCGTTATAACTTTGCCGTTAACCCCCTCACATGCAAGTCACGTGAGGGGTTAATGGATCCAGGGATGAAATGCAAACCACGGGGATGATTTTAGCCAAAAGTTAACGGCGAGGAAGAAAAGTGATAAAGCGATAAACCACAGGGACGATTTGTGACAATTTCTCTATAATTTATAAAGAATGAGATTATTAATAAAATTGTAGATGATAATGTTTCAAAAAAGTTTGTAAAGATATGATTCACTGAAAATGATCTTATAGTTGGTATAAAATAATCTTATATGCTAAGTTTAAAGACTACAACATGTGGATATGTCCTTTTTAGTCATTTTGTCGTAGTTTTCTAGAAAAGAAGGGTTTCTCGAACAATTGAAATACTTTTATGTAATTATTACAACTTCATGCAACAGAAACATACTTGAGCAATATTTATACCAGATGATTAAGTAATTCGATTAAGTAATTCTGATTACTAAATAACACATAATCAAGTGGTGGCAACTCCCACTTGGGTATGAGGTAAGTGGGTTTGCTGTTAAAAGAATTAGTTTACTTTTTTCGTCCCTGCCGTTATAACTTTGCCGTTAACCCCCTCACATGCAAGTCACGTGAGGGGTTAATGGATCCAGGGATGAAATGCAAACCACGGGGATGATTTTAGCCAAAAGTTAACGGCGAGGAAGAAAAGTGATAAAGCGATAAACCACAGGGACGAAAAAAGTACTTAACTCAAAGAATTATTAAATTCTTGCTCTCTCAAAGATAAACCCAAACTATCCGTATTTCAGAGAAGAGGATGAACACCTATTTCCATGTAATATTACCTTGTTTGCGCGAGCATCCCGATAAGCACGCTCGCTATTTCTTATCATTTTATCGACCTGTCTCAACACCTGGTCGGCTGCATCCCCAGCATTCATTGCCCGCAAAACCTTCAGCAGCTTCTCTCTTGACTGATTTAATATATAACAATTTATCACAAGTTAGTATAGCAGCATTATCAAGAAAAACAATAAGAAATTATGGTGCAGCACTTAAAAATTAATTAAATGACTCTTGAAAGCTCCACTCGGTTAATATACATGTATCATCTTCACCATGTTGCATGAACAATTACCTCCATAATTACAGGGTGTGTAGACCTCAAAAATCCTAAGAGTGCAGTTCTTAGAGAGTACTGTATGCTTGCATTGTGGGATCCTTTTGCTATAAAACTAGCATCTAAATCAAGCAGCGCAGAAAGAACAGAGCTATACTGGATCTGCTTCCTTCGGCCAATGGTAGCAAGACTGAAAAAAATAAATACAAACTGTAAGTCTAAACAAATTAGAGGTCAGCATAATGCGTACGCATTCATTGAACAGATTAAATCAACTCGCTAATATTGTCCTATAAATTCTTTTAAGAGTAACCATGTAGCAAGTAACTACTAAAATAGATGAAGATCAGCAGTTGATTTTTATCGAATAATTTCCGAAGACTAGAGCAGATAAATCCATGTAATAACTCAAGCAGCCAGTCTTAAAATAGATAAATGAATAAATATAAATAACAGATATAAAGTCAATTTTTCATAAATATACTGCCAATAACACAAAGGACCAATCATTAAGATAAATATGCCTGTGGAACATAAACCTCATCAATCAACCACGACATCACTACACGTTATAACTTGATAACGAATCAACAACATTGAGACCAAATATAAAATGCTCAGAATTCTCTCGATATCGAACAAAGAACAGTGCAATGAATTAGAAAGTAATAGCATTTAACTGTAGATATGCAGATTAACTGTCGCCGTATAATCAGCATCCTAAACGTATAGCATGAAACAATACCAAGAAATATACTAGCACCATCCAAATGTCAGTTTATCCAGTACACAGCCAACACCCTTAAAAGTTAAAACCTGTACACGTTGAGGACATATATTAACACAGCTACCTACCAACCAATGAAGGCACGAGTAGACGACATTTTCTGATATACACTTTATACACACACACACACACACATATATATGTATGTATGTATGTATGTTATCCTTAACATGAAAAGATGCATACTTAACATGAAAAGATGCTACGGAAATTAGAAAATTTGGTATGTGTAGAAATGTGTGGCAGGAAAAGCTGCAGTCATAACCCCTAAAAATAGTACACACTATCAACTTAGGTCATGTCACTAGCTTAATGAACAAATTTAAAATATGCTATCCCCTTGGAAATATACAATAGCTTCTTGTCCTTCAAACTCCTAAATCTGAATGAGGTATACTTCCACTGATATTGTAAACAAAGTCCCCTTCCCTGAACGAGGTATATTTTCACTCATACAGAAAACAAAGTCCCCTTCCATAATTTCCTCAGAGTATTAAGATACCTTGTATTAATTTTTTTATGAGACTGCTAGCTGAATTAATGCAAATAAAGCACGCCTACTGACGGTAACAGAATCTGTTCAACGACGCTAACTCTATCTCTTGAATTTTATTAAAGAAAAAACTATATTTGATACAACATTATTATTCATGTCTTCTCTGGGCAAACTATACTTTTTGGAACTTTCTTTATGCAAACGAAAACCCTTCCATTAATATCGATATATGAGACATTGAGATCTGAATCAAAAAATTGTGGGTATATAGGCTGCAAGGACGTGTAGACAATATTATAAAAGAGGAACCAAGAAGCAAATGCCATAACCAACAAAAAGATGCACATTTAACTGAAGCTGCCATCAACAAAAAACCATTTTTGATTAATTATAATTATTTGTAGTATGTCAAAGGTCAACTTATACAAGGGTATGTATGTACAGCGAGATAATGAAAGGGCACTAGATCTCAAACACTTTATAATTTATAAACGGTGCTGCTATTCTGCTGAAGCCCAACGGAAATAAGCCATCACGCACTGCTCGCTAGGATATGGTGTTGACACCAGCTAACTGTAATCTCCAATTATCTGAACCACGGATTCAACAGTTCCATGCATACATCCAATCTCATTAACCTTGCACAATGCTGCTAAACATGCTGCAACAATACCACAAACAAGTACTTCAAGGTGTACATTAACACCTCCAATTTGTTTTCATGCACAATTATTTTCATAGATCCCAAAACTTACATATCTATCTCACTGGACAAAGAAATTGAGTATTGATGGCTACCACTCTACCAGTAACCAGCCTACTGAAGACACAAAAGCACAAACATCTTCGTAACATTCACAAAAAAATCATATTATAAGTTGGGAATACATATACAACTTTACAAAGAAGCACCTAATGGTAACATGTTAGACAAAAAATTGGGATGTTGTCATCCAACAGATGCAAACCAACATAAACATACTTTGATACAATTACTTGACCCAGACATGAGAATTAAGATAATAAGCACCAACAAGTCAGCTACAGCCATTACAAAAATCATGTACTTTAAGTCATCTACCTTCCACTAAAAACAATAACCATTAACACACAAGACACATTGATCATGAAAAGCATATCAAGTGAATGCACAGGCCACAAAGATAAGGCAAACAGATGGGTGGTATCTCACCTATTAACAACAGAAATGGTAATGGGACCCGGGAGACTACTAGCCAATCTCAGCAAATCGAGTAAAATCATGAAGTATTTGTTTGCTTCTGACTGCAGTGCAACTGAATCCAAAACAGGATGACCACCAGCCAGCCATGATATATTGAACACCTGTCCACTTCTACTCACTGCCATATCAAAATCAATATGGTTAACAAACCAACATACATTAGTAACATATCAAATAAGATGTATAGAAGAAAAACCACCATGAATATCAATGATAATGGCCAATACCTTCATTGGTATAACCTCTAGAATCATTGTCCGACATGAAGAGCAACACACAAGTTTCCAAAAACTTCAAAGCAAGCAACCTTGGACCGACAGACTTATCCTACAACAAGTGCAAATTCAATTAGGTTAGACAATGGATTCCAAAAGACATCAGTTTTACACTGTAAATATTACAAAGTAAGAATGCATCAGCTTCTATGATAGAAATTAGAATTGGGAAAATTGGGAAATAATTCCAAATACAAAAAGAATGTGGGGGGGACTTTTGTATAAACTTAAAGGTAAGTTTTTAAATATGCCCCTGGCTTGGCTATCAAGTAGGTCACTACCAATTGGCAATTCACTAGTTTTTAATACTTCATCAGATACAAAAAATGATAAAAATGTAGCCTCTGAAAAAAATATCTTTTTGAAGGCATCAAAAACAACTCTAACAGCAAATAAAGCACCCACTTTTCTTTAAAAATTCATCCGGTGAAGATACAGCCTATTTTTCTCCCATTGGTTTGTTTATACATGTATAACATGAACCAATAAACAATTCAGATATTTCCAGTTATATAAATCCTATAAAGATACATAACAAACTTTGTATATGGATGTTTACACAAACATAGCAGAGAACGGCAGCTTTTATATCATTAAGAACAGAAATCACATTAAACATAATTTAGCGGTGTTTAGGGTTGCGTTTACAGAAGAGATTTTGCATTTTCAAAACTGCGTTTTGAATAAGCATGTACATGCTTCTTCAAAACTGTGTTTTCATAGCAGAACTTTTTCATCCAAACACTTTTTTAGATTATCTGTGTTTTACAAACGTAATAATCAAATAATTACTTCAAAACGTAATCCCAAACACCCTCTTTAAAGTTCATAAAAAAATGCTTTATTAATGCTTGTAGTACTACCTCCAACGCAATCTGCAAGACAGCGTCCTTAAACTTAATCATCCAAGACCAGATATCTTCAAGCCATCTCTCAACAAAACCATGCCTCTGAAACTGTAATTTTTCAAAACAAAGTTTCACGATGCCAAGATAAATCAACTTAATAAGATGTGGAAATGCAAGAATGAAAAAAAATTTGAAAACCAAGATAAATATCTAAAACACCATATGTTTAGTTTTCTTTATATACGTAAGATTACCTAGCAACTCCCACAAAAATATGCAACATTGTAAAATATAGTTTATAGATTAGTGGTTACATATGTTGTCTAACAGAATAAAGTTGTCTCTGGCAGTCTGGTACCATCGATAACCGAACCTCTAGTATAATCAAGTGCCAACCACAACATCGTAGTAAGTATCAAACATGAAAAGCACGTCCTTGATCTCAAGTAATCAAGTTACATAATTATCAATATTTACTCATATTAAATGGATCGTCAATATTTTCTAAATAAATGTGACTAACTATAGATTACAGGGTTCAACCTTCACAAAAAAAAAAAAAAAAAATGCACAATGAAAATAGTATAGCCCCTTTCAAATTTGATAGTCAAAATATTTAGATGCCTTTGAATGTACAACAATAGAGGCCAAACATAAATATAAAGAGACCTGCAGTGTTAACTCGTCTAACACTTTGTAAAATATATGTGTGCCAGCAACAATGGATTGTTTAGCAACTATAGAATCATCGTCACTTAGTAGCGTCAACAACACTTGCATAAGTACTGCTGAATACTCCAATTTTCTTAGACTTATCTCCTCAATAGCCCTACAATACCATAAAAATCGTATTAGCATGAAAGAAAGCAAACTGAGAGGACATGCAACCCCACATCCTTCTATAGTGTATTCCATTTCATAAAGCAGCACCGGCCTTAGATTTGTCTACTTTTGTTGGGTGAATGTAAAAAAAAACACATCACACCCATCTGACACTAGCAAAGTGAACACAATGGTATTTACGCATCATGCTAAAGTACCTGGATGCAAGTGGACAAACAAAATATCTTGACTTAAGAAGACCACACGTAGTCTATGCCCAGAATGCCACAATAGATTTAGAATAATAGAAAAACTTGACCGAATTCGGAACAAAATCCTAACCAAAAGATGGTCACACGAAAGGTAAGTGACTGCATAAAATTCATTTAACTCCGGAACCAAAAACCGCATAAAAAGGCGCCTTAAATTTATGCGACTAAAACAATAGAACTGATAACTTCAATCAGTTTCTGACTAGTTAATATTAGTCAGATACTCAGATGCACATATAACCAACCTAGCAATATTTTAATGAATCATAAACGTAATGTAAAAGGTGTTCAAAAATATACATCCTCATACACAAAAACCGGTTTGATTCACCAATTTATCGAAACTTTCAGCTATTGTATCCAACTATATCAAACTTTCAAATCCATGCTATTGTATCCATCGATTTACTTCTTATCTCTCTGACATGACACCCATATAAGTTGCCACGTCATCATGAACCAACACCAGTTTACAATATATGAGCTAAACAGACACATATAATGACATTTTTTTAAAAATTATTAAAATAAAATAATTAACATAACACTAAATCAATAAAAAAAAAAATTCCATATTTCTCTCAATACAAATTATTATTAAAGCTTTCACCTTTTGTATCTATATATCATCTAACATCTATCAAGTCTATATAAAATATATATATATATATATATATATATATAATTTTTATAATATATATATAATTTGTGAACAATACAATTTACATATATATAATTCAATTATAATCAATTAGCTTCTTCTAGGGTTGAAACAGATGATGCATTAACACAATATACATACATATATACGTACATATATTATAATTGAATTACAAATAAGATAAAAGGGGGGCTTACTCAATTAGGGTTTTTCGAACAAGAGGTTCATGAGAAGATTGAATTTCAACAAAAAAAGGAAATAATTCAAGAGAAAGATCAGGGGAATTTAATAAAATATCTTTGGCTTGTTTTAAAGAAGAAAGCTTTACGGCTAAATCGCCATGGTTGTTTGCAGCGGCTAACAGAGAGAGTGCTTGCTCTCTCTGTGATGAATTCGCCATTGTTCGGTTTTTGTGTGTGTTTGTGTTTGTGAAGAATTGGCCCTATATATTTATATATATATAACATATATGGTGAGAACCGTGAGAACTAAAAAACCATCTCTAAGGGCTTTGCCCTTAGAGTTAAGGGCTACGCCCGTACCGTATACAACCGTCACCATCTCTTGGATCGCCGCCCATCAAATCCATACCATTCCCATATGCGTTCGGTGACAACCCCTTTAGAACGGATGAGGGCAACGCCCGTACCGTATCCATACGTTTTCTTAACACGTAACCCATATGATTTTTTACAAAAAAAAAAAAAAAAATTTCAACAAAAAAAGGAAATAATTCAAGAGAAAGATCAGGGGAATTTAATAAAATATCTTTGGCTTGTTTTAAAGAAGAAAGCTTTACGGCTAAATCGCCATGGTTGTTTGCAGCGGCTAACAGAGAGAGTGCTTGCTCTCTCTGTGATGAATTCGCCATTGTTCGGTTTTTGTGTGTGTTTGTGTTCTCACATTAACCATGCCCTATATATTTATATGTAATAATAATTATAATGGAATTTATTTTATTTCATGAATTGGGGGATTTGGGGTTTCTAGGGTTTTATTTTTTGTATTATTGAAGGAGAAAGATGGACAGAAGATGGTTGAATTTGGGGGGGAAAATAGTCAGGTTTGTGGGTCCATGGATTTAAGTGAGGATATTGTACGACGCGTAACACAACCAGGGCAAAAGGGGTAACCCGACCAGGCAGCATTAGCGGCGACGTCGCCGCTAATGCTGCGGGCCCCATCTGACGTACAGCAGAGAAGTTTGACCGTTGACGAGACCTTTGACTAAGCATTAGCGGCGACGTCGCCGCTAATGCTAAAACCTATTTTTCGATTATAGTTAGAAATTATATGATTGTTAGAAATTATGATTGTTAGAAATATATGATTGTTAGATATTGATTGTTAGAAATTATATGATTGTTAGAAATTATATGATTGTTAGAAATTATTGATTGTTAGAAATTATATGATTGTTAGAAATTATTGATTGTTAGAAATTATATGATTGTTAGAAATTATTGATTGTTAGAAATTATATGATTGTTAGAAATTATTGATTGTTAGAAATTATATGATTGTTAGAAATTATTGATTGTTAGAAATTATATGATTGTTAGAAATTATTGATTGTTAGAAATTATATGATTGTTAGAAATTATTGATTGTTAGAAATTATATGATTGTTAGAAATTATATGATTGTTAGAAATTATATGATTGTTAGAAATTATTGATTGTTAGAAATTATATGATTGTTAGAAATTATATGATTGTTAGAAATTATATGATTGTTAGAAATTATATGATTGTTAGAAATTATTGATTGTTAGAAATTATTGTTGTAGAAATTATATGATTGTTAGAAATTATATGATTGTTAGAAATTATTGTTGTTAGAAATTATATGATTGTTAGAAATTATATGATTGTTAGAAATTATATGATTGTTAGAAATTATATGATTGTTAGAAATTATATGATTGTTAGAAATTATATGATTGTTAGAAATTATATGATTGTTAGAAATTATATGATTGTTAGAAATTATATGATTGTTAGAAATTATATGATTGTTAGAAATTATATGATTGTTAGAAATTATATGTTGTTAGAAATTATATGATTGTTAGAAATTATATGATTGTTAGAAATTATATGTTTTAGAAATATATGATTGTTAAAATTATATGATTGTTAGAAATTATATGATTGTTAGAAATTATATGATTGTTAGAAATTAGTGTTAGAAAGGTTATATGATTGTTAGAAATATATGATTGTTAGAAATTATATGATTGTAGAAATTATATGATTGTTAAAATTATATGATTGTTAGAAATTATATGATTGTTAGAAATTATATGATTGTTAGAAATTATTGATTGTTAGAAATTATATGATTGTTAAAATTATATGATTGTTAGAAATTATATGATTGTTAGAAATTATATGATTGTTAGAAATTATATGATTGTTAGAAATTATATGATTGTTAGAAATTATATGATTGTTAGAAATATATGATTGTTAGTTATATGATTGTTAGAAATTATTGTTGTTAGAAATTATATGATTGTTAGAAATTATATGATTGTTAGAAATTATATGATTGTTAGAAATTATATGATTGTTAAAATTATGATTGTTAGAAATTATATGATTGTTAGAAATTATATGATTGTTAGAAATTATTGATTGTAGAAATTTATGATTGTTAGTTATATGATTGTTAGAAATTATATGATTGTTAGAAATTATATGATTGTTAGAAATTATATGATTGTTAGAAATTATATGATTGTTAGAAATTATATGATTGTTAGAAATTATATGATTGTTAGAAATTATATGATTGTTAGAAATTATATGATTGTTAGAAATTATATGATTGTTAGAAATTATATGATTGTTAGAAATTATATGATTGTTAGAAATTATATGATTGTTAGAAATTATATGATTGTTAGAAATTATATGATTGTTAGAAATTATATGATTGTTAAAATTATATGTTGTTAGAAATTATATGATTGTTAGAAATTATATGATTGTTAGAAATTATTGATGTTAGAAATTATATGATTGTTAAAATTATATGATTGTTAGAAATTATATGATTGTTAGAAATTATATGATTGTTAGAAAGGTTATTATTGTTAGAAATTATTGATTGTTAGAAATTATAGATTGTTAGAAATTATATGATTGTTAGAAATTATATGATTGTTAGAAATTATTGATTGTTAGAAATTATGATTGTTAGAAATTATAGATTGTTAGAAATTATATGATTGTTAGAAATTATTGATTGTTAGAAATTATTGATTGTTAGAAATTATATGATTGTTAGAAATTATATGATTGTTAGAAATTATTGATTGTTAGAAATTATGATTGTTAGAAATTATATGATTGTTAGAAATTATTGTGTTAGAAATTATATGATAGTTAGAAATATATGATTGTTAGAAATTATATGTTGTTAGAAATATTATGATTGTAATTAGTGTTAGAAATATATGTTATAGTTAGAAATTATATGATTGTTAGAAATTATATGATTGTTAGAAATTATTGGTAGTTTATGGTTATTGTTAATATGATTGTTAGTATTATGTTAGAAAACACTTGTTAATATGATTGTAATTGTTAATATAGTTGTTAGAAAGGTTATATGATTGTAAATTAGTTGTTAGAAATTATATGATTATAGTTAGAAATTATATGATTGTTAGAAATTATATGATTTTTAGAAATTATTGTGTAGTTATATGATTGTAGAATTATATGATTGTTAGATAAGTTGTTAGAAATTATATGTTATTGTTAGAAATTATATGATTGTTAGAAATTATATGTTGTTAGAAATTATATGATTGTTAGAAATTAAGATTGTTAGAAATTATATGATTGTTAGAAATTATATGATTGTTAGAAATTATATGATTGTTAGAAATTATTGATGTTAGAAATTATATGATTGTTAGAAATTATATGATTGTTAGAATTATATGATTGTTAGAAATTATTGATTGTTAGAAATTATATGATTGTTAGAAATTATATGATTGTTAGAAATTATATAATTGTTAATATAGTTGTTATTAGGTTAATATGATTGCAAG
The DNA here is from genome assembly GCA_034093135.1 of Erigeron breviscapus. Taxonomy (NCBI): domain Eukaryota; kingdom Viridiplantae; phylum Streptophyta; class Magnoliopsida; order Asterales; family Asteraceae; genus Erigeron; species Erigeron breviscapus. Next base: position 81,081,966 of record CM067173.1, on the reverse strand, counting down.
TATTATTGTTAGAAAATAAGCTTATAAAAATAAGTTGAAAAAATGTGCTCATTTTAGGTATAATAAGATAAATTGATTATACAAAAAGTGTGTCCAAAATACGTAAAGGTAAGGACATTATCCATGTCGGGGTATTAGCGGCGAGGTCGCCGCTAATGCTCTTACATGGATAATGTCTTCACCTTTACGTCGGATCATATAATGGGGAGAAAATGATCCCAAGATGCCACGTGGCAGCATTAGCGGCGACGTCGCCGCTAATGCCTATGACGTGGCATCTTGGGATCGGGCGATGTCAGTCATTATTGCTTGCATGTCGGGTTCGCCACGTCATCAGTATTAGCGTCGACGTCGCCGCTAATGCGCTGGTCGGGTTACTGTTTTTTTGGTCGTGTTACCCTGTGCCTTTTGAAGTTTGCTCGCGTTGGAGAACGGTGATCTCATTCCCTTTTGTTTTGATCACTTGCTGATTTCGTGCGACTTTGTGTCTATTATTATACAAATGAGGGTGCGTCTATTACGAAATTAGGTTAGAATGACATTTGGTTATTTATAAACGACATTTGTTACTTGGTTAGTAACATAATCTTCATTGTCGCAAATCAAAACATTAAGTTGTGGCTATCGGTACCTAAATTGTGCAACTAACAATAGTACCTAAATTGTCCCTATTCATCCAACCCGCCTAACACTTAACAAACATGATCTACCAATTGATTTATTTTAAACATTTATACCTCAATTAACAATAATACATATATATGGTCATGGTTACTGTTTTTTTACTGTTTTTTTAAACAATACTTAATACTAGGATTTCTCTCTCTCTCTCTCTCAGCTTACTGTTTTTTTACTTTTGTTGTTACCGTTGGTAGTTTCACCGGATACCTCACCGGAAAACCACCTGCCGGAATTCGAGCTCACCCTCGTTTCTAAAGCATCTATCTTTTCTTGTCTTGGCACTGCCTTGTCTTGTTCTTCTACAAACCGCTCTCCTTTTTTCTACTAACCGTTGGAATTTCCCCAACTACCAACCGGACTCCTCCTTTTCCGGTCACCATCAACTATTTAAGCCCCCTGAATCTCCTATCGGGTCTGCAAATCTTGGGTGACACCTCCATTACCCTTTTATTTTGCTAGTTTGCCTACCTATCTAATTAATTTTGAGTAATTATAGCCCATTTTTATTTTTTTTATTTTTTTTCTCCTAAGCTACGGTGGTAGAAACTTTTAGTAAAATCAATAATCAATTTTATATTACCAGTTATAATATTGCAAATTCTAACTCTAATAACCATCTTTACCTGTCCATATCCCCCTTTCCTGTTATTTATTTCTTTATTATTTATCTGTGATTGAACTCAACCCACCTGCTATTTTAGTTTGAAAATTTGATAAATTGCATTTTCCATATCCCTTTGCTGAAGTATTGTAGTTATATATTTTTCTTTCAGATCTGCCCTTTCAATTATTGCTATATATAGTTTGTGTTTAACCGTTTTGATTATATTTATATGTTTGCTGATTACTTAGTTCAATTGATATCTTATCGGAATAATTTGTATTTATTTACTGTACTACTCACTTCAAAGCTGTTAAATTCTTTTACTTTTAAATAAATTTTGCTGTTTCGTGTAAAATAGTTTTATTGACTCAAAAAAAAAAAAATCTTCGCTTTTATTTCATACCTATTAAGCTTATTACTGTTAATAAGTCCCGGCTGCTTTTGTGCTACTAAAATTAGTATCCATTGTCGGACTTTATATTTTATTAGATTTTATTGTTGTTACGATTTTTATTGAAGGCTTTTAGTTTAAACTGTCGCATTACCATGGTTACGTGAGGTCATGTCCTCCTGTTTCAGGGGCGGGCAGGCATAGGGGGGTTAAGGCTAGAGTAAAGAGAACCTTTAAGCTAAGATTCGGGAGCTGGAATGTGGGTACCCTTTCTGGTAATCTTTTAGAACTAGGAGATGCCTTGACTAGATGTAAGGTAGACATTGCATGCTTTCAAGAAACTAGGTGGACTGGGGAAAGCACTAGAGAGGTCAATGGATACAAGCTATGGTATTCTGGAGCGCCTTCGGTGAAAAACGGAGTAGGTATCATCATGACAGAACGACTTAAAGACTATGTAGTGCAAGTAGAAAGACACGGGGATAGGTTGATGTTGGTGAGATTGGTGATACAAGAGGAGACAATAAACGTGATCAGCGCGTATGCTCCCCAGCCGGGCCTCGGAGTGGTGGAGAAGAAGAGTTTTTGGGACTCGTTGGATGAGCTTGTTAGGAGTTGCCCTGACTACCAACGGCTAATTTTAGGAGGAGACCTAAACGGGCATATAGGAGTAGAGGCAGACGGCTACGCGGGTGCTCACGGGGGATTTGGGTTTGGAGAAAGGAATGAAGACGGACGCACGATTTTGGAGTTTGCTACAGCACACGACTTGGTTATCGCAAACTCTTTCTTCCGAAAAAGGGATACCCAGCCGATTACCTTCCAGAGCGGCCGACATTACACCCAGATTGATTACTTCTTGGTGCGTAAAGGCGACTTTAGGGCCTGCAAAGATTGCAAGGTCCTCCCTGGAGAGGATTGGTGCTCCCAACATAGACTGTTGGTCATAGATTTGCTCTCGAGTAGACGACCAAACAAGATACAGAAGGTCGTAAAGCCAAGAATTCTTTGGAAAAACCTAAGGGTGAAGCAGCAAAGACGTTTAGGTTGACGACGAGCATGCGGTTCACAAGGGAGATATAAGACGGTTCACATATGGATACTGATCAGTTGTGGACACACTTGGCAGAGGGCATGAGGGAGACGACGAAGGAGGTACTAGGGGTAACCAGAGGTACAGGAATGCAGCGTAAAGTAGGTAGGGAATCTTGGTGGATCAGCGAAGAGGTCCAGACCAAGGTCGCGACAAAACATAGTTGCTTTAGAGAGCTTATCAAGAGCCGCCGGAACGGGACAAATGAAGACTGGTCCTTGGCAAGACAGAGGTACTACGAAGCCAAGAAAGAAGCAAAGAAGAGTGTAGCTAGAGCAAAAGAAAGAGCGTACGAAGAACTGTATAAGGAAATAGATTCCAAAGACGGCGAAAACGATATCTTCAGAATTGCTAAAGCAAGGGAGAGAAGACGTAGAGACTTAGGAGACGTCATTTATATAAAAGACGAAAGCGGACGGAGCATTGTGAAGGAGGGTGACATTAGGAAAAGATGGGAAGAGTACTTCGCAAACCTTTTTAATGGGAGAGGGGCGGGGCAAAGTGAAGGAGGAGTTGACGGTACACACTCAGACACACGCTACGACGACGACGATGCCACGAGGATCAGCCAAGAGGAAGTAAGGTTCGCCTTAAAGAAAATGGGGAGAAACAAAGCGGTAGGTCCAGATCAAATTTCTATTGAGGCATGGAGATGCCTGGGGGACGTGGGGATAAGTTGGTTGACAAGCCTCTTCAACAAGATTTGGACAAGTGCAATGATGCCAGAAGAATGGAGACTTAGTGAGGTTATACCTATCTATAAGAACAAGGGGGACGTGCAGAGTTGTAGCAACTATAGGGGCATAAAACTCCTAAGTCATACCATGAAGCTATGGGAGAGAGTGATCGAGATGAGGCTTAGGAGGGTTACGAAGGTGGCAGAGAACCAATTCGGATTTATGCCAGGGAGGTCGTCGATGGAGGCGATTCACATCACCAGAAGCCTTATGGAGAAGTATAGGGAAAGACAAAAAGCCCTACACTGTGCCTTTCTAGATTTGGAAAAGGCATACGATAGTGTACCACGGGAGCTGATTTGGAGAACGCTACAAGCGAAAGGAGTTACTAAGAGGTACATTAGTGTTATCAGGGATATGTACGACAGGGCGAGGACCGGTGTTCGAACCCCTGTGGGGAACACAGAGCTTTTCTCGGTAGAAAGGGGCCTACACCAGGGTTCCGCGCTTAGCCCTTACCTTTTTACCTTGATCTTAGACGAGTTGTCGAGTGACCTGCAAGAGGAACTACCATGGTGCCTGATTTTTGCTGATGACATCGCGCTCATTTCAAGAACAAAGGAGGAGCTAAACCATAGGTTAGAGAAATGGAGAGGAGCCCTTGAAGACAATGGTTTGTGTGTGAGCCGAGAGAAGACAGAATACCTACGGTGTGACTTTGATAAGCAGGAGATAAGACATAATGGGGATGAGGATATTCGCATTGGGGAGCGGATATTGTGTCCGAAGGAGTCTTTTAGATACCTAGGATCAGTGATACACAAATCAGGGGGGATAGATGAAGACGTGACACATCGAAAATCATAAAAAATAAAATTAGGGTTTTGTTTTTATTATTAATTCAACCTATTCAAATGTTAATGGTTAAATTAAACCCTCTATGCAAGTTTTGATTATGTGAATTGGCATGTTTATGTGATAAATTGCATGTTTTATGTACTTTTTAATTTAATGTTGTTAAATAGAAGTAAAAATCATAAGGAATTCATGCAAAATTCTTTATGATTATTACTTAGATATATTGATATGTATTGCTTAGTTTAATGGTCCAATAATTAGGGTTAATTATTTGATAATTTTGTGACTATGTGAATTTTTCGTGTGATTTTTCCTGTTTGACACCAGTTCACTAAAAAATTCATATAAAATCAACCGTAATGAGTTAGGAGCTCTCCTTTGGACTGTACGATTCATAGGGCTACAACTTTGTAGTTCTGAGCTAAGGCCGATTCGGACGTTTACTATGTCAAATCTGGTCGTCAAGCTGTTGGAAATTTCCAGTCAGCATCTATGTGTTTATTTGATAATTGTATGTTTGTATATGTTTAAAGGCTTACGCAATCAAGGTAACTTGATGTATGTGGTCCTCTTCTATGAAGGGGGAGTCATTCTTAAACATGTACATTAACCATAGTGACCATGATTTAGGTTGCCCACCATAAATCGTTGCATGATTAATTGTTAATAGTTAGTAAGTTTATTATTTTGCTATTATTGTAAATGGTGATGCAAAATTGTTTTAAGAAAAGAATAAACTTGACTAATAAATATCAAAATATGATTTTGTTTTAATAAAATTGGTGTCTTACAATCAAAAGATACACCGGCTCACCCATTTGAACAAACTCTAAGAGAGGTATAAGTCGGGATGTGCTAGCTCTCTAAAGAAGTGGGTTCTTAATTGCGTCTATCGCAAACCTTTACTTCTGCGCTTCTTTGTGCGTTCGAATGGAGCTACCGAGCTCTTTTGTGTTGTTAAGACAATAAAAATGATTTTATTAAACATTATGTTATGAAGATGTGCATGAATCTTCATACATAAACTTTTGATTCACATCAATTGCATTACCCAATCAAAGTTAAGTCTTTCCCACCCACTTTGCTAAGAACACTTGCAAGTACTTTTTTCTCTACGTGAGATGTAGGTGAATTGCAACTCCAAGGTAAATTACTACTCATCGTGAGACGGTGGTAGACTATTTACAAGTTCTTAATTGGGCGACTTAAAACGAGTTAAGCGGTTAGACCTTGACCCGTGGCATAAGATGGGACAAAACATGATTACAAAACACTTAATACCCCTATAAGTGTTGTTGTAAGTCCCATAAATCTAGTAATTGTACTTGTAATGCAATTACTGATCGTCACTTACCTTTTGAGTACGTCATTTTCAGCAGATCAACTGATGAAATGATGGTATGTCAATTTAATCCTAGCCTTAAAGAAATTAATAGTTAAATGATTTAACATTGGGTAATTATATTTCTTAAGGATTTATTATCGAAAATACTGATTTTTGAACTTATATCTGTTTTGTAGATGGCAACAAATCCTTCACAAAACATACACCAATCGGCTTTCCACTCGATGCTAGAAAGAGAAAACCTTTATGGAACAAATTTCAATGACTGGTATCGTCAATTGAGAATCGTCCTAAGAGTTGAAAAGAAAACCGATGTCCTTAAAACTCAGATGCCCGCTATCCCTGATGCTAGTGCCACTGCTGCACAGTTGGCAGAATTCAATACTCAGTACGATAGACATAATGAGATTGCTTGTTTGATGCTAGGCAGCTGATGTGTGAAATAGAGTCTTAAAATTTAATAACACGAATCACCTAGCGACTGACTACAACACACTCACGGGCAGTGAACCCGTTCGTATGCAGTATAGTTAGCTTGGTAAATCCGAGGTCGATCACAAGGACTAAAGTAAAGCAATTGTTAAAATAAAGTAGTTCAAGTAAAATGGGGGTTTTGTGACCGAATTGTCACGTTGCAAATAGTTAGTAAAATCAGTTAGTAATCCCTCAGGATTAATCGAAAAGAGAGTTTGTGATTGAAAACAATAATTTGAAAGGCATCCATCTCGAATCCGCTCAACAACATGTTTAGATTGCACATAAATGAAGTTCAATTTCAATTTAAGTTGATTAAATAACAGAGACTCAAACAAAGCACCAACCCCGTACCCGTCAAGTTCATTACTTTATCCAATCCCCTTAATTAACTAGTTCCATTACTAAGACCGGTACCCCGAGACGCCTTTCATAACTTTCCTAATCAATTAATTGTTTTGGTTATATAGATTACAACTGTGTCTATTGATTGTACCCAACCATTAACCCGTTAACTCTTATTATCTATTAATTGCATTCTACCGTACCCGTCATAGAACCAATCACTTATACCTAAGCAATTAAAATCATTCATACACAACTCTAGCTACCACTAAAATCATGCATAAACAACCAACAATTGAAAGATAAATTATAAAGAGTTAATAAACTAAGATCACGACATAACGTTAAATTAAATCGACTTGAATTATAAAAATAGTGCAACCATCATTATTTATCGTATCACTTCATCTTAGTAGATGATAAAACACTAGCTACTCATGACAAGACGAATAATCACAATATTAATTATTAAAAGTAAAGAATCCATATCAATAATATATATGATGAATAAGTCTTGCAATATTGTAACAAGTAATTTAAGAATAACTAAACGCAAAATAAGTAAAAGAAATCGACCAGAGATGTTGGCTTGTGGTTGTTGCTAACGAAGATGACCAATAAATCTCATAGATGGAACTCCTTTTGCGGTTGCCAACTCACGAACAAAACAAAGGCAAAAGCCTTTTGTTGGCTTTTGCGGCTGCTGCCTCCTGCACCCCTTTTCTCCTTTCCAATAACAATTATTATGATATTATATATGATAAGCATTCCTTGATGATCACGTGTGACAAGAGAGGCAGGAGGTTTATTTTGTTTTGATTAATTTAAGCCCATTACTTGTTTGATGCCTACGTACCAAAAAGCCCAAATCATCTAACAAAGTCAGTCTTTTAATTCTTGAAGTCATGGACTCTTTTCTCATATTTGACTAATGAACCTCCACTCCTCCAGCGGTACTATCTGTTGACTTTTTACGGGTCAACTCCAACTTCTAGTTTTTGCTTCGTTTTGAACCTTTTAGATCATTTTTATCGGTTTTCATCATGAACTGTCCAAATGACCTGAAACCACAATTTAGTACAATTAAGTACCAAAGTCCTTAAAAATAATAATAAAATAAGCATAAAAGGTTCATAATTGATGTGGTGAATATATCTAAAATGAGTCTCATCAAATCCCCCCACACTTAAACATTGTTTGTCCTCAAGCAATTCCAAACTTTAAAATCAATCTCAATAACCCAATAATAATGTTACAAAATAATTCAAGGTTATACAGGAAGTTTTCAACCAGGCGGTCTTGAATACTAAAAGCAAATGCATTTAAAAATTAATGAGCAAAGTTTAAGACGAAATCAGGAAAATCCTACCAACCTAGCATAGAACCATCTTTCAGTTACAATCAGAATCCTTCCTATGTCTGTGTTTACCTCTTTAACATTTCTATCCCTCCAATTAAACTTAAACGCGTTCCTACTAAACATACAATTTAATTTACAAGCATCAAAAATTTTCCTTGAGCAACATAAGTAATATTCCAGGATGATTATTAGTATGTTTGTCCTCTTAAACACTCTCGCCATCAGTTTTCATTTGGTCTATTAACTGGCCTACTTATGAGTCCCATGACAAAATATACTCCCATGGTCTAGAATTACAGCTCTAAGCACACATCAGGTGATTATACGAAAGTGTACTTTGAGCGTCTAGCCAGCGGTTCGCTACAAATACGTGAGTATCGTTAAGAGACTTACACTTAGACTCAGGGTTGGGTTGCATATCCAAAGACCATGCTCTAAATACAAACACATATGAGAATGATGCGACCAATTTATACATATTTCCCATATCATTATTGGCCATTTTATTAAGTGTTTTAAGTCGATCACTGCGCCGCAGTGGGACGACGAGGCTGAAGGGCTTTTGGCCATGTTTGCATCAGATTTCCAAGGGGTATAAATAGAAAAAAAAACCTAATTCCCAATTTATCCAAATTCTTTCTAAGAGCTGCTCTCCAAGGGATTCCTTCAAGGATCAAGGGTAGATTTCTTCGTCCGATTCATTGAAGATTCACGGGCACCCACTTAGATCGTATCTATTTTATTGTCTTGCAATTTCAATTTCAAGAACGATTGGTACATCATGTTTTTCTTTTATTTTGATTGTTATTTTAAATTAATCATGATTGGCTAAACATTCAATCATCCACCTTGAGGAAACTAGACGAATGATGTGATTGCTATATGTTTAATCCAAAGAGTTGATTTCAATTATCGTTGTGTCGAGATCTTGATGATTTAATTCCTTTTTATATATTATTATGATATTGGTGGCATGTGTGTTCTTTGTTAGTGGTACTAGTTGGATGCATATGTGATTTTCAAATGGTTGTTTGTCTATGAGCAATTATCACTAGTTCATGGTATGATAATGAATATCATTTTAATAAAAGGAGTCATTTTGTCAACGTGTTTTATAACGGTTGGTGGTACCACGTTATCTTCACATAGGCACAATTGTTAATTTGATAGTCAAGCAAACTAAATGTTGGTAAGGTTGTCTAGGCATTGGTGGTACCGGCTTGGGTAATTAAACTAGCAACTTAGGTGATTGGGTAATTTGCTCACGGTTGGTGGTACCACGTGAGCACCTTAATCCTTTTACGATTATCTTTTCAATTCAATGAATTTGGTCTTAATTGAATGCAATCATGTTTGAAGTCTAGCGAATTCAAGGTGGATGATATTTATTAATATTGTCTGAAGCTTTTCTTTACTTTTATGCGTTTTGTCTTTTAAATTTATTTTAATTTAATTGTCAAAGTGAGACTCGAAGCAACACCCTGTTTTCCAAACCATTTTATTAAACAACTAGTTCAAACCAATCCCCGAGAACGAACACGGACTTACCTCTTAACTATATTGCATACGAACGGGTCCACTGCCCGATAGTGTGTAGTAGTGAGTTTCTAGGTATTTCTAGTTTATAATTTTTAAACTCGATTTAGCACATCAAGTTTTTGGCGCCGCTGCCGGGGATTGTGTGCCGATTTAGTTGTTAATTTAGTGGTTTGATCCTTTCTCACGCGTGAGGAAGTTATTTGTTTATTAGTTTAGTTTTCTTTTCTTATCACAGGTGCATTTGACGTGTTTGTGTTAGTTGTGTGTTTGCAGGTATTATTTTAGTTGATGAACTTGCGTTCTTCGGGTCTCCCTTTGAATAGTCCTTTGTCTACTCCGAGAAGACCAAGAGGGCGTAGGTTTAACTTCACTGAACCCACAACACCAATACCGACACCATTTTCACCTATAGCTAAACCCACTCCTGATTCGGACGAGGAAGGGTTCTTTTTGGACGAGTTTTTCAATTTAGAAGTTAAGCAAGAGGAAATGGGTGACGAACAACCAAGGGGTCCAAATGACACTCGCTATGGCGAGAGGGTTCGAACTATCCCAACGGGCCGTGGTTCGCCATTAGACCTCCAACCATTGATCACACTTTCGCTTTGAAAGGAAACCATCTAAAGAGCATAGAAGAGCATCAATTTGATGGGAAACGGAAATGGGATCCTTACCAACACTTGGATAGGTTTGAAAAGTTGGCTCGGCTATATCAATATGGGCAAAAACCAAATGAATGCCTTGAAACTTGAGACATTTCCCATGTCAATCACCGGAGAAGCACTTGATTGGTTCAATGATCTTCCAGAAAATTCTATTACTACTTGGAACCAACTCAAGGAAGCTTTCATTGGTGAGTTTTATTCACTTAGAACTCAAAGAAGGTTGGAGAACATGATTAGATCTTTTGAACAAGATGATGGAGAAGATGTTGTTGAGGCTTGGATTCATTTCAAGAAAATGTTGAGAAATTGTCCAGGGCACGATTTGACTAGGGAAAAATATGTGGAGCTTTTCTTTGATGGGTTAGATAAAAAGTCTAAACGAGAATTGGGATATGCTTTCGGGGGTAGTTTCAATAACATTACACCCAATGAAGGTTATCAAATCTTGGAAGACATGGCGAAGGATAGCTCAACTTTGGATGATGAAAGGTTTTTGAAGAATGAGAGAAAGATGAAGAGAGGTACTAACCAAGGGAGAGTTGCTAAGGTTGAAGCTAGCAATGACCCATGGGTTATTGGAGAGATTAGGGCGCTATCTGAGCGCATGGAAAAGGGGTTTGCTACTCAAGAGAATAGGTTTGGAGCAATTGAGAGGGATGTTAAGGTAGTAGCCGATGGGTGTGATCATTGTGGTGATATGCACTATTCTGATGAGTGTCCAAATCGGGCACCCGAAGATGTGAGTTATGTTCAAAATCAACCCCAAGGGAATTTCTACCGCAACACCGATTTCCAGAACCGGCCTTCAGGTAATACTTCTTATAACTCTTCTTTTCAGTCTAATAATTCTCGTTTTTCAGGTAATAGGTGGCAAAGAGATAATTATCAGAATCAGCCACAACAGCAGACTCAGCAAGGACAAGGATCAGGTTCTTCTTCTTCTAATGCCGATCCTAATGCCGAGTTGAAAGAGATGATGAAGCAGTTGGCTAGTAATCAGGTTGAAACAAATACTAGCATTCAAATGATCAGGGAAGATACTAAGACTTTAAGTGAGAGGTTGGATCAGTTAAGTGGGAAGGTGGAGATCAACATGAAAAACCAGGGAGTTAATTTCAAGGATCTCGAAAGTAGGATGGCTGCTCTTGCTAGGCCCACGGGGACTCTTCCTAGCAACACACAACAGAATCCTAGACCTCAGTTTAGTCTTGGACAGAATCAAGGACAGAATCAAGGACAGAATCAGGGACAGAAATACACTCCACCTCCAGTCCGCAATGAGCAAGCCAAAGCCATCACCACTCGTACTGGTAGGTCTTATGACTCACCTCCTATGCCTAATGTTGTTGTTTCAGATGTGCAGGATAAAGGGAGTGATGATGATGAGGTTGATGAAGAGATTGAAATGGAGGAAGATTCAACCGTGAAGACTCCGGTCACTCCACCAAAACCGGATGTGGTTCCAGAGGTTAAACCATACAAGCCAAAGATACCATTTCCACAGAGGTTCAAAAAGGCAAAGCTGAAGGAGCAATATAACAAGTTAGTGGAGATGATTACAAATGTTCACATTAATGTGCCTTTAGTTGATCTTATTCAGGGGATGCCCCATTATGCCAAGTTCATTAAGGAGCTTGTGACTGACAAAGGAAAGATGGATGGGGTGAAAGCTACTTATCTTAATGCCGAGTGTTCTGCTATCTTGCAGAACCGCATCCCACCTAAGCTTGAAGATCCAGGGAGTTTCCTTATTACTTGTTCTATTCGTACTCTTACTTGTAAGGCACTTGCTGATTTAGGTGCTAGCATTAATTTGATGCCTTACTCGGTTTGGAGTAAGTTGGCTCTAGGAGTTTTGAGACCTACCCGCATGAGTATTAGATAGCTGACCATTCCTTTCTTTTCAGTATTCCATTGGGATTGCTGAAAACATGACTGTCCGGGTAGGCCATATTGTGTTTCTAGTTGACTTCGTTATCCTCGAGATGGAGGAAGATATGAAGGTACCCCTTATTCTTGGACGACCATTCCTTAATACCGCGGATGCTATCATCCGTGTGAAGGATAAGGAAAATTCTTTGGGTGTGGGTACGGATAGAATTGTGTTTAATGTTGAAAAGTCTATCAAGCATTCATATTCTAATGATGAGTCTTGTTTCAGGATTGACGTTATTGATGATGCTTTAGACCGAGAGTTTCAGGAACTAATGGAGACCGACACTGTAGATGAGGAGATTGCTAATTTAGGATCGGGAGATATATCTGATGATGATTTGTTTGCAGAGGTTATGGCGCTTAGCTGGATGAGACACCTCCCGAGGATGAGAGTTTTGAGGAGGTTGTTGCTGATGGAAGTTCGAGGGTACCGAATTCTATTGATGTACCACCCACTGATTTGGAGCTTAAGCCATTACCTTCCCATTTGGAGTATGCTTATTTGTCAGGTGAATCTTCTTTACCCGTGGTTATCTCGTCCTCACTCTCGAGTGATGAGAAGGATTGTCTTTTGTCTGTGCTTCGAGCCCATAAGCGGGCTTTTGCTTGGAAGACCACCGATATTCCAGGTATTAGTCCTAACTTTGCCAGCATAAAATAGATTTTGTTGATGATGTTAAGCCCGTTGTCCAGAGACAAAGGAGGCTTAATCCGAACATGAAAGAAGTTGTTAAGAAAGAGGTCATTAAGTTGTTAGATGCTGGGATCATTTTTCCTATTGCTGATAGTCCTTGGGTTAGTCATGTTCATTGTGTGCCCAAAAAGGGGGGCATGACAGTTATTGAGAATGAGAATAAGGAACTCTTGGCCACTAGGACTATAACGGGTTGGCGGGTTTGTATTGATTACCGTAAGCTTAATGATGCCACCCGTAAGGATCACTTTCCCCTTCCTTTCATTGATCAGATGTTAGAAAGACTTGCAGGTAATGAATATTTTTGTTTCTTAGATGGGTTTTCCGGGTACTTTCAAATACCCATTGATCCCAAGGACCAAGAAAATACCACCTTCACATGCCCATTTGGTACTTTTGCTTATCGGCGAATGCCGTTTGGTTTGTGTAATGCCCCAGGCACCTTTCAAAGGTGCATGATAGCTATTTTCCAGGACATGCTTGAAACCTCCATGGAGGTTTTCATGGATGATTTCTCGGTTTTTGGGGACTCTTTTCATACTTGCTTGCATAATTTGGAAAGGATGTTAGAACGGTGTGAGAGGGCACACCTTGTTTTGAATTGGGAAAAGTGCCATTTTATGGTGACCGGGGGAATTGTTTTAGGGCATAAAGTGTCTAAGGCCGGGATTGAAGTTGATAGGGCTAAGATAGATGTTATAGCCAAATTACCCCCGCCTTCCAATGTGAAAGGGGTAAGGAGTTTTCTTGGACATGCCGGTTTTTACCGCCGTTTTATTATGGATTTTTCTAAGATTACTCGTCCTATGACCCACTTGTTGGAGAAGGACGTCCCTTTTGTGTTTGATGATACTTGTTTGAGTGCATTTCAGGTTTTAAAGGAGAAGTTGACTAATTCCCCTATCATGGTTGGACCGGATTGGGAATTGCCATTTGAATTGATGTGTGATGCAAGTGACTATGCTGTGGGAGTCGTGCTTGGGCAAAGGGTTGATAAGCATTTCAAGCCAATTTACTTTGCTAGTAAGACCTTGAACCCCGCTCAGCATAATTACACCACTACTGAGAAGGAGTTGCTTGCCGTGGTCTTTGCTTTTGATAAGTTTAGATCTTATTTGGTGTTGAGTAAGACCATTGTTTTCACCGACCATTCAGCCCTTAAGTACTTGTTCTCGAAGCAAGATGCTAAACCTAGGCTTATCCGATGGATTTTGTTGTTACAAGAGTTTGATATAGAGATTAAGGATAAGAAAGGTGCTGAAAACTTGGCGGCCGACCATTTGAGTCGTTTGGAAGATCCTTACCGGGAGGAACTTCGAGATGGGGAGATTAATGATCACTTCCCCGATGAGTCTTTAATGTTTATTTCTAACTCTGATGATGCTCCTTGGTTTGCAGATATTGCTAATTATTTGGTTGCAGGTAAGATACCGAATGATTTCACGTCCCAGCAAAAGAAGAAGCTCATATCGGATGCTAAGCACTATTTTTGGGATAGTCCATACTTGTTTCGTGTTTGTGCAGATGGTATGGTAAGGAGTTGTGTAGCTGGAGCTGAGACGAGGGAGATTCTTGATACTTGTCACTATGGTCCAACTGGAGGTCATTACGGTCCTTCAGTTACTGGTAAGAAAGTTTTTGATGCAGGATTCTATTGGCCTACAATTTTCAAGGAGGCCCAGACTTTGGTAGAGACTTGTTACATTTGTCAAAGACAAGGGAGCATTACTAAGCGGGATGAGATGCCTCAACAAAGCATTCAGGTATGCGAGGTATTTGATATTTGGGTATAGACTTCATGGGACCATTCCCACCGTCTAATAAGTTTCAATATATTCTTGTCGCCGTTGACTACGTGTCTAAATGGGCCGAAGCCAAGGCTTTGCCCACGAATGACGCGAGGGTAGTCATTGATTTCTTGAAACAATTATTCTGTCGATTTGGTTGCCCTAGAGCTTTGATTAGTGACCGAGGAACCCATTTTGCAAATCATCAATTAGCTAAGGTCATGAAGAGGTATGGTGTTGTGCATTATTTTTCTACTTCTTATCATCCACAAACTAGTGGACAAGTAGAAAACACCAATAGAGCTTTGAAAAGGATTTTAGAGAAAACTGTTGGAGATAACCCCAAGGTTTGGTCGAAGAAGTTGGATGACGCCTTGTGGGCGTTTAGGACGGCTTTTAAGACGCCGATTGGCACCACGCCATACCAGTTGCTCTATGGCAAAACTTGCCATCTTCCTATTGAGATAGAGCATAAGGCGTATTGGACGTTGAGGAATCTGAATTTGGATATGATGGAAGCTAGTGAACTTAGAATGTTGCAACTTCATAAGCTTGACGAGCTTAGGCTAGATGCTTATGAATATTCTAGGCTTTACAAGGAAAGGACCAAAGTTTGGCATGATAAGAGGATTCGTAGGAAGGAGTTTAAGGTTGGAGCTAAGGTTTTGTTATTCTTGTCTAAATTTAAGATTAAGCAACCTAAACTCACTTCTAGATGGATTAGACCATTTGTGATTAAGCATGTGTATCCGTCGGGTTATGTAGAGTTGTTTAAGCGTAATGGTGACGGGTCATTCATTGTCAATGTCATAGGCTTAAGTTGTATTTGGAAGAAGAGCAAGTTGAGGGGATAATCGAGGAGATCCCCATTTTTGAATTGGAAACTTGATGGTTGGTCGAGTCTAGCTAAAGACTCGTTAATAACTTAAGCGCTTCTCGGGAGGCAACCCGTGTTATTTTATCGCATTTTATTTTCTTTTTATTAGTTAGATTTGATTTTGATTTGTCAAGAAAGTGCAGGTGCAGATTTGGTGAGAAGCGGATTGAGGTAAGTTGTTTTTTTAGTTTGTCATACAAAAAAATTTTCTAAGGCAAAATAAGGGAATTCGGAACAGTGAATCCCCACTGCGCCGCAGTGGGGATGTAAATTGGTCACTGCGCCGCAGCCAAAATCTTCTGCCCAATGTTGGAATAAGCCCCACTGCGCCGCAGTGGGAATGATGCACCTCCACTGCGCCGCAGTGGGAGGCCGGGTAGGTCAAAGTAAGGGGCAGGTAAGTTTTGTTCTTCACTTTATCACTTTTCACTCTTTCTTCTTCTTTGCTCTCATCTAAAAGCAAAACTCCATTATTTCCATCAAGATCTCCATTCTCCTCCATCTTTAATCACTTTTCCAGATTTTCATCTTCATACATTGCATCATGGGAAGAGGAGTAATTTTCTTGATTATTTTCTTTATTTTACTTAATTTTTGATTTTTAATTTCTAGGGTTTTCAATTCCGAATTAATTCGTGGGTTTGTTGTTTAAGGGCTATTGATGCTAATGGGGTGGTTAATTTCTCAATTCAAACACTTGTTCTTCCGAATTTGACTTTGAAATTGAAGTTAGGGTTTTGAAAAATTTGGGGATTTATGGATGAATAAGTGTGGGGGGGAAGTAATGTTTGATTATGTGGTGATTATTGCTTGTTGTTGCTGATGGAATGATTAATTGCCCCTAATTTTTGGCTGCCTGTCGTAATGAAAACAAGAACCTACCCAGATTTCTTAGCCCACTGCGCCGCAGTGGTGTTGTGTGTTAGCCCACTGCGCCGCAGTGGCCGCACCTGACCTGCACGTGTTACTTGCCTCACTACGCCGCAGTGAGGACCAGCCAGTCCCACTGCGCCGCAGTGGGAATCTTCTGACCCGCAGTTGAGTTTGATGTTGAATGAGGTTTTAAGTTTTGCATTCCACATTTAACGTGTTTGTTTGCTTTAATGTTTGTGATTGCAGACTGCTACTACTGATAAGAGGAAGCAAGCGGAGGTGGGACAATCTAGCGGGACTGCCGATGTCTCCGCTAAGACGGCTAGGAGAGAACCAGCGGTACCTCCTCTTAATTTTTGGCCGGGTGCATTGAACAAGAAGCATGCATGGTTAGAGTTTGATGGGGCTAGGCAACCCCACAAGAACAATTATTTGAACAAGCTTTACATGCTTCATAAGCAAGTTGTTTGCCCACCCAGGTATCTTGCTCAATCTGATGCTCGGTTTTTTGGGGTTCAGGGTGATATTGGAAGGTGGTTTAGTATAGAAGCGAGGGTTGGTGATAGGACAGTTAATAGTGATATGTGGCAACAGATTTTTCTTAATAGGGAACCTGTCTATCGTGAGTTATGCCTTGAGTTTTATTCTAGCTTGAAATTGACTAAGGAATTGAATAAGATCAAGGATATTTTTGAAGAAAGGGTTGTTTTGTTTTACTGTGGGGGACAGCAGAGGAAGCTGTCTATAACTGAGTTTGGGTTTTATGCTAGTATGTATTCTAGGCAAGAGTTGGATAACCAGGACTTCAGGCAACTTTTGAGACAGGGTTTTTATGTCAAAGGTGATTTGGGTGATGGTGAGTCCATTCCACAGTATTGGGGTCGGATTTCTGGAGGAGAGGCTTGGCCTTCTGGTGGGACGGTTAGTGTGTCTAAGATCCACAGTGTTAAGCTTCGGTTACTTCACAGGATGATAGTTACGTTTTTGGTCCAGAGGTCTACTCATTGGGACAAGGCATACCAGACTGATTTGTGGTTGTTAAAGATGTTTTCAGAGGGGGCTCCTAGGAAGTTTGCATTGGCCCCGATGGTTGTGATTGATCGCATGTGTAATCATTCTGACTCAGAGTTGGTTTTGGGACATTTCATAACCCGGATTTACAAGAGGATGGGTGTATTTGATTCTGAGGAGTGCCAGACCCATCTGTCTCCACAAGTTAATCAGGAGGATTTCCATGTTAAAGAGTTGATTCGGGGGAAGATAGTGAAGAAGAAGCAAGGGAGCCAGCCTGCTAGATTGTTGGATGACACTGGTGTTGTTGAGGAACCACCTCCAGACTTGGAGGCTGCTGATGTAGATATGGGTGATGCTTCCCAGGAGCCACCTAGGATGCGTGGTCGTAGCATCCCTGTCCCGAGCTCCTTTGATCTTACGCTTTTGGGACAGACTGTTCAGAATATATATGATGATCAGCAGGCTAGCCGCCGGGCTTTTGATGACTACCAGCGGAGGATGGATCAGGACATCACCTGGATTGGATCACAGCAGGCCCACACTAACTATAGCCTTGATTATTATCAGCCTATGTGGGATGCTCAGTATCATGGCCAGGAGTTTGTTCGACCTGACCCGATTCCTCCATTCTCTCCACCGCCTATTTATGTCCCTGATTATCATCAGGGGGGTCAGCCTTTTTTCTCTCAGACGACTGTTCCGGGGAACATGTCACCACGACCCCATGATTTAGGAGGTTCTCCCCGTGTCCAGTACAGTTTGGGGTTTTTCAGGGTGGACATGATGCTGGTGGATCCGGAGGTTTTGCCGGTGGTTCATCTTCCTTTGTTCCTGGTTTTGTTGCAGGTTCGAGTTCGGGTTTAGGCGGTGGATAGTCTGGAGGAGATGCTGGAGGCTCAGGTTCAGGTCAAGAAGAGGAGCGCAATTGGATTACTGACCTTTTTGGTCCACCCGGTCTTCCATATGGTTATCATGGACATCAGCAGTGAGTGGAGATGATTCCCATCCGGTACCATGGGATGGAATCATATGATGATTGATTTTGTTGGTATTCTTATGACATTACTTTATTTATCATTGTCTGGTATCCACCCTACGGGGTGATGAAACATTTGTAATCTCCTTTGTTTTCTTTTATTTTCTGCATGGTACTTTATTTTGTTTGAACTATTTTGGATGGTTGGTCTTTTGGAATGTTATTGAACAGGTTTGATCCGATTGATGGCAATACCTAGTGGAACCCAAGTGTGGAGGAGGACCCGTTGGATTTGTTTGATTGTGTGATCGTGTTAGTAGCTCACTATGATGTCATGTGCATATGTTGGCAGTAAGTTCAGCGCAATATTTTTGATTGGCATCTTTATTAACATTGTTTCACACAGCTCTCGCACCTTCCGTTTTGGACTAAGTTTGTTTCTCCCGTCAACCAAATTGGACTTCCTTTTTAGGAAGAGCAATTTGTGGTGCGGGTTCGACTTACTTGTTTTGAAACGGAATGTGTCCATGATCCGGTATGTGTTCTCATTCTTTCTGTCTATTGTGCTTACCCCTATTTACCTTTGTTCTGACCGAATATGGACATTGAGGGCATTGTCCATCTTAAGTGTGAGGGGGTGGCAAATAGGTTTAAGCAACCGGATATATCTCCTTTGTTTTCTTTTATTTTCTGCATGGTACTTTATTTTGTTTGAACTATTTTGGATGGTTGGTCTTTTGGAATGTTATTGAACAGGTTTGATCCGATTGATGGCAATACCTAGTGGAACCCAAGTGTGGAGGAGGACCCGTTGGATTTGTTTGATTGTGTGATCGTGTTAGTAGCTCACTATGATGTCATGTGCATATGTTGGCAGTAAGTTCAGCGCAATATTTTTGATTGGCATCTTTATTAACATTGTTTCACACAGCTCTCGCACCTTCCGTTTTGGACTAAGTTTGTTTCTCCCGTCAACCAAATTGGACTTCCTTTTTAGGAAGAGCAATTTGTGGTGCGGGTTCGACTTACTTGTTTTGAAACGGAATGTGTCCATGATCCGGTATGTGTTCTCATTCTTTCTGTCTATTGTGCTTACCCCTATTTACCTTTGTTCTGACCGAATATGGACATTGAGGGCATTGTCCATCTTAAGTGTGAGGGGGTGGCAAATAGGTTTAAGCAACCGGATATATCTCTTTTGTTGTTTTGCCATTGAGATTTAGCCGTGCTTGTGGATGTGTCCCTCTCGTAGGCTTTTGGGTTTTATCCAAGAGTAAGGGTTCTATCTTGAACTCTGAACTAAGATGTGCGAATTTGAGGTTTATTTATTCCATTTCCGGGTTCATTTCTTTGATATGAGTGTGCCGGTGATGTGTTGAGCTAGAACTTGGCCTGGTGATCGTTACAAGACCGCAGTGAGATCACTTTTGTGATATAAGTACATTGGATGACGAATTGGCATATTAGGTTTGACCCGTATTTTCTTTCTTTCTTTGCACCTTTGCTTTTGTATATTTTTACCTTTACTATACATACACTTTCTTTCCTTCCTTTGTAAACCTTTGTTGCACTCATCCTTAGTGCAAAGTACACTTATACATCCTTTTTAACTTAGCCTTTTCCTTTGTATATATCCACTTATATATGTAAACTTTACCTAATTATACCTTACTATACCGATAGTCTAATCTGGGGGGCCATTGATTGTCATTGGTTTGTTTGGATGGTTTGGGAGAGCTTCAGTGGATTGTCTAGTGGAATATTCTTGTCTATGAGAATACGTCAATTGGTCAAGTTATTGAGGATTATCTTGGATTGTTCAAAGGAAGTAAGTGTTATAGACATGTTCATCATTGTAAGAGGGTGCCTACTAGTAGAGTAAAAGTGATTTCAATTAAAAAAAAAAAAAAAAAAAACTTGGGCTACTAGTGGGTACTTCTCATTTTTAGATGTCTAAAGTTTTGTTGTATCATTAAGAATGGAAGACTTGGTTGAATTTAAGTTGTTTGAGGTTGATACACCACAATGGTGTCGGGTTTTGCTTGGTATTTTTTGAGGTGTCTTAGCGGGATAACATCTTAGGGGTTGGTAGTTTGTTGGCAATCAATGGTACGGGTTTTGATTAGACTATTTTGTACATATTTCATACATACCCTATACTTTTGATTGTTTCCTGTCATTTCTAACCTACACTCCCATACTCCATTGTAAATATCCATTATATATACCTTAGCCTAACTATACAACCGTCCTATATGCCTATTTTGATGATGTACTTGGTGTTTACGCCACGTCGGTGGAGCTATGATCCTTGTTCAAGCCTATGGTAAGATATGCATCACGACCGTGCAATGAGTGGTTATTCATATATATATTCAACCCCAATAGTAAGTTCGTTGGAGTAGGATGATTTTGATAGGCTCATATGTTTCACTTTTGCTTAGTCGTGTTATTGAGGCTTGTGGACTGTTCAGATATTGTCAAACATTTCGGGTTTTCATTTAAGATTAAAACTGCTTCACCCAACTTTTTGTCATTGACATGCTTGGTGTGGCTTCTTTTTGATACTCATAATTTGTTTCTATAGCTTCATTGCCAAGGAATACTTTTACTTTAATTCCGGATTTGCTTGAGGACAAGCAATGCTCAAGTGTGGGGGGATTTGATGTGACCAATTTATACATATCGCCCACATCATTATTGGCCATTTTATTAAGTGTTTTAAGTCGATTTTGTGTGCATTTGGCGCGTTTATGTTGTTTGTTAGTGTTTTCAGGCTCTAAACAGGTTACGTGTCCATTTGGTGCAATTTCGGATGATTTCTGAGGCCAAGAAGTTGATTTGTGAGTTCGAGAGTTGTTTAAAGTTCAGAAGATAGAAAATTTCAGCAAGTTCATAGTGAAAAGGTTGTCTTCGGATCAGCAGGATTGGACTGCGCCGCAGTGGGAGCATCACCAGCCCACTGCACCGCAGTCGGCTAGTGGAAAAGGAACTCGGTCAGCAGTTTTAGACTGCGCCGCAGTGGGGGTGAACAAGGCCCACTGCGCCGCAGTCAGACAAGGTGGAAAACGAGCACCTAGATCAGTTAATATCCACTGCGCCGCAGTGGGACGACGGGGCTGAAGGGCTTTTGGCCGATGTTTGCATCAGATTTCCAAGGGGTATAAATAGAAAAAAAAACCTAATTCCCAATTTATCCAAATTCTTTCTAAGAGCTGCTCTCCAAGGGATTCCTTCAAGGATCAAAGGTAGATTTCTTCGTCCGATTCATTGAAGATTCACGGGCACCCACTTAGATCGTATCTATTTTATTGTCTTGCAATTTCAATTTCAAGAACGATTGGTACATCATGTTCTTCTTTTATTTTGATTGTTATTTTAAATTAATCATGATTGGCTAAACATTCAATCATCCACCTTGAGGAAACTAGACGAATGATGTGATTGCTATATGTTTTAATCCAAAGAGTTGATTTCAATTATCGTTGTGTCAAGATCTTGATGATTTAATTCCTTTTTATATATTATTATGATATTGGTGGCATGTATGTTCTTCGTTAGTGGTACTAGTTGGATGCATATGTGATTTTCAAATGTTGTTTGTCTATGAGCAATTATCACTAGTTCATGGTATGATAGTGAATATCATTTTAATAAAAGGAGTCATTTTGTCAACGTGTTTTATAACGGTTGGTGGTACCACGTTATCTTCACATAGGCACAATTGTTAATTCGATAGTCAAGCAAACTAATTGTTGGTAAGGTTGTCTAGGCATTGGTGGTACCGGCTTGGGTAATTAAACTAGCAACTTAGGTGATTGGGTAATTTGCTCACGGTTGGTGGTACCACGTGAGTACCTTAATCCTTTTACGATTATCTTTTCAATTCAATGAATTTGGTCTTAATTGAATGCAATCATGTTTGAAGTCTAGCGAATTCAAGGTGGATGATATTTATTAATATTGTCTGAAGCTTTTCTTTACTTTTATGCGTTTTGTCTTTTAAATTTATTTTAATTTAATTGTCAAAGTGAGACTCGAAGCAACACCCTGTTTTCCAAACCATTTTATTAAAAACTAGTTCAAACCAATCCCCGAGAACGAACACAGACTTACCTCTTAACTATATTGCATACGAACGGGTCCACTGCCCGTTAGTATGTAGTAGTGAGTTTCTAGGTATTTCTAGTTTATAATTTTTAAACTCGATTTAGCACATCAGAGAACAAAAAGTTTATAATTTAATACCCGTGAGTTTCTATGAGACCCGTGTAGCGGACTTTCTGCCAACCTATCCCAAGTTGGAAGCTTTAGGTAGACTAGGTAAAACAAGGTTACCCCAAGGACTTACTTGTCCGAATCTCAAAGCCCACATTAGCATTAGACTATTGAAAAAGGTTTTGCGCGCGTTCCCGCATGTGCCACCCATTTGATGTCGAAGCACCCCAGACACCCCGATATAAAGACCAAACATAATGACTAGAGTTGCAACCTATAACATGGAAATTAAGGAACCGGAATACACCGGTGTGCAGTCCATACATTAAGTCAAGTTACCCAGAAGTTTATTTATAACAAGGGATGTAAATGAAAACTTTTAAGCGTAGTGCCTACCAATACATCATATAGTGAAGCTATTATTCATATTCATTTTATCATTAAAGCACAATTTAGCAGGCAACTTAAATTATTTGAACTTCAGAACAAGCTTATGATCCCATGGAACGATGAAATGCCACAGACACTAGAAAAGGATAGCTAAAGGTAAATGATCTCAAGTTCTACGCTACCTTACCAGGATTCCATCTTCACTTTTCGTCTTTGCACTAAACCTATAGCCTCAAAAATTTAAAAACATAACCAAATTGCTAGTAGGGTAAGAAAACTTCAAACTTTCTCAACTTTTTAACCAAACCCGGCTTTTTCCTATTTGCCACCCCCCACCACACTTGAGTTGGACAATGTTCCCAATGTTCAATGAACTAAGGAAATTTATGGGAAATAAGGAAAGCAAATATAAAAGAGTAAAAGAAATCGAAAAACTTCCCGGGTTTTAATGAGCCTTCCAATATGCTTGGTTGATTCAGAAATTAATTAGCTGTTGAACTTTATCTCAACCTTTTGCATATAACTCCATTCCTACAGCTCTAGCAAGCACTCAACAAACATCATAAAATCACCAAAATAAAAGAAAAAGATAATAACTATAAAACACAAAATAAAAGTCCTAAATACGAAAAACAAATAAACTAAATACGAAAAACAAATAAACTAAACTAAAAATCAAAATCTTTTTGTATTTTCTAGGTTTTTCAAAAAATTTTGGATTTTTATGTTTTAAAAGTTAAGAAAATAAAATGACAACTATACTAGACAAAATGAAAAATAAAATTAAGATAACCTCGGACTGCCTCCTGGAAGCGCTAACTTTTGTTCGAGTCATTAGCTTGACTCCACCGTTACATACAAGAAATTACGGTGTCTCCCCCCACACTTAAGTTTAAGTGGGGGTGATAGTAGTGATACGTACCTCCGAAAAATAAATTACCTAACCAAAGATGGGAAGGAATATCGATATGCTTAGTCGGATGCACGTCTTGCCCTATCACACTTGTGGGCTTCTTCAAATGAGCATTGAAGTTTAAAGAGTCATCTTCTTTTAAATCAACTTTCATCATAGACAATGAAAGTGATTTAGCCTCTTGAGCCTCCTGCATTATTATCTTACTCAATATATCTTCGGAACCTCCAAAAACTCTTCCATGGTCAAGTCACCAAGATCTGAATATGAATGAGACAATGAAGAGTCCTCCATATCCTGCAAAAGAGAGTTAGTAGCACTTGGAACACAACTAGGCAAAGAAAATACCTCAAAAGAAGATGAGGCAATAATTTCCACATCAACAACATCATTCACATTCTCGTTGCTAATGGGCAATAGCTCACATGGCTCAGAAGAAAGTGGAGTAGGTATAACATCAAACTGGGTGTCATCTGGTAGTGCACTCGACGGATTAGACTCTGGAATCTCATGTGTCTCAAAATGTGGCACCTGATGACATTCAGTTATTTCACTCTCTTCCGAATCCTCATAATCTCGCCATATTGTCTTACTTTTGGGCAAAGTCACCCATTCCTCCGGTTGAGCGTATTCTTCCATGTAGTCAAATATCTCGTCCGTATCCATCGAGAGGAATTTCTCTTCTAGTATTTCCCTAACTTCGTCAACTAACCCATGCATATACAAGGAAACAAGTTCGCTAATAGTAAGCCAGTCCAAGCCTAACTTATCAACTATTTCTCTTATCCTTAACCAAGCTTCCTCATAGCTTTCATCAGAAAACTGCTCAAAGTTCCGAAGCTCGTCCGGGTATTCCACCTCTAAATCATAGTCTTCATATGCCATTACTGTTGCTAAACCTGCAAAACAAACCTAGCACAACCCGTGAAAAGCACAGATCGAAAACAAAGTAAACTAACTAAAATAACAAAAACTAAATTATACTAAACTAATAAAGCAAGTAACTTTCTCGTAAATGAATACGAAAAAGGATCGAATTACAAAATCTCAAGCTAAAATTCCTAAATAAAACAGTCCCCAGGCAGCGGCGCCAAAAACTTGATGTGTGAAATCGAGTCTTAAAATTTAATAACACGAATCACCTAGCGACTGACTACAACACACTCACAGGCAGTGAACCCATTCGTATGCAGTATAGTTAGCTTGGTAAATCCGAGGTCGATCACAAGGACTAAAGTAAAGCAATTGTTAAAATAAAGTAGTTCAAGTAGAAATGGGGGTTTTGTGACCGAATTGTCACGTTGCAAATAGTTAGTAAAATCAGTTAGTAATCCCTCAGGATTAATCGAAAAGAGAGTTTGTGATTGAAAACAATAATTTGAAAGGCATCCATCTCGAATCCGCTCAACAACATGTTTAGATTGCACATAAATGAAGTTCAATTTCAATTTAAGTTGATTAAATAACAGAGACTCAAACAAAGCACCAACCCCGTACCCGTCAAGTTCATTACTTTATCCAATCCCCTTAATTAACTAGTTCCATTACTAAGACCGGTACCCCGAGACGCCTTTCATAACTTTCCTAATCAATTAATTGTTTTGGTTATTTAGATAACAATTGTGTCTATTGATTGTACCCAACCATTAACCCGTTAACTCTTATTATCTATTAATTGCTTTCTACCGTACCCGTCATAGAACCAATCACTTATACCTAAGCAATTAAAATCATTCATACACAACTCTAGCTACCACTAAAATCATGCATAAACAACCAACAATTGAAAGATAAATCATAAAGAGTTAATAAATTAAGATCACGACACAACGTTAAATTAAATCGACTTGAATTATAAAAATAGTGCAACCATCATTATTTATCGTATCACTTCATCTTAGTAGATGATAAAACACTAGCTACTCATGACAAGACGAATAATCACAATATTAATTATTAAAAGTAAAGAATCCATATCAATAATATATATGATGAATAAGTCTTGCAATATTGTAACAAGTAATTTAAGAATAACTAAACGCAAAATAAGTAAAAGAAATCAACCAGAGATGTTGGCTTGTGGTTGTTGCTAACGAAGATGACCAATAAATCTCATAGATGGAACTCCTTTTGCGGTTGCCAACTCACGAACAAAACAAAGGCAAAAGCCTTTTGGCTTTTGCGGCTGCTGCCTCCTGCACCCCTTTTCTCCTTTCCAATAACAATTATTATGATATTATATATGATAAGCATTCCTTGATGATCACGTGTGACAAGAGAGGCAGGAGATTTATTTTGTTTTGATTAATTTAAGCCCATTACTTGTTTGATGCCTACGTACCAAAAAGCCCAAATCATCTAACAAAGTCAGTCTTTTAATTCTTGAAGTCATGGACTCTTTTCTCATATTTGACTAATGAACCTCCACTCCTCCAGCGGTACTATCTGTTGACTTTTTACGGGTCAACTCCAACTTCTAGTTTTTGCTTCGTTTTGAACCTTTTAGATCATTTTTATCGGTTTTCATCATGAACTATCCAAATGACCTGAAACCACAATTTAGTACAATTAAGTACCACAAGTCCTTAAAAATAATAATAAAATAAGCATAAAAGGTTCATAATTGATGTGGTGAATATATCTAAAATGAGTCTCATCAACAACATGACTCCCGAGCTTCAAAAGCAATTTGAGACGTATAATCCGTATGATATGATCAGAGAACTCAAGTCTATGTACGAAAAGCAAGCTGGAGTTGAATTGTTTGAACTAGTTGAGTCACTCCATGATTTGAAACACGAGTATGGGAAACCGGTGAGCGCTCATGTACTCAAGATGAAGAGTTACTTTGAGCACTTGGAAAGGCTAAACTATGCGTATCCTCAGCCTATTGCTATTGGCATGATTCTTAAGTCCCTTTCAAAGGATTTTGAGAGTTTTGTGCGCAATTACAATATGCACAGCATGAGCAAAACCATAGCTGAACTTCATGCCATGTTAATTGAGTATGAGAAAAACCTTCCCAAGAAATCTGAGACACCCCAAGTTCTTATGATCAAGGGGGGAAAGGTTCAGAAAGAAAACAACCGAAAGCTAAGGGCAAGAACGTTGGTAAGGGAAAGCAAAGTGCTTATGTCTCAAAACCTAAAAAGACCCCTCCGGCGAAAAAGGAGCATCCGGCTAAGGACCAGGCTTATCATCACTGTGCTGAAGTGGGACACTGGAAGAGGAATTGTCCTAAGTATCTAGCTGAGTTGAACGAGAAGAAGAAGCAAGTTGGTTTAGCCAGTTCTTCAGGTATTTTCACAATTGAATTATAATCCTTTTCTAAGCGTAATTCGTGGGTTTATGACACTGGTTGTGGAACTCATATCTGTAATACTTTACAGGGGCTTAGAGGAAGGAAGAAACTGAAGTCATGAGCTTTATAACTGTTCGTGGACAATGGTCTACCGGCAGCTGTGGAAGAAATAGGAGACTTTCATTTAGTTTTACGTACTGGTTTAGTTATTGTGTTAGACAATTGTCACTATGCACCATCTATTACTAGAGGTGTAATTTCAGTTTCATTGTTGAAAGACAATGTATTCATTAATGTTTTTAATGATTATGGTATTTCAATTTCTAGAAATAATGTTCATTATTTTAATGCTATTGCTTGTAATGGTATTTTTGAAATTGATATGCATGGTTGTGATTCAAATAATAATTCAATGTACAATGTTAGCAAAAGAGTCAAGCCTAACTTGGACTCTACCTATCTTTGGCATTGTCGTCTTGCTCATGTAGGCAAGAAATGCATTGAAAGACTTCAACGTGAAGGGATCTTACAATCAAATGATAAAGAATCATTTGAAAAATGCGTGTCTTGTGTTTCCGGCAAGATGACAAGAAAACCTTTTCCGCATAAACCGGAGAGGGCTAAAGAGTTACTTGGACTCATACATACTGATGTTTGTGGCCCATTTAGACATGTGTCAAGGAAATGTGCTAGCTACTTCATAACTTTTACGGATGATTTCAGTCGTTATGGTTATGTTTACTTGCTTAAACATAAACATGAAGTCTTTGAAACATTCAAGGAGTTTAAAAATGAAGTAGAAAATCAACTTGGTAAAACCATCAAGATTCTTCGTTCGGATCGAGGTGGAGAATACTTAAGCCAAGAGTTTAAGGATTATCTAAAAGCTTGTGGAATTATTCAACAGCTTACTCCTCCATATACTCCACAACACAATGGTGTATTCTGAGAGGAGAAATCGAACCTTGTTGGACATGGTGAGATCAATGATGAACCTTACGACTCTCCCATTTTCATTTTGGGATTATGCTATAGAGACTGTTGTATGCATTCTCAATATGGTTTCAACCAAGAAGGTTGACAAGACACTGCATGAATTGTGGCATGGAAGTGTCCCTAATTTGTCTTACTTAAGAGTCTGGGGATGTGAGGCACTTGTGAAGCGAGATACGCCTGACAAACTTCAACCCAGATCAGTTAAGTGCATCTTTGTAGGATACCCAAAGGAAACGATGGGTTACTACTTCTACTTTCCTACCGAAAACACTATTAAAGTTGCTAGATATGCTGAGTTCTTTGAAAAGAATCTCATCACTCAAGAAAATAGTGGGAGGATTATTGAACTTGATGAGACTCAAGAGGAAGATGTGTCACCTTCTGAAAATACTAGCGATCATCAACTTGGGGGGGGGGAATGTTCAAAGTGATGAACCTCAAGTTGAAGATAATGCGATTCCAATTCGTAGGTCCTTAAGGACAATACGTGAAACACCCGTCATTTAAAAATATGGATTTCCAAAAAATTTCGCCTAACGGCGTCAAGAGAAAACGGAAGTAAACTTTAAAAGTTCAAACCATAGAATCTGTTTGGTTCCTTTATTAGTTGGTGTTACTAGCCATATCATCAAAATAAGTTTAAATGGAAACTCATCGGTTGCCCAACATAAAACAACCGACCACAGTACGAATACAAGTCATAAATATCATAACATAATGCAAAAGTCTAAAATGAGGAGCCACTATGGGTAAACTATAGCCATCTTCAAGTCAATCTACCCATGCCTCGCTCTTATTCATCATCCATCACATAACTTGCTAAACCTGAGGGGACAACACATTTCAAGAAACAAGTGTTAGCTAACGAATTAGCTAAGTAAGATAACACACCATTATAAAACATTTGTCCAATTAGAACATTATATAAAAGTCGTATTACATCATTAAGGCACATATCATCTCAAAACATCACATCTTTGCATTTAACATCTTTCATATAGGATAGATCATCCTAAATGTGCCTAATCATCTTTAGCATCTTCACATATCACATCCAAACATCTTTGTAGTGGTGACATAAGTCCCACCCGACTAGATGAATAAACCTTACGGCTGTCCATCAACGTCGTTAAGGAATGGCAAGTCAATCCAGGAGTAATCCGTATGTTCAAAGACATTGGTGGGTAATCAGGCCACCCGTAGATACTCTACCACTTAATTATGTTGCAAGGAGCCACCCGAGCAACCACATATACGCACCCGCCGGGCAAGGGCAAGTACGGGTTAAGCTTAACACTTTCACATCATTTACGAGCTCTATTTACATCACATATAGTTTAGGTGTCCACATTACCTAAACCTTATCACATATCATATTAACGTTTGGGCCCTTAAACGTGCACGTGTCATGGCAACCTATTAAGTCTAGTGAACTAGATGAACAAGCCATACAATCATGCACATTTCATTACATCTCAAAGCATAACATATCATTACATATCACATCATTTCATTTCATATCATAGGGACTGCATATCAGGCCTCAATGGTCACTTACATAGCCCACATCACCTCCCGCGTAACCCCGAATACCCATAAGCAATCAAGATATCATTTGGGAAGTTTTTATATGAAACCATGTTTTTTTGTTGAACCCTCAGCATGTCAAAGTAGTGTATCTTACCTTGATACAGCTTACCAACAAGTTAAGAGTGTCTTATAGTGCTTGCTAAGTGCTCCCGGCAACCTAGAATGAGTATAAGATCGGTCTATAAGCTAAACAAACTTAAGTACCAAACTGGACTCTTTTATGCGCCGCATGGAAGCCTCATGCGCCGCACAAATCCAAATCTGGGCATTTATGCGCCGCATGGAATAAGTATGCGCCGTATAAATCATCGAATTTTGTCACAGAAAGTATCCAAAAATCTGAGCACTCAATCCATGCGCCGCATAGAATTTCTATGCGCCGCATATCGGGCTCTCACCTGAAATCCATTTTTGAAAATTGGCATATATGCGCCGCATGAAAGCCTCATGCGCCGCATAGAATTTCTATGCGCCGCATATCGGGCTCTCACCCGAAATCCATTTTTGAAAATTGGCATATATGCGCCGCATGAAAGCCTCATGCGCCGCATGAAACCCAGTTCGACCAAAACCCCAACTTTTAAACCTTTAATCGAATTCCATACGAAATCAAACCATTAATTCGACCTAGAGACATAAAATTAACCTTTTTGACAGTACTTTTGATGACTTTAATCCTTC
Source organism: Erigeron breviscapus (assembly GCA_034093135.1). Lineage (NCBI taxonomy): Eukaryota > Viridiplantae > Streptophyta > Magnoliopsida > Asterales > Asteraceae > Erigeron > Erigeron breviscapus. The sequence goes on along the minus strand of CM067173.1, from coordinate 81,051,689 downwards.
AATCAATCCTTTAATCCTTTACAACATAATCACTCATTGAATCACCCGAATAACATGAAATCGGTAAACGTTTAATCGATTAACCCAACCCAAACCCCATGGCCTGGATTGAATACTCATTATGACTCAATTAATCAGATTTCAAAGAGAATATTACCTATATTACCTGCACTTGATGTAAGGGATCTAAGATCTAAACAAAGCTTGATCAAAACGGCACGAAACGATTGGATCTTGTGGGAAAACTTGCTTGGAAGAGAGGAGGATCGGCTGGAGGGTTTCTCACGTATGATGGCAGATGTTTTGTGACAATTAGGGCTGCCTAATTGCCCTCTAATCCCTGGCCATCCACCCCTAAACTTACACTTAGGGCCCCTCAACTTCTAAACTTAACTTTATTAGCTTATCTTTCTACCGGGAGTCTTAACACACTAACAAGCACTTAATTACTTAACTTTACTTTGATTACTTTCATTAAACATCATATTAATCATTTCACATTAATCACATAAACATTTAATCACATAATCACTCATTGAATCACCCGAATAACATGAAATCGGTAAACGTTTAATCGATTAACCCAACCCAAACCCCATGGCCTGGATTGAATACTCATTATGACTCAATTAATCAGATTTCAAAGAGAATATTACCTATATTACCTGCACTTGATGTAAGGGATCTAAGATCTAAACAAAGCTTGATCAAAACGGCACGAAACGATTGGATCTTGTGGGAAAACTTGCTTGGAAGAGAGGAGGATCGGCTGGAGGGTTTCTCACGTATGATGGCAGATGTTTTGTGACAATTAGGGCTGCCTAATTGCCCTCTAATCCCTGGCCATCCACCCCTAAACTTACACTTAGGGCCCCTCAACTTCTAAACTTAACTTTATTAGCTTATCTTTCTACCGGGAGTCTTAACACACTAACAAGCACTTAATTACTTAACTTTACTTTGATTACTTTCATTAAACATCATATTAATCATTTCACAATAATCACATCAGCATTTAATCACATAATCACATATAAGGCACATAAACTTAACGAACCTAACGTTAACTAACGGAATGTCAAATAGTCAAACACAAAACGTTTGGGATGTTACAATTACCTCCCCCTTAAGAGGATTCCGTCCCCGGAATCTCATCAGAAATGAACAAATTTGGATACTTCTCCTTCATCACGGATTCGGTTTCCCAAGTTAGACTTTCACCATGGTTATGCTTCCATTTGATCAACACAAGGTCAATCATTTTCCGGCGTAGCTTCTTTTGCTTTCTCCCAAGTATTGCTACTGGTTCCTCAATCATTCTTTTCCTTGGGTCAATACTCACGTCCTCTATAGGGATAACACTAGACTCCTCCGCTAAGCACTTCCTCAAATAGGATACATGAAATGTGTTGTGAATTCCATCCAATTCCGGAGGCAATTCCAATTGATAAGCCACATCTTTGATACGCTTCAAAATCTTAAATGGTCCAATAAATCATGGACTTAACTTTCCTTTCTTTCCAAAACGAATAACTCCTTTCCATGGGGAAACTTTCAGCATTACCATATCACCAACTTCAAACTCAACCGACCTTCTTTTCTTGTCGGCATAAGTTTTCTGTCGTTCTCTAGCTACACGAAGTGCTTCCTTTGCAATATTAACTTTTTCAGCTGTGATCTCTATAATTTCGGGACCTGTAATTTGCTTTTCGCCGGGCTCCAACCAACAACTTGGAGTCCTACACCTTATACCATAAAGCATTTCAAATGGTGGCATTCCAATACTTGCATGATAGCTGTTATTATAAGCAAATTCAATCAACTTCAAATGATCATCCCATGCTCCACCATACTCTAATACACAAGCCCTCAACATATCCTCCAATGTTTGAATTGTTCTTAGTTTGAGGATGATAGGCCGTGCTTAAATTTACTCTAGTACCTAACTCTCGATGAAGACTTTTCCAAAAGCTAGATACATACCTCGTGTCTCGATCTGAAACAATAGACAATGGAACACCATGCTTTGAGACGACTTCATCTATATACATCTTTGCCATCTTGGTCAATGGTACATCTTGACGTGTTGCTAAGAAATGAGCACTCTTCGTCAACCTATCCACAATAACCCATACCATATCATTTCCCTTCGGTGTTCTAGGTAGCTTGGTCACAAAATCCATAGTAATATGATCCCATTTCCATTCCGGAATCTCTAACTGATGTAACATTCCATATGGCTTTTTGTGATCAGCCTTTACGCGAGCACAAGTCAAGCATCTTTCAACAAAATGTGCTACTTCTCCCTTAATGTTCGGCCACCAATAAATAGGCTTCAAATCCGCATACATCTTTGTAGCACCGGGGTGAACTGAATATCTTGACCTATGAGCTTCTTCAAGGATCAATTCTCTGTTACCATCAAGCAATGGTACCCAAATTCGACCCTTATATGTACGAAATCCACGGCTGTTCGTTTCCATCACAAGGCGTTTCTTCTTTCCAATACTTTCCTTGTCAATGTTATCCTTCATCAAATTCGGTTTCCCAAGTTAGACTTTCACCATGGTTATGCTTCCATTTGATCAACACAAGGTCAATCATTTTCCGGCGTAGCTTCTTTTGCTTTCTCCCAAGTATTGCTACTGGTTCCTCAATCATTCTTTTCCTTGGGTCAATACTCACGTCCTCTATAGGGATAACACTAGACTCCTCCGCTAAGCACTTCCTCAAATAGGATACATGAAATGTGTTGTGAATTCCATCCAATTCCGGAGGCAATTCCAATTGATAAGCCACATCTTTGATACGCTTCAAAATCTTAAATGGTCCAATAAATCATGGACTTAACTTTCCTTTCTTTCCAAAACGAATAACTCCTTTCCATGGGGAAACTTTCAGCATTACCATATCACCAACTTCAAACTCAACCGACCTTCTTTTCTTGTCGGCATAAGTTTTCTGTCGTTCTCTAGCTACACGAAGTGCTTCCTTTGCAATATTAACTTTTTCAGCTGTGATCTCTATAATTTCGGGACCTGTAATTTGCTTTTCGCCGGGCTCCAACCAACAACTTGGAGTCCTACACCTTATACCATAAAGCATTTCAAATGGTGGCATTCCAATACTTGCATGATAGCTGTTATTATAAGCAAATTCAATCAACTTCAAATGATCATCCCATGCTCCACCATACTCTAATACACAAGCCCTCAACATATCCTCCAATGTTTGAATTGTTCTTAGTTTGAGGATGATAGGCCGTGCTTAAATTTACTCTAGTACCTAACTCTCGATGAAGACTTTTCCAAAAGCTAGATACATACCTCGTGTCTCGATCTGAAACAATAGACAATGGAACACCATGCTTTGAGACGACTTCATCTATATACATCTTTGCCATCTTGGTCAATGGTACATCTTGACGTGTTGCTAAGAAATGAGCACTCTTCGTCAACCTATCCACAATAACCCATACCATATCATTTCCCTTCGGTGTTCTAGGTAGCTTGGTCACAAAATCCATAGTAATATGATCCCATTTCCATTCCGGAATCTCTAACTGATGTAACATTCCATATGGCTTTTTGTGATCAGCCTTTACGCGAGCACAAGTCAAGCATCTTTCAACAAAATGTGCTACTTCTCCCTTAATGTTCGGCCACCAATAAATAGGCTTCAAATCCGCATACATCTTTGTAGCACCGGGGTGAACTGAATATCTTGACCTATGAGCTTCTTCAAGGATCAATTCTCTGTTACCATCAAGCAATGGTACCCAAATTCGACCCTTATATGTACGAAATCCACGGCTGTTCGTTTCCATCACAAGGCGTTTCTTCTTTCCAATACTTTCCTTGTCAATGTTATCCTTCATCAAAGCCTTAACTTGGGCTTCCATGATGCGGTCAAGTAACCCCGACTTAGCTTGTACAACCATACTCATCAATCCACAAGAAACATTCTGCACCTTTCTACTCAATGCATCAGCCACCACATTAGCTTTACCGGGATGATACTTAATTTCACAATCATAATCTTTCAGAAGTTCCATCCATCTCCTTTGTCTTACATTCATTTCCTTTTGTGAGAACACATATTGCAAACTTTTATGATCCGTGTACAGGGTACACTTAGTGCCATATAAGTAATGCCTCCATAACTTCAAAGCAAACACCACTGCAGCCAACTCTAGATCATGGGTCGGGTAATTCTTTTCATGAGGCTTCAACTGACGTGAAGCATAGGCAATAACTTTGTCCCTTTGCATAAGAACACAACCCAAACCTGAAATAGAAGCATCACTATAAACAACAAGATCATCGGTACCTTCGGGTAAGGCAATGATCGGAGCTTCACATAACTTAGTCTTTAACGTTTGAAAGGCCTTTTCCTGAGCTTCGGTCCACACAAACTTCACCCCTTTCTTTGTCAATTCAGTCATAGGCTTAGCTATACGGGAGAAATCCTGAATGAACCTTCGGTAGTAGCCCGCTAAACCAAGAAAACTCTTGATTTCCGTGGGTGTCTTTGGCTGTTCCCATTTAGAGACAGCTTCGATCTTTGCGGGATCAACTTTAATTCCTTCAGAAGAGATAACATGCCCGAGAAATTAAACTTCTCGAAGCCAGAATTCACACTTGGAGAACTTTGCATATAACGTTTTCTCCCTAAGAACCTCAAGAACGGCTCTTAAGTGCTCACGGTGCTCCGCTTCAGACTTGGATTAAATCAGAATATCGTCAATAAAGACAATTACAAAATGATCTAAGAATGGGCGACATACCCGATTCATTAAATCCATAAAAGCGGCTGGAGCATTTGTCAACCCAAATGGCATGACAAGAAACTCATAGTGCCCATATCGTGTGCGAAAAGCTGTCTTGGCTACATCTTCCTTTTTGACTTTTAACTGATGGTAGCCGGACCTTAAATCAATCTTAGAGAAGTAAGAAGCACCATGGAGCTGATCAAAGAGATCATCAATACGCGAAAGAGGATACTTATTCTTAACCGTTCGCTTATTCAGCTCACGATAGTCTATGCACATGCGCATAGAACCATCTTTCTTTTTGACAAAGAGAACCGGAGCTTCCCAAGGCGAGGAACTAGGTTGTATAAAGCCTTTTTCAAGTAGCTCTTGGAGCCGAGTCATTAGCTCTTTCATTTCAGTAGGAGCCAAACGATATGGTGCTTTTGCAACAGGAGTAGCACCAGGTACAAAATCAATTTGAAAAATGACCTCTCGGTCAAGAGGAATACCGGGAAGATCATCCGGAAAGACATCAGAAAATTCAGAAACCACATCAACATTAGAGATAGAAGACTTTTCCTTTCATGTATCGATAACATAAGCAAGAAAATGATTCTTATTATGCCGAATGCAATTGAGAGCCTTCTTCAAGTTAATGATCTTTAAGCTCCCTTTCTTCTTATCTCCATAAACATAAATGACCTTACCATCCGGAGAAGAGAAACGCACAATCTTTTGAGAACATATAATAGTAGCATCATTTTGAGACAACCAGTCACTATATCAAAACCGGCAAGAGTAGTAGGCAATAACTGGACTGGAAAGGAACGACCCTCAATCTCGATAGAACAATCATCATAACCCACACGGATGTCACTAATAGTACCGTTAGCAATTTCGACCTCTATAGAACAATCAAGGGGGGTAGTAACTCTTTCGAGCTTAGGAGCAAACAATGTAGACACAAAAGACCTATTTGCACCCGAATCAAAAAGAACAGAAGCAGGTTTTGAATTAACAAGAAAAGTATCGCTTACTACCTCATCGTTGTCTTTGGCAGCTTCCACTGTCATCTGAAGAGCTTGAAACCTTTTGCTTTTGGGCAACCACCTTCTTCCCATCATTCTTCATCCGAGGACAATTAGCAATCAAATGACTCGTTTCTTGACACTTATAACAACGAGTCTTGTCTTTACAAACAGCTGCAGCATGCCCCGGTTTACCACACTTATCACACCTCTTGGTCTTGTCTGAACATGGACCATCATGATGGGACTTGCAAGTTGTACACCATGTGCTACTCTTCTTCTTATCCTTTCCCCCATTCGAGGAAGAACCACTTTTAAACCTCTTATTAGAATTTGATGACCCATTGATCCTTCTCTTGAATCCAGACTTCTTATCATCATCTTTAGTAGCCACTTTCTCAGTTTTAACGTCATCATCCAACCTCTTAGACTCCTTGATCGCAGCAGACAATGTAGTATGTTGCCTACAAAGACCACGATAATTAGAAGGGAGACCATCACAATAAGCTTCGATCTGATCAACATCTCTATGAACCATGTGACCAACAAACTTGAGCTTTTCCATAAATGAGTGAGCATACTCAGTTATGGCACCGGGCTTAGCGGTTAAAGCTCGGAATTCCTTCTCAATCAACCTCAACTCACGAGTACCCACATATTCTTCCAAAAACTTATACCTGAATGTACCCCAAGGCATAACAACTAGTACCTCGGGAGCCAATGAAACAGTAGCAGCCCTCCACCAATTGCGAGCATTCTTCTTAAGCATACGGGAAGCACACAACACCTTCATATCTTCGGGACAATAACATGAAGCAAACACAACCTCTATATCATCCAACCACTCCATAGCACCTACAGCATCCTGAGTGCCATCATACTCTTTCGCACCACACTTCTGGAAGCTATCATAGTTAAAGTTAGTGGCTCGAGGAGCAACCACAACACGAGGCTCCACCACATTTCCCCCACCATTCACATCAGCAACCACATTCTCAGGAGCAACCTGTGACCTTACAATGGATGGCTCAGCACGGTTTGAGCGGTTGGAATAGTTTCCATCAGTATGCTTATCCCGATGCAAGCTAGCTTCCCTTTCAGCTCTCATTTGAGCCAACTCCTCTTCAGTCCTTCTCAAAAGAGCTCGAATAGCCCTCAACTCTTCATGCATTTCAGCTTGGTTAGGGAACTGTTCAATCACTGGGTTTGCCCTATCGATTTCTGACCTTGTGGGCTGTGCACCCGGAAGTGGCCTTTGAGGAGGCCTTTGGTTAACACCATTTCCAGCCCCATTCTGATCAGCTGGAGCATTGCTTGGAGTAGCTCTCTCACGTTGACTGTTAGTACGAGTGTTAACCATGTTGTCTACAATGCAATGACGACGGTTAGCAAAGGTTAAAGCGAGAACAAAGAGATTAAGGCTACATAACATTTATTTCAGCAACATATAAACACATTCATGCCTCAATCTACACTCTCACTCAGTCCCAAACCCGTCCTAAAGCATTTCATCTCAAAGGCTAAGCATTCCTACTTAAGCCTAACTTATCCTCTATCGGTTTAAGTCCAATTCCTATGGTAAACCTATAGTCCTTGGTTCACTTAAGCCATTTCTCTGATACCACTTGTAACACCCGTCGTTTAAAAATATGGATTTCCAAAAATTTTCGCCTAACGGCGTCAAGAGAAAACGGAAGTAAACTTTAAAAGTTCAAACCACAGAATCTGTTTGGTTCCTTTATTAGTTGGTGTTACTAGCCATATCATCAAAATAAGTTTAAATGGAAACTCATCGGTTGCCCAACATAAAACAACCGACCACAGTATGAATACAAGTCATAAATATCATAACATAATGCAAAAGTCTAAACTGAGCAGCCACTATGGGTAAACTATAGCCATCTTCAAGTCAATCTACCCATGCCTCGCTCTTATTCATCATCCATCACATAACTTGCTAAACCTGAGGGGACAACACATTTCAAGAAACAAGTGTTAGCTAACGAATTAGCTAAGTAAGATAACACACCATTATAAAACATTTGTCCAATTAGAACATTATATAAAAGTCGTATTACATCATTAAGGCACATATCATCTCAAAACATCACATCTTTGCATTTAACATCTTTCATATAGGATAGATCATCCTAAATGTGCCTAATCATCTTTAGCATCTTCACATATCACATCCACACATCTTTGTAGTGGTGACATAAGTCCCACCCGACTAGATGAATAAACCTTACGGCTGTCCATCAACGTCGTTAAGGAATGGCAAGCCAATCCAGGAGTAATCCGTATGTTCAAAGACATTGGTGGGTAATCAGGCCACCCGAAGATACTCTACCACTTAATTATGTTGCAAGGAGCCACCCGAGCAACCACATATACGCACCCGCCGGGCAAGGGCAAGTACGGGTTAAGCTTAACACTTTCACATCATTTACGAGCTCGATTTACATCACATATAGTTTAGGTGTCCACATTACCTAAATCTTATCACATATCATATTAACGTTTGGGCCCTTAAACGTGCACGTGTCATGGCAACCTATTAAGTCTAGTGAACTAGATGAACAAGCCATACAATCATGCACATTTCATTACATCTCAAAGCATAACATATCATTACATATCACATCATTTCATTTCATATCATAGGGACTGCATATCAGGCCTCAATGGTCACTTACATAGCCCACATCACCTCCCGTGTAACCCCGAATACCCATAAGCAATCAAGATATCATTTGGGAAGTTTTTATATGAAACCATGTTTTTTTGTTGAACCCTCAGCGTGTCAAAGTAGTGTATCTTACCTTGATACAGCTTACCAACAAGTTAAGAGTGTCTTATAGTGCTTGCTAAGTGCTCCCGGCAACCTAGAATGAGTATAAGATCGGTCTATAAGCTAAACAAACTTAAGTACCAAACTGGACTCTTTTATGCGCCGCATGGAAGCCTCATGCGCCGCACAAATCCAAATCTGGGCATTTATGCGCCGCATGGAATAAGTATGCGCCGCATAAATCATCGAATTTTGTCACAGAAAGTATCCAAAAATCTGAGCACTCAATCCATGCGCCGCATAGAATTTCTATGCGCCGCATATCGGCTCTCACCTGAAATCCATTTTTGAAAATTGACATATATGCGCCGCATGAAAGCCTCATGCGCCGCATAAACCAGTTCGACCAAAACCCCAACTTTTAAACCTTTAATCGAATTCCATACGAACTCAAACCATTAATTCGACCTGGAGACATAAAATTAACCTTTTTGACAGTACTTTTGATGACTTTAATCCTTCAATCAATCCTTTAATCCTTTACAACATAATCACTCATTGAATCACCCGAATAACATGAAATCGGTAAATGTTTAATCGATTAACCCAACCCAAACCCCATGGCCTGGATTGAATACTCTTCTATGACTCAATTAATCAGATTTCAAAGAGAATATTACCTATATTACCTGCACTTGATGTAAGGGATCTAAGATCTAAACAAAGCTTGATCAAAACGGCACGAAATGATTGGATCTTGTGGGAAAACTTGCTTGGAAGAGAGGAGGATCGGCTGGAGGGTTTCTCACGTATGATGGCAGATGTTTTGTGACAATTAGGGCTGCCTAATTGCCCTCTAATCCCTGGCCATCCACCCCTAAACTTACACTTAGGGCCCCTCAACTTCTAAACTTAACTTTATTAGCTTATCTTTCTACCGGGAGTCTTAACACACTAACAAGCACTTAATTACTTAACTTTACTTTGATTACTTTCATTAAACATCATATTAATCATTTCACATTAATCACATCAACATTTAATCACATAATCAAATATAAGGCACATAAACTTAACGAACCTAACATTAACTAACGGAAGGTCAAATAGTCAAACACAAAACGTTTGGGATGTTACAATACGTGCTCGTGAAAGATTGAATCTTAATATTGAATCTGAAGAACACACATTAGGAGACTTAAATGAACCTCCTAATTTCAAAGCTGCATTATCAGATCCAGAATCTGACAAATGGCTTGAAGCTGCGAATGTGGAAATGGATCTTCAAGAAGAAGACCGACATGGATGGAAATGTACACACCTATAAAGCTCGTCTCGTGGCGAAAGGCTATACTCAGCTCTATGGAGTTGACTATGAGGAAACCTTCTCTCCCGTAGCGGACATTAGAGCTATTAGGATTATCTTAGCCATAGCAGCGTACTATGACTATGAGATATGGCAAATGGATGTCAAAACGCTTTCTTGAATGGTTATCTAGACGAGGAAGTCTATATGGTACAACCAGAAGGTTTTGTTGATTTAAAATATCCCAACAAAGTATGCAAGCTTCAGAGGTCCATTTATGGACTAAAGCAAGCATAAAGAAGTTGGAATAAAAGGTTTGATGAGGAAATCAAAAAGTTTGGTTTTGCTCAAAATCCTGATGAGCCATGTGTATATCGCAAAGCTAGTGGGAGTAATGTTACTTTCCTTGTCTTATATGTAGATGACATATTGATAATAGGAAATCACATTCCAATGTTGCAATATGTAAATCCCATCTTGGAAAGTGTTTTGCTATGAAAGACTTGGGTGAAGCAGCATTTATTCTTGGAATCAAGATCTACAGAGATAGAAGTAAACGGTTGATTGGACTAAGTCAAAGTGCTTATATTGATAAGATCTTGAAGCGATTCAAGATGAAGAATTCCAAGCGTGGTTTCGTACTCATGCAGGAAGGACTTGGCTTATCTAGCAAACAAGGTGCCTCTACACCTGAGGAGGTGGAGCGTATACAGAGGGTTCCTTATGCTTCGGCTGTGGGATCCATTATGTATGCGGTAAGATGCACTAGACCTGACATAGCGTTCGCGCAAAATATCGTTAGTCGATATCAACAGAATCCAGGTGAAGATCACTGGACTGCTGTGAAGAACATTCTTAAGTACATGCGGGCTACTAAAGATTTATTTCTGGTGTATGGAGGAAATCCCGATACAGAGCTCAAAGTGACTGGATACTGTGATGCTGGATTTCAGACTGATAAAGATGATACAAAATCTCAGTCGGGATATGTCTTCATTTTAAATGGAGGCCCGGTGGATTGGAAGAGCAAGAAGCAAACCACAGTTGCTATGTCTGTGACAGAGTCTGAGTATACTGCCGCCTCAGATGCCGCCATGGAAGCAGTCTGGATTAGAAAGTTTACTCGGCTTAACGTGATGCCCTCAAATAATACACCTTTAGATATGTATTGTGACAATACTGGTGCAATCATCATTGCTAACAAACCCGGAGTTTAGAAAGGTGCCAGACATTATCAAAGAAGATATCATTATGTTAGTGAGCAAACCGAACTAGGTGAAATCAATTTACTCAAAGTTCACACAAATTATAACTTAGCTGATCCTTTTACAAAGGCATTGTCAAAAGGAAAGCTCGATAAGCATGCCGAGGGCATAGGACTTAAATTAGCTAGTTATGTCATGTAAATCTGTGATTGGTATTTGGATAAAGGATGTTGAACAATTATTATTTTAATAAATGAATTAAAGTACTTGGTATGTTTGTTTTCATTTTAATATATAATTGTATCCTATATTTGCATGTTTAAATCCATGAATATTTAATATTCTAAATTTCCATTGTCGATTAAGTATATGGGAATATAGTTAAACTAAGACAAATCTGAGTGATTGGTAATATTCTTAAGAATATTTGAAGATGGTCCTACCAAACTCACATGATATCCATAAGATGCATATTGGACTACCCCACTTAACGAATCATCACTTTATGGATCGGCGTCATTAAGTGAAATTCGTGAAATGGTTGCTTTATTTATCCTTAGACTTGAGATACAAGCAGGTTATGCATGTATGGATTGCATTTTCTTGATATAGTTCTAACTATCCTGAATAAGGTAGTAACAAAGGGCTATTTTCAGAAATGTAGTGAAATGACATGATTAACACGTGTAGTCAAAATAGGATTTGTTCCTTCAACTTGCAATTGAATAATGATACCATTTGGCGTCCTCATTGATTAATTAAGATGTTTGTATGGTCATACCCAAATGAACTCCAGATGTTGTCTCGATTAATTTGGTAATCTTAATTAGTTGTAAAATTGAGAAACAGAATCGTTAAATTATGAAATGACATTGATCCATATTCATAATTAACAAAGGTATCTGAAACAAAGGGATAGTAAACACTGAAACCGTTTCAAAATACTTTAAGAAACTATACTTAATATTTCCGGGAGCATTGGCGTGTTGTTAGACGCTAACCAATGTTATTGCCTTTATATAACATGCTCAAGTGGGAGCTGTTGGAATATGATCACGTTAAATAAACGCATGTCTTTGTATAGACGTTGGGGCGGGCGGACGCTAAGATGAATTAAGAATTCTCACAACAACAAGGTCTACTCGACATGAATTAGGCGTTAATGAAACTTTTTACAGGTACAGGGTCACACGAAATGACACGTATACTCTATGTAAATATGTTCACGAAATGATTAATAAACATATGTTAAATGTTAAATAAATGTTTATTAATTAAAAGAGAAGGATTTAAATGTAAATTAGGAATTAGTGTTGTTTCCTAATTTCAAAAGAGGGGGGGGGGGACGGTTTGGAGAGGGGTTTCCTAATCCCTCTCAAACTTGTTCACCAAGTCATAAAACCCTTATAATTAAGCCCTATATATAGGGGTTAAGGCTTAAGGGTTTTTCATACATTCAAATCAATTGGTTTTGAAAACCCTAACTATTTCTTCCTCTCTCTTTTCTCTTGTTCGACCGAAGCAACAAAACCCAAAGGGTTTTCGGTTTTGGGGTTCGACTTTTAGGGATTAAACACAAAGGGTTGTGAGTTCGTGATCGGGTACTAGCATACATATATAGGGGTGTCAAGTGTGCGATCGTAGAGGGGTTTTGCTTTAAACCCTAATCAATAATAATCATCATTATTATTACTATTGGAAGCTAAGCTAAAAGATTCTATCCGCTACGTACTCGTGTAATTGTTCTTGATAATAGTTTTGAATCCCAACACATTTAGGTTGACATATCTCTTTATACACTACAAGACATGATGACAATTGCTGTTCGGGGAAAAAAAAAGACATGATGACAATTAGCAACATAATATGATAACAACAACGTGATCTATTCGAACCTTTTTACCAAAAGCTCGATACTTTGAGATGTTGATTTATCTTAATAAACCTTTTTAACTAAAGCTCGGTACTCTTGAGCAGTGGAGGAGCTATGTGGTGGCCAAGGGTGGCCATGTCAACCCCACAATTTCTATAAAACTCTATATTTCTAGTACTATTTCTAAGTATTTAATCAATTTTAAGGTAATTGGCAACCCCATACTAGAGTAATTGAATTTTGTAATTTAATTTTACACTTATTAGTATCATGAAAACTATTCGGCGACCTCAGGATTAAAATCCTGGCTCCGCCACTATCTTGAGACATTTTTAGCTTCCACAAAAAAATATCTGTCTTTTATAAGCAAACAACTGACTAGAGGGACATGTAGCATATAGTAAAACTAGATTAAACTCGCACGTTGAGCGGGATAACTATGAACATAAATAAAAAAATACAATAACAAATTATTATTCATAATTTATGATAATATAAAAAATTGTTAGATTATGACTGATACAAACAATACAATTATAGTTTATGAATATACATGATATACGTCAAATATGTAAAAGCATGACTACTGAAACATAAATATCGATAAATCATAAAAATCCTTTCTTATGATACATAATTATTAAATATAATATAATAAATATTACATATATAATAAACAATCTATTTGAAAAAGATAATTATTATTGAATTAATAAAAAAACATATATATATATATATATATAATATATTTATATAAACTTTGTATTATATAAAAAATAGAAAAATAAATATTAATGATCAAGATTATGATGGATGTTAGGATTAAATTGATGATTAGGATCATACATGACAATATGGATATAACAATTTAAATGAAAAAATGACATCTTAATAAAAGTCCAATGTGGCAAAAACTAAAAGTGTCACATAGGAAAAAACATATCATCTTTTAGTCATATAGAGAGATGTTACAATGATTAAATTTATCTCATATTTATTTCTTTATTAAACAAAATACTATTCCTACTTTTTCAATTTTTTTATCTTTAAAAAACTCAAAATACCCTTAATTTTCTATGCATTCTCAACTCACACTAAATCTACCCAAAATATCCATAAAATATTTTCCAATCATATCTATCCAAACTATCATTCTTTATTCATTAATTTAAATATTTTTATCTGATATCTCTATAATACTTTTAATAAAATTATTTATAACATACACCCCTTAACTCATAAATAACTATACTGTCATTTATATCAATAACTTTTAGATTAATAACCATTACTGTCACCACCACCACCCGTTGCTGTCGCCGCTGCATTACGCGAGTACTCCTCTCGTATTGTATTCAAGAAAGAACCCCTTAAATGTGTTCATCAAAACAGTTAGGTTTATCTAAAATACTATGCAAAAACAAATAAAAATTGATTAGAAAAATAAAATAAAGTAACAATTTTTAATTTATGAACAATTATAGATTTGAGAATTAATAAATCAGTAGACAATAAAGTGAGATCAACAACTCACAAATGACAATTGATGAACGAATAAAAGTTGACATCCTATTTGTATAGAAAGTTGCAAACATATAAAATTCGTGCCTGGGCATCCATCATTGCAATATATACATCAATGAATTCAATAAAACTTATCTTCTAAGTTATTTGATTTAAACTTGCTCAGATTTGAAAATGGTATATATTCAAATTCAAATCTTTGAAAACTTTTTCTTTGTTGAATATATGGACGATATCTTTAGAATAATAGAAAATAATAATGTTTCCAAAATAAATGGCAAAAATTTAGGCAACATATTCAATTAAAAAATTAATCTATTTATTTTTTCTAAAATCTGACTTGGCCACATTATTATAGGAAGAAATAATAACAAAATGCCACATTGACAAAAATCTTACTTGGCAAAAAATAAACAACGCCACATAAGTAAAAAATTATCATCTCTTAGTTATATAGAAAGATGTAATAGTGATGGTCTGATGGGGTCTTCATGCCAATGACCAAAGTTAATGTAAATATACAAGTGTAAATACTAAATTCCAGTGCATATATAGCAGAGGCTTTAACCACGTACAAACTCAAAGTTTCAAAAGAGTCATTTTTATCCCATTACATACAAATTACCCAAACTTTTAAAGGGGATACGTTTAAAGTTTAAACCATTGCATAGAAAAGAACCCAAACTTTTAAATGAGATATGGTTTTAATCATTAAAGAGATGTGTTTAAACCATACTAACATACAAAATGACCCAACGTTTTTAAATAGGGTATGGGTTAAAAAATGCGACTTTATTAGAATATTCGTATTGTCAAATTGATAGAAACTGGTACTTTGACTTTTAAAAGTAACCTATATATAAATGTTGACCTAGAAATGTAATTTTGATAAGATAAACTTGTTGAAACTAGAGATGGCAACGGACGAGAAAAAAATCGTAACCCGCGGATACCCATCCGTCATGGACGGGTAATTTCAAAAAAAATTTTACCGTGGATACATAACGGATATAAATATGTACCCGTTTGCAAGTCGCGGATGGATAATTGATATATCATATCCATCATGGATATATCCGTCTCGAGAACCCGTCATACCCATAAGTAAAACCCGCGGATATATTCATAAGATAACCCGTCAAACCCGCATACTATTTATTCATAAGTTATGAAGTTTGTATTTATATTAAGAAGATTCATTAAGTGACAAGAATATCAGTTAATAACCATGTGATAATACATTCATTATAGTTGAAACAGCTTAAGAAACCGTATGCAGATGGTTACTATTAGATGATACATTCATTATAGTTCCGGACCTTAATCAATTTAATTAAAATGTTCTTCTTTTGGTATGCATTTTTTTTACAGTGATGGTTACTGTTAGATTTATAATGAAAACCGCGGATCTATCCGTGAGCTTATATAACCGCGGATGATGGACATGGATTAAATATTTAATCCGTTTGCGGATACCCGCGAATTGGCGGATCAAGAAAAACCCGCGGGGATGGTAACGGGAAAAGGATATCCGCATCCGTTACCCGCGGGTGCCATCCCTAGTTGAAACGAATTAATAAAGTGATTAGTAAGGCCTGTGCCAACCGTCGACACCATCCTTCCTCTTCCTCACTGCCACATTAGCTTTTCTCTCTCCTAAATCACCTCTTCCTCACTCACTACCAACCCTAGCTCTTCCTCACCTCTTCCTCAAAACAAAAAAACAAAAAAAAGCAAAAGATTTTGTTTTGGACCCACAAGCTCCTCCTCTTCCTCCGTCCTCCCCCTTCCACCCATCGAACACCCTCCTTCGACGAAGGCCACGAACTACCTGCTGCCATTGGAGTCCTCGTCGACGGAAGTGAGGAAGGGGCTCGTCGTTTGCCGTTGGCACCGGCCTAAGTAAAAAGGAAACGATATGATTTATGCTATAAAGCCATGCTATAATAACGAAAACGATGGTGAGATTTGATTTAGAAACAAATTATGGTTTGTAAAGTGGGAATTTGACTAAAATGAGATTGGTTTAAAAGTAGGTTAGGTCAAGATATTGACCATTAAGAATTATTGATTATGCACAGGTGATACAAGCTAAGAAATCAATCTATCCATACGTTGTAGGATTCGTAGTCCAAACCTACGCGAGTTCTTTAACTTTATTTGAAAGTCTAGTGCACAGAGTTTGCATAGACTAATTAGATGTTCGGTTGGTAAACCATTGGGTAATAGCCCAGTGGCCACCAGCCGCCACATTAGGGGAGGTCTTGGGTTCGAGTCTTGCTAAAGGCAAACTTGAGATAATCAGAGGATTGTTAGTTATATTTATTGATTATTGATTATTCTGATGAATTACAATTTCAATTTGATAGGTAGATGTCTAGTCGGTTTGAATGCTTAAAAAAGTTCTTTAAGTGGACAAGTCACGTAGACGAAAGGATAACTTTGACGATAACAAGTGATTGTAAGACTTGAGAATAAGAGTTGAAATGGTATTCTTTACAAATAAGATGAGGAAAGTGCTTCCATTAGACAAACTAATATAACGATTGAAAAATATATTCTCGCTTTTAAGTCTAAATGAATTTGATAAGGATTATATTATATTGTTTGTAAACTCACTGACTTGTGAGGGGACCTGGATTTCATTGTGAGTGCAAAGTGGTTCATATAAACGAAATTTGTATACACGTAGGAATGGTGAGACTAGTGGTAAATGATTCGTTTATCACGAGTGGACCAAAGGATAACCGGAAGGTGCATGTGAACCACATGACTTTTTTTTTTCCATGTAATTAATGTAGATTTCATCATAATACAACTATTTTTGAATTAATTTACATCCAAGAGAAAAAAATTTAATAAGTCTAAATACTTTTATGAATTTCGGTTATGAATCGGCTACACATCACACATGCGTTGTGAATGTTAACAAACATTTAGGCATATAATTAAGTCATGAACCCACAAAAAATCGTGACCTAAAAGGCGCAACCAATCATTGAATGTCTTTAACACGTAAACTACACAAGAAGGAATATCACGAGTTTGGGCCAAATTTAAAAAGTCCAGAAACCCTGAACACAATCAAATGAATCCCAAACCATGATCTAATTGAACCTTGAAAACGGACTTTGAAACTTACCTTCCAAAAGAGTGAAAGCCGTTTTGGCACTAACATCAAAGAGCTAGTCTAAAAAAAGATACAGAATTTAAATTTTGTTGCAAAGACGCAACTAAGACCTTTGAAGGGATATTACCTTATATATTAACATATGAGTTGTAAATAGTGTTGTTTTTTTTTGTCTTTTTGTGTTAAAAAAGCTCGGATAAGAAATATATTTATTGAACTGAAAAATAAAACAAACATGAACAGTGGCGGAACGTGAACTTTTGTACTAGGAGGGCCAACGGCAATTGCAACATACAAAATTTTTCATTAAGAAAACCATATGCTGATATGCCTCACATAGCGGCATAGCCACATAGGTATATAAACGAAATACAAGAAATAACATTAAAGCAAAACAAATTACAACTCGGCACGACGACCTTTAAGGGTTTTAAACTTATCAATCACACATTGTGAATCAAACTTGTCTGCAATTTCCTTTTCTATGTAAACGACCAAGTAATCAGCAAGATATTCATCAGAAATCTTGGAGAATGGAATAGATTTAGTAAAAATAATATAAAATATATTCAACTTTTATTTACTTAGGAGGGCCACCACTTAACAACATTAGAAATACCCTTAGAAATATATATATATATATTACACTATCAGCCTAAATTTTTGGGATGGCCACGACCCTCCCTGGTCCTTTGTAACACCCGTCACTTTGACCGGTCAACGCTAGCGAACTCGTAAAACGGAAATTAGTCAAAGTGAAGTAAATAAACTTTTGTAATGAAAAGGTAGGCATATGAATAGTCATTAGGAGCGTAATTTAAAAATATGTAATATTGTGTCAACGAAATATTTGAACAATACTCGAGTTAAAATTTTTAACTAAACAAATCATTTATCGGAAGAAACCGGAACTAGTCGCGAGAGTGCAAGAGGGGAACAAAACCCCTCCCCACCTCTCATTTCTCCCTTATCTCTTTCTCTAACACACACACACTCTCATCTCTCTCTTTCTTCTTTCTTCCCCCAAATTGCAAGAACATCATCATATCTTCTTCTTCTTTCTTCAAATTTTCGGATTATACATTATTCTTGTAAGCAAAATTGTTAGAAACTTGTGAAATCATAATAATAGTACTCAAAAGTTCAAGCTTTCCTTTTTGGTTGCAAGTGTTCTTCACCTCCTAGCTCTAAATCTGAATTTGGTTGTTCAATGAACTTTGGTAAGCATTCTTCATCTTCAAATAACTTGTTTATATTGTTACAAGTCTTGGATTGTTAGCTAGTTACAAAGTTTTGGTCAAAAATTGGTGTTCTTGAGCATTTAAGTCAAAAATTAGGTTTTCAAAGAGGGATTTTTGATTTTGGAAGTGGGTTTTGGTTTAGAGTTGATAATATAGCTTGTTTATACTAGTAATATGTTGTGTTATAAGTTGGGCTTTGATTTGGGGTTTAGATTGGTTAATTTTGAGTTTAAAACATGTTTTTGAGCTGAAACTGGGCTTGATGCGTCGCATTGGGTGCTCCGAGGTGTTGGATGCGACGCAGTGCTCTGATGCGACGCGTCAGAATCTGCAGTTTTAAAATGAGCATAACTTTTGAACCGTAAGTCCGTTTTCGACGATTCAAGCGGCCACGAAAGCGTAATTGAGTCTACTTTCCAATGGTATAGGCCTATGGGTCCAAAACATAATTTGAAAAAATCGAAAGTTTAGATGAAGCAACAGTGGTCAAGTCCCGATGAGTCATTGTGAAGCAAAACGTAATGATTCCACCTTGGTTGGATCAAAGCCTTATAAAATGGACACAATAAAGCTTTTATAGTAATATTAGGTCAATATTAATGAGACCTTACCTCTTGAGATGCTTTAAGATTAATGTGATACGTGTATGATAGGTTTCGGCTATCGTGGACGTCGGTTCTACTTCCTTTCATTTTGGGGTTGTTATTGCTCGTCACAGGTGAGTTCCGTAGCTCCCTACTCAATAGAGATTCGGGTTGAAAAGTGTACAAGTTTTGTGTGTTGACTTGCTTGATTGTGCAATTATATGTTTGCCTTGAATGATGACGTAGTTTGATTGTGCATACGCTTGATTATCTTGATTGATGTCGTTATTTGATTGTGCATACATTTGATTGTCTTGATTGATGGTGTTGTTTGATATCTCACACGTATGACATGTCTTGTTGGTGACATTAATTGATTGATGGATTGACCGATTGAGCATATGATTATGATTATATGTTGTGATTAGGATAGTTGTACATACATGAAAGACGATGATGCCTTCAAAGAGTTATAGATGTGGTGGGAAGGCTGCGGGTGACCCTATATATAAGCATCTATAATTCCTTGAATGTAGAGTCGTATGAAGTGTATGTGCATTGTGGTTTTGGTTGATTGTTGGACATTGGACTTGTGATTGAGATGGACATTTACGCATTGTTACACTTGACGAGTTGTCACGCATTTCAAGTATTGTAATACTTGACGATTATTGTTGAGACGTACGCACCCCGATGTATGGGAAACATGTGCGCTGTTGATGATATGTAAATGACCCCGAATATATAGACGTATATACTTGATGATTTTGAGATGCCACATTGGTTATGGTGATGACATGTGAGTATCGTTGCATTGATGACGTTGGTGACACGCATATGATATACTCTTGACATTGGCATGCATTTGACACACTCTTGACATTGACATGCATTTGATACACTCTTGACATTGACACGCATTTGGTGCACTTCTTGTTATTGATATCACTTGTGCATGTTCATTATACGTTTTCTAACTATCTTGTATAGTTACTTGTATGATTACTTGTGTGTGACAATGTTTTGCTAGGAGCAAACCTATATTACGTGTCATGGTTGTATAAGGGCTACATGTGAGTTATTACTTGCCTTTATTTTGTTCATATTGTGATTATTTGACGATGGTTCCTTGTGATCCATTACTACGAACTCATCAACCTAGTGTTGACTTTGTTTAGTACACTTTTCAGGTAATCAAGTGAATCCGAGACGTGATGGTTGATTGTTGCATTTGCTTGGGCTTGGACTTACATGGATCCGTGATTCATCCGCCCTTTTTGGGTTTCATGTTCTTTATGTATTTTGTACCTTAAATGTTTGATGTTGGATTAACCGAATCCTTTTATGTCAAATAGTTCATGTTCTACGATAATTCCATGCTAATGCTATATCTTTTCGGTAATATCCTAGGCCTAGCTTGGGATGTTACATCCTTAGCATGTTCCTCCCCTGAACATGAAGGTTGATGGGGTGGTGCATCCTTTACTTTGATTGAAAGGTCCTTGGTTTGAATTTTGTCATCACCTCCTCCCTTTACTCTATGATCAGTCAAACGTTATACTAGTCTGCAGATATCATTTGCAGATCAGGGACCACCGATGATAATACAATCTGATTGAAAGGTCTTTGGTTTCAGCCCGTTTAGAGCGAGTTTGAGTATAGTAATTTTGAACTCGAGTCAAACTCGAACACTAACTCAATATTCGATTGTTTCGTAAGCTGGTTTAACAATTTGATATCTAGCCCTGGTCGTTCGAAATTTTGTTTAGTCACTCGAGTCGAGCAAACTATTCAAGCTTTACGAGTCCAACCAACTCATTTAAAATTAGCGTCTAATTAGATAGGAAACAAGAAGATATAACCAAAAAAGATGGTGGTGGTGTTGTACACACCCTCAATCATGTTTACCACAACAATCATCATCTTTTCAAACAAGATATAAACCACATCACAACACATCAACTCCACTACTCCTATCAAGTTTCTTCCTTATTTATTTATTCTTTCATCATAAACATAAAAGTAGTCCCCACCCATCCTCTGTAAAAATACAATATATTATCTTTTTTCACCTTCAACCCGCTTTTTTTGTTCTCAATATATACACACACCAAACTTTCATTTCTTTTGTGTCCTGAAAACACTTTCCCCTTTTTCTTTTTCATATTATGTTCCTGAAAACATTCAAAAAGAGAAAGAAGAAGAAGAAGAAATAAGAGATGGTGGTGCTGCGGAAAGTAGGAAAGTATGAAGTGGGAAGAACAATCGGAGAAGGAACATTTGCAAAAGTCAAATTTGCTCAGAATACTGAAACGGGTGAAAGTGTTGC
The DNA here is from genome assembly GCA_034093135.1 of Erigeron breviscapus. Taxonomy (NCBI): domain Eukaryota; kingdom Viridiplantae; phylum Streptophyta; class Magnoliopsida; order Asterales; family Asteraceae; genus Erigeron; species Erigeron breviscapus. Next base: position 81,029,925 of record CM067173.1, on the reverse strand, counting down.
CATGAAATTACTTGATCGTTCCACTATTATTAAACATAAGATGGTTGATCAGGTCTCCTCTTTCTTATTCTACTCTCTCTCTCTCTCTCTCTATATATATATATATATGTATATGTATATTCTCTCTCTGTGTGTGTTGATCTAAAATTGTGGTTATAATTTATAAATAGAAGTTTGTATAGATGTATATATGTATCTATGTAATGGATGAATATAATTAGAAGTTTGTTTAAGTTGATAATTGATTAGTTTTTTTTTTTTTGATTTAGTTACATTTTGAATGATTATTAAATTTGGTAGAGGATTAGGGTTTAATAGATGGTTTGTAGTGTGCTAAGTTAAGTTTATTTATTTTCGGGAGGGGAGAGTCGTTGAAAATGCAGCAATTATAGCTTGGAATCTAGAATATGTAACCAACTTCTAAATGTTGTTATTGTGAGTATGTATGTCACGTTAGCAAAAGTATGATCGGATACGTAGCCTTCTAAGTTGGATACATACGATTGAAATTTATGACTAAAGCTGAATACATTGTCAAAAAAATGATAGCTAAATTTATATAGTACTAGACTACTAGAAAGGATCAAGTGCTTTTTAATATATTTAAATTCATTCAAGTTTTTGCTGTATGTATCTTACTTGAAAGCGTGCATTCCGAGATTTCAGTTATTGCTATTTCTCTTAAAACTGGTATCAATTTTCATGAAGTTGCAGATTATATGCTTGTAAGTTAGCAAAAGATACTGGTTACCTAGTAAAAAAGTTACCGGATACACACTATAAAAGTAATTGGAAGTTCAATATAAGTGCACATTTATTAAGTTTTATACCTTGAATAAATTTTTGAGTAAAGTTTGATGGAAGTAAAAACAGATAGCCTAGTTACTGCATGGGGTGATTTTTCACAAGTGAAGAACAATTCGTGTAAAGTTGGAAACGTTTTCTGATCCTTTTCCGTGAATGAAATTGTTACCAAGTAGTAAAGAAGATATTTTTTAAATTGACAGTGAAGGCCACGTGGTTTGGTCAGAAGTTCAATCGATGGATAAAGTTTTTAAAAGCATAATTTAATTTATGTACATACCATAATCCTTAAAAGCTTTAATAGGTTTTTGCGCAGGTGTTTGGTATTCCTGTGTTATGTATATCTTTCAAAGCTTACTTAACTTGTTCTGTTATAATTCTATGCAGATCAAAAGAGAGATATCCATAATGAAGTTGGTTAGACATCCCAATGTTGTTCGGCTGCATGAGGCATGATCTCATAATCTGGACTCTAAACTCTACTTTTGTTAGAGATTGAGTTATTGAAGGAACCGAGTTTGTTAACTACTGTTGAATTTTCATTTAGGTACTGGCCAGCCGGACAAAAATATACATAATTTTGGAATTTATCACAGGTGGTGAGCTATTTGATAAAATTGTAAGTCTCTTAGCAATGTTAATTAGCTGTACTTTTAAATTCTTGAGCTCATAAATGTCATACATGTTTTGAGCAGGTCCACAATGGACGGCTCAGTGAAGCAGAATCTCGAAGATTCTTTCAGCAACTCATTGACGGTGTAGAGTATTGCCACAGTAAAGGAGTATACCACAGAGATCTGAAGGTTTTTCTCTGTTTTTGTTCTATTCTATTTCTGTTCCTCTATAATGAGCTCTCGTCATTGTTAACCACTTAATTTACTTTCTTTTTGTAGCCTGAAAATCTTTTGCTGGATTCCCAAGGAAATCTAAAAATTTCAGATTTTGGACTCAGTGCATTGCCTGCAGAGGTAAGATTCTTAATGTCAAGTACATTTTTTAAAGATTCGTGTTGTATCCCTCATCCTCATCGATATCTACAAACATGCAGGGTGTCAGCATCCTTCGAACAACTTGTGGGACTCCTAACTATGTTGCACCCGAGGTAATTACAGGTGCAACTTATCCTTAGTTTTCGCAGAATCACTCATATGTGTTGTCTTCTTATATCTTTAGAACTTTCTGTAGGGTTAAATGCAGTTATGTTATATTATCTCTTGTTCTGGCTTTAGGTACTCAGTCACAAAGGTTACAATGGTGCATTGGCTGATGTATGGTCGTGTGGTGTCATCCTATATGTGTTAATGGCTGGTCACATTTGATGAAATGGATCTAACGACATTATATAACAAGGCATGTCAAATTTGGTAGTGTAAATCGTTAACTTCAAGTGTATAGTTACAAAGTAATAACCTCATCTCTCAATATTGATTTCTGCAGATTGATAAAGCTGACTTTTCATGCCCAACATGGTTTCCAGTAGGAGCAAAATCATTAATTAATCGAATTTTAGATCCAAATCCCGATACAGTGAGTGTTCCATGATGTTGGTTAGTATAATATAATTTACTGTTAAGGCATTTAATATTTCGTGTGTAAAGGCAGCCTTAAACAAGATAGAACAAACTTTTCATTATGTTGCAGCGTCTTAACAATAACTGTTGCATGTGCAGCGAATTTGTATTGAAGATATAAAGAATGATGAATGGTTCAAAAAGAATTATGTTCCTGCCAGACTTTGTGAGTATGAAGACGTTAATCTTGATGATGTAAATGCTGTTTTTGATGACTCTGAGGTTGGCAAAGCACTCAAAAGATGCTATATATTATACTATATTCCTGTCATTTTCATATTACTGTAAATCATACAGCCAAATGCTTAAATTAAACTATATGCTCAGTTGAGGTTGCAGCATTTTCCTACTAATGCATTCTTGCTTATATGTTGTGTCATTCAGGAAGAACGGGCTGATGAACAACAAACAGATGAAGACACAGGTCCTTTATCTGTAAATGCATTCGATATGATAATTCTATCTCAAGGTCTGAACCTGTCTTCAATGTTTGACCGTGGTCAGGTTTGAATTCTTAGCCCCGACCTCTACCCTATGAACTTGAGAATTTCCAACATCACATCTTAACAGCACATAGTATTATGTAGCATTGGCCCAAAAGAAGAGTCCTGGATTTGAATTTGAATTTTGGAATTCAGAAGATTCTGGTTTACAAATCTAAAATTGAACTGGATGTTTTCAGCTTTTTTGTCTCGGAACATTTCATGTCATCAATTTTACGGTTACCGACTTTTGGATTTAGACAACTGATATATTTGAGACATGAAAGTGTAATGTTACTACTATTATTATAACAGTATTATTTCATCTTTCTTGCTATGGATGGAGTTTTTTCTCTTGCTGGATACCGATTAAACGTGTACCATAAAACATTAGCAATTCATTTCTAATTATACTAGTTTTAATGTAAAAATAAGCTTCTTATGCTTTGACAGGACTCTGTGAAGCACATAACTCGTTTTGTTTCTCAAAAACCGGCAAAGATTGTTTTATCAAGTATGGAAGTTGTTTCTCAGTCGATGGGTTTCAAGACACACATTCGGAACTACAAGGTTAGATTTATCATGATGTATTCTAAAACGTCCCCAATGACTGATAAAGGACTTTCAGTTGACCCAAATTCATATCATCAATTTTACGGTGATGGTGAGTTAAATAGTGTGTGTGCGTCTTTCTTTTTTTGTTTCTTTTTTTTTTTTGAAACAGCAATTGGTAACAAAAAGCCCAAAAGGGGCAGTACACCAGTAGCTTAGGTTTCTAAAATTGAAACCAATTTGTGGTTACAATAGTGGATCACAATCACATAAGCACCAAAAATCAAACTACTCCAAGATCACCTACTGTAAATATTTCCAAAACAGAAATTGTTACAAATTTTCACAGAATGGATGTTACCTTTACTTACAAATTATTTGATAAATTTCAGATGAGAGTAGAAGGGCTGTCTGCTAGTAAGAAATCCCATTTCTCAGTTATTTTGGAAGTGAGTATATGCTACTCGAAATTTAATAGTCTTCTTTTCTCTGCGGTAGTTACGATATTATATGATTAATCAATCATGTTTACCACCAGGTTTTCCAAGTTACGTCCAGTTTTGTCATGGTTGACATTCAGAAAGCAGCTGGAGATGGTGATGAGTACCTTAAGGTATTTTTATATATTTTTTTATTTTACGGTGAAAAATGTGGTTTCTCTTTAAAGTGAATTTCTGCTACAATATTCAAACTTTGTTTATTTTATAATTTCAGTTCTATAAGAATTTCTGCAACAATCTTGAGGATATCATCTGGAAACCACCTAATGAACATCAGGGAAAATCCAAGATTACAAAAACAAAGAGCAAACGACGTTAATGGTGAGTTATCACTTATCAGTTCATCTTATATAAACTTTTTTCACTTATCAATTGGGTTTTTAGCTTGAATTGCATTGCCACCCCCATTATAGGGTCAAATGTTCAAAAAGCCCTTGTCTCTTTTCCTGATTTGAAATGACTTGAAACATTATTTTTTGTTTTTATCTGAACTAATCATTGTTAAGAAAATGCCACAATAAAAAGGTCACCTAGGTATAAAAAACCAAGTGATTATGTCATTTTGGACAAGTTTCTAAGCGGTGCATCGTTTTGGTTAACTGTTATATTCTTTCATTTCATGCACATTGGTAAAAATGATTTGCTTACACTGAGAAACCGGTTACTGGCCGTTCATTAAGATAGTTGTTGACCTAAATCTTCTGCTTATTGTCCAAATGGAACAAAACACTAATCCTTGTAAAAAGGAATTGGATAAAGAATGTCTATTGTAATTTTTCGAATTAGTTGGTTTGAAATCTTCATCGTTGCAGACTCAAGTATTGTATATTTATTGAAATGTTCATTATTCATTATGGTTGTGAAATAGTGATAAATGTATGTATCTTGTGTTGCAGCCAAGACTTCTAACCCCCTCCTACCTCCAAAAGAACAGAAGAATGTCAATCTGAAGTTGATGAGCGTTAGTTGACTGAATTCCGTAGGTGTATAAACCCGAGAGTACAGGTTTAATGTTTGGTGTTAATGTGTTTTTTAGACCCACTTGTGTATGTAGAAAGCATTGTAATGAGATGAACGGATGATATATACTCTTTGTTTTGTTTGAGGAACCCAAAAATGATATGATTTTAAACGATGAGCCCACCATCTAATCTCTATATTATCTCCTTAATCGCCTTTGGTCTAAAATGTCATCATTTTCCTTCTTACTTTTGCCAAGCTCTAGGTTAAATTTACAAAGCATTTGACGAGTTTTATCATCAATCATCCGTTAATCCAGATGTTAATATATTGATTTCCAATGTGTGGTGCATTATTTACAAGTCTGACAGTTCATCTGCTTGGTTTTGTTAGTTCGTGAATTAATAGTTGGTCAATTAGGTTTGGCTTATATATTACAGCTCATGGTTTCAAGGGGTGTGTTCAAAATTTGGAATTGCTTGGTTTTTGTTTTCACCTTTTACTTCTTTCTCATATATAAGTGTGCAAGGGATGAATCTAGCAGTTCAACTCACTTAGACATTAACTTAGGTTTGTTTCGAGATGGGATGACGAACGACTGAACGAGTCGTTCTTGCCTTTACAAAAGATGGAGGTTTACTCTGTATAATGTGGTGATACTCTTCATTTAAAACACATGGAAATTACAGAAATCTCCAGCATCAAAATCGCAATCTTAATAAAACAATTGTGAGTTTAAATTTTAAAATATGACCAATGTTTGTAGTAGTTGGTGGTTTTGGGCATTAGGTTCCAACAAATTCAAGCAGATGTTGAATATTGAAGTTTGGTTTGATGTTGGGTCAGGTCAGTTCTAGATTGAGTCACTCGTATTCTCGTGCTCTTAAAGGGTGAACCCAACCTTTAGGTGCCGCTAACATGTCTCTCAGTTAACATATAAAACATAAATCACGCTAATCAAGATAAAAGGCATGACGTGATTTGAACTCTTGAACCACACATAATGCTGCAGATCTTCATCACTTGAAGGTGTATGCATTGCATGTTTTTGCAAACCAGAATTCGGATTGCATCTCTATTATGTTGTTTATTTGCTTCCTAGGCAATGGATCATTTCCCAATAGGTTGTTTGCCAATCAGTTTCTGGGTATTCAATAATGTATTATCGTTGTTTTTTTTTTTTTGCTTTCTTTTTTTGTATATGTCACCATAGTTTGACTTCATAGAGTGTCAACTAAAACCTCTTTTTATTTTAGTTGTGACAAACTGTCAATAACCAGATTGTGAGTAATCAGATTTTGAACTTCATAATAACAATGATATATCAGTACACAAAAAGGTGGTAAATCATTAAGGAAATCCACAATCAGTTTGATATCTAACACCCCCAAGTTTGACTTTAAAAGTCTTGTCACAAAATGCACTTCAAATAAAACTATATTAACAACATGAACATTGGACGTATGACAAAACTGATTAAATTTCACTAAACCTGATACAAAAAGTGAACAACATAGAAAACACAGACTTCTGTTTAAACACAAGACCCAAAAAGCCGAAAGTACAACTCATGATAGTCCTAACCTTAAAGCTTCACCACCACCTGCTCGGCTGACCGTTTCTTCACAACACCTCTCGAGCACAACTCATTCAGCAACTCCAATGCTTCCTCGGCAAATCCTTCATGAGCCAACCCTTCAATCAAAATGGTATAAGTACCTTCTGTAGGCTTACACCCTTTTTGAACCATATATCCCAAAAAGTCAATAGCTCGATCAGTCTTTCTAGCTTTACAAAGTCCCAACATCACTGCATTGTAAGTTAACACGTTTGGTCTGACACCTAACCCTTCTAAATTCTGAAGAAACTCTATCGCTTCTTCAACTTTTCCTTCTCTACTGAGCCCACTTACAACTGAAGAATAAGTGATTATATCCGGCTGCAGCCCCTTCTGCTTCATTTCATCAATTAGCATGATTGCCCGACTTGTTTTACCAATCTTTGACAACCCGTCAATCACAGTATTGTAAGTGATCAAAACAGGCGAACACCCTTCAAAACTCAAGTGATTAAGAATCTCGACAGCAAAATCAACTTTCCCATCTTTACATAGAGCAGTGAGAAGCGTGTTATAAGTCACAATATCAGGGTAACATCCTCGAGAAACCATTACTTCCAAATACTCAATCGCTCGATCCATCTTCTTTTCTTTGCAAAAACCATGTAATAAAGGGTTGTAACTTAAAAGTTTGATGCACAACCATGGTTAGGCATTTTTCCAAGATATCAATCGCCCGTCCTAACAATCCTCTTCGACACAAAAAGTTAATCAAGATGTTAAAAGTAACCACACTCGGAGCACACCCTTTTTTAAGCATATCACCCACAAATTTCTCGGCATCCATCCATTTACCCATACTACACATACTCCTCAATATGATATTATGTGTCACAACATTCGGCTGACAACCAATTGACGGCATATTGTTCAAAAACTTAATAGCATCATCTAATCTCCCTTCTTTACAAAAACCATTAATAAGCACATTATAAGTAACAACATCAGGCTTACAACCTTTCGTTTTCATCTCATCCAAAAGCTTCATAGCTTGTCCTACACCACTCATCTTACACGCAGCTTCTATCAAAATCGTATAAGTAATAACATCCGGATAACACTCTTTTTGCATCTGTCTAGCTAACACAACCATCGCTTCTTCTAACTTCCCTTTATCACACAAAGAACGCAAAATCGTGTTGTATGTCACAACATCAGGCGCAACAGACATTTTATCAAAAACGCTAAGTGCTTTATCTATTTCACCTGCTCTACAATACCCACTAATCAAAACATTATAAGTAATAACATCAGGCACAGCACCAGACTCTTCAAGTATCTCCATAACCCTAGTAGCTTTTCTCGTCTTTCCAGTTCTACAAAAACCCCGAATCAAACTCGTACACGGAATTATATCAGGTATATCCCCTCTATAAACCATATTTTCTAAATACTTAAACCCTTCTTCCAACTCACCATTCCTAATCATTCTCCTAAGATGATTATTATTCTCAAACTCTTCAAAATTTCTTTTCGAGTTAGCCTCGTTAACCCCGTTTAACTGCGCGGTTTTCGACCCGTTAACCGGCTTCCCATTAGGGGCAAAAGTTTCAGACTTTGTAACTGCAGACACCCTTTTAAACTTTCTATTCAAAAACCCATTTTTCTCATTCAATTTGCCATCATTTCCAGTAGTTACAGAAACAGAATTATGAACTATAAATTTACAATTCTTGATGGGTTTTCTATGCAGACATTGAAATGAACAAAACCCTTCATGGGTTTGCTTTATTGACACAATTGATTCCATATTTAGACCATAAACTTGGATTATAAGCTTAAAGTTTGATGCTTTATATATATTATATATATATATATATCAAGAATAAAATGAGGAAAAAGAAAGAAGCTTACTTATTCTGAAGAAAATGGTGAAGTATACCGCCTAATTGTCTTATCCGAATTCGTGTAATGAAGTGTGTTTGTGTGTGTGTGTGCGTGTGTCACTATGTGAGTGGGAGGATATGGGCTGTATATTATAATGGGCTAATGGGCCCAAAGAATTGTTGTAGGTGTATTTTTGTATAAGAATTGAACCGAATCCTTTTTATTTTTTTTTGAACGTAAACTGAACCTTTTTTATTAGTTTCACTATAAAAACCTCCTAATTAGTTTTCATAGGGTTTTTTATTTGTGTTCTCATCTCATCATGGCCGACGATGGTGGTAAAGACTGAGGATCATCATCCGTACACCAAGTCGTGTTCAACGACGACCTTCTGATTGAAATCTTACTCCGTTTGCCGGTTATCTCACTCTTTTTCTTCAAGTCCGTATCCAAACGCTGGTTATCTCTCATCACCTCCCCTACTTTCTTCAATCTACGGTTTCCAAATATCCATCCCCCGTCTGGTCTCTTTCTGCAGCAAAAAATTCCTAACCATGACCACTTTGAACGCGATTTCATGTGGTTGGATAGCGCGGGCAAGGAGAAGAAGAAATCATCAGCATTCACTTTTGGGTGTTTTGGCTCAGACGCGAGCAAAGTGGAAGTTTTACAATCCTGCAACGGTTTGATTTTGTGTGGTATAAGGACTGATCCAGCTGACAAGATTTACGTATACAATCCATCCAATAATGTGTTTAAGATGCTTCCACCAATATTTAATATGAAATACAACAGACAATTGGACAATATAAGATTGGCTTTTGATCCTACAAAATCACCTCACTACAAAGTACTGCATGCTCAACTGATAGATTTTGGTCCAATTCGACGACCACATTGGATTCGAACACGGATCTACTCTTCAGAAACAAGTCGTTGGAGTATAGGTAGTATTAAATATCCTACAGGATGGTTTAGTGGGGATTTTAACAAGGGAGTATATTGGAACGATGCAATTCATTGGTCGTTGCATCCTTGGAATCGGGGTCTTAGGCATTTCAAGTTAGATGTAGAGGATCCAACGGATACAACCACACAACTCCCGATAACCTTGCATTCGAACAGCTATACAGAGTTGTTTGAGTCCCGTGGTTGTTTGTTATTTGCTTCTTATGCAAGAGATTATCATCCCAAACACATGGAAATTTATGAGATGATGAATGACTATACTGGGTGGTCAGTGAGGTACATTGTTAATTATGAAGATAGTAGTCTAGCGGCATTTCTTAAAATGCAAAAGATGTCTAGTGTGAAGTGTAGTTTCAAGTTCCTGCTTATTGTGGTTGGCGAAAGAGAAGAGGAATCGTTTGTTGTGATGGAGGTATGTAGAAAGATTGTAAAATACAATCTTTTGTTGAAGACTCTCCACACGCTCTGTGATATCGATACACATTATGTTGGATTAATTAGGTCTTTTAATGGTGGAATGGTGAAATAGACATGTAAGTATAAGAGGCTACTGATAGTTCTTGTTGTGAAGTTGTTTCTTATTACTAGAGAAACTAAAGTTTTACAAAAAATATATGATAATGACACCGATTACAGGACTGACTTTTATATTACACTAACTAGTCTATTTTAATCAAAAGGTAAAACACCTAATCACTTCAACAGTCCACCACCTGGCTTCATGTAATACCACCTGGCTTCATGTAATACCACCTGGCTTCATGTAATATGTGTCTTACTTATTACCCCTGCACGTTTAGCCTTAAAGACTTGGTTAATATGTAATCCACGTTTAACTTAAAGACTTGGTCAACATTAATCCACATTCTCCCCTTTAATGTTGACATCTTCAATCCCAATCATCCTTCTCATCTTAGTGAACTTGACCCGAGGTAATGCCTTGGTCAAAATATCAGCCTTCTGTAAATCTCCACTAACATGTTCAACATAAATTTGATCCCTCTCCACACACTCCCGTATGAAATGGAATCTAGTGTCGATATGCTTGCTTCGCCCATGAAACACGGGATTCTTCATCAATGCTATGGCTGATTCATTGTCGACTAGAAGTTGCACCCTTTGGGCTGGTTCTCCAGTTAAGAAACTAACCATGTTCCTTAGCCACAACGCTTGACATGCTGCTGCTGTTGCAGCCATAAATTCAGCCTCACACGAACTTAGTGCAACTGTTTTCTGTTTCTGAGATGCCCATGTGACTGGATTGTTTGAGTAGTAGAACAACATACCAGTCGTTCCCCTTCTGTCCTCAATATCCAGACCGTGGCTGCTGTCACTATACCCGCAAATCTTACCAGTGCCACCCTTTCTATACCTCAAACCATACCCGGTTGTGCCTTTGAGATATCGTAAAATCTGCTTTACAGCTGCATAATGACTCTCTTTAGGCGACTGCATGAATTTACTTACTACCCCAACCGAGTAACCGAGGTCAGGACGAGTATTAATTAGATATCGAAGACTTCCAATTATACGTCTATACTCGGTTGGGTTAACATCCTTGCCACCTTCATCTTTGGTTAACTGTAAGTTAGGATCCATTGGCCACTTTGCTGGATTACATTGAGACATTCCTGTTTCTTTCAGAATTTTTTCGGCATAAGCTTGTTGCTTTATAAAGATACCATCTTCCTTTTGCTCCACCTCTATCCCAAGGTAGTAATTCAGCTTACCCAGATCACTCATATCAAAAATTGACTTCATTCTATCCTTGAAGTCTTGAATCAGCTTTTCACTTGACCCTGTCACAATTATATCATCAACATACACGCCAATTATTAAAATTGAGCTCTTATTCTGCAGCTTGTACACGGCTTGTTCTTGTGCACATTTACTAAACCCGAGATCTTTCAATGCCCTGTCGAGTTTTACATTCCAGGTACGTGGTGCCTGACGTAACCCATAAAGAGCTTTATGCAACCTATACACCATGTCCTCTTTTCCTTTTATTTCAAAGCCAGATGGTTGTGACACGTAAACTTCCTCCTTAAGCTCCCCATTTAAGAAAGCCGACTTGACATCTAAGTGATGTACAAACCAGTTTTCTTTTGCTGCAAGAGCTAATATCAACCGTATTGACTCCATCCTAGCCACTGGAGCAAACGCGTCTTCAAAGTCTACACCCTTCTGTTGTACATAACCCTTGGCCACAAGGCGTGCCTTGTGCTTCGTGACTGCACCAGTTGCATCTTTCTTCACTTTGAACACCCACTTTAACCCTATCACCTTTTGATTAGGTGGTAATTGGGTTAAAGTCCACGTCCCATTTTTCTCTATTGAGTCTATCTCCGTGCGCATAGCTTTCATCCAATGGGTCTCCTTTGCTGCCTCTTGAAATGAATCTGGTTCTTCATTTAGTAACAACAAACCCGCTTCTTTGTACATATCACTCACTTCTTCTTCTGTCAACTTGGGTGCCCTTTGGTTTACATCTTGGATAAAACGAGTACCCCGTATAGGAGTGTCATCAAGAGCATCAGCTGGAAGTGTATTATCTGTGGGGTTAATATAAGAAGAAAGAGAATCATTAGTCTTATGTGTGGTTGATGGGGTGTGTGATCCCCCACTACTTTCCATATTATCATGTGACTCCCATCCATCAACTATGGGTTGCATTATTCCCCATATTAAGCCTGACATCTCTCCTTGTTTTGTTCCCCATTGCCATGATTTTTTTTCAAAAAAAACTACATCACGTGAGACTACTATCTTTTTCTCAATTGGATTAAAGAATCTATAAGCCTTACTCCTAGGCTCTATACCCAAGTGTATCACGGGTATACCTCTGTCTTCCAATTTTGAAAGATGACTTTTCACCTTTTTTACATATGCCAAACATCCAAATACCCTTAAAAAATTCAAATTTGGCTTTCTTTTTCTCCAACCTTCGTAAGGTGTTATATCTTTTACAGCCTTTGTGGGCAATCGATTGAGCAAATATACTGCATGGCGGACAGCCTCCCCCCAAAGTGTTTCTGGTAGACTCATGCTCTTCAAGAGTGCTCGTGTCATCTCGACTACTGTTCTGTTTCTCCGCTCCACAACACCATTTTGTTGTGGAGTATAAGGTGCTGTGGTTTGCCTTTGAATCCCTTCTTCTTGACAGAACTTAACAAAAGCCTGTGAATTAAACTCACCCCCGCGGTCTGTTCTTAACTTCTTGTAATATCGGTCACCCCGACCTCGCCATGACCCACGACCTCCTCGTGAGCTACCTCTGCCTCTTCTACCACCATTCCAGCCTCGTCCACGACCACATGAACCTTTGTTATTATATCTACTAGTTGTTTGGCTCTCCGCCTTTGTAAACAACAGTAAATTCTCCCCATTCGACCCTCCTTGTCGAAGTCTTAACCTGTCTTCATATGCCTTCAACCGACCTATTGCTTCATCAAATGGCATTTTTTCTAAATCTGAGTATTGTTCCATTGATGCAACAAGTTGTATAAATTTTTCTGTAACTGTATCAAAAAGTTTTTGGACCAGTTCTGCGTCTCCTAGTGTCGCCCCGACACTGTTATACTTCGAGATCATGCCAGAAAGTTTCCCAGCATATTCATCAATGGACTCACCTTCCTTCATTCTAAGTCCCTCGAACTCACACTTCAACGTGTGTAACCGGGCCTTTTGAACTCGATCTGCGCCAACGAACCGAGTTTTCAACGACTCCCATACTTCACTGGCTGTTTTCTTCTTAGCCACCTGCATCAGAATATCTTCTGGTATTGCTTGGAAGATGAAAGCACGAGCCATTTTACTCTTCTTTTCATCTACAGCCACACCGGCTGCCGGCTCAACGGATTCCCATAACCCTTGGGCATCCAATATGGCTTCCATCTTAATGGCCCACGTCGTGTAGTTTGTGGAAGTAAGAACAGGACTTTGAAAAGTAACTGGGTTTTCTTTGGGAGGGTTTGAGGTGCTTGATACAAGTGCCATTTGTGATGATCGAATGATTTTTGGCATATACGAGAACCTGTCTCTGATACCAAATTGTTGGATTAATTAGGTCTTTTAATGGTGGAATGGTGAAATAGACATGTAAGTATAAGAGGCTACTGATAGTTCTTGTTGTGAAGTTGTTTCTTATTACTAGAGAAACTAAAGTTTTACAAAAAATATATGATAATGACACCGATTACAGGACTGACTTTTATATTACACTAACTAGTCTATTTTAATCAAAAGGTAAAACACCTAATCACTTCAACAGTCCACCACCTGGCTTCATGTAATGCCACCTGGCTTCATGTAATATGTGTCTTACTTATTACCCCTGCACGTTTAGCCTTAAAGACTTGGTTAATATGTAATCCACGTTTAACTTAAAGACTTGGTCAACATTAATCCACATTCTCCCCTTTAATGTTGACATCTTCAATCCCAATCATCCTTCTCATCTTAGTGAACTTGACCCGAGGTAATGCCTTGGTCAAAATATCAGCCTTCTGTAAATCTCCACTAACATGTTCAACATAAATTTGATCCCTCTCCACACACTCCCGTATGAAATGGAATCTAGTGTCGATATGCTTGCTTCGCCCATGAAACACGGGATTCTTCATCAATGCTATGGCTGATTCATTGTCGACTAGAAGTTGCACCCTTTGGGCTGGTTCTCCAGTTAAGAAACTAACCATGTTCCTTAGCCACAACGCTTGACATGCTGCTGCTGTTGCAGCCATAAATTCAGCCTCACACGAACTTAGTGCAACTGTTTTCTGTTTCTGAGATGCCCATGTGACTGGATTGTTTGAGTAGTAGAACAACATACCAGTCGTTCCCCTTCTGTCCTCAATATCCAGACCGTGGCTGCTGTCACTATACCCGCAAATCTTACCAGTGCCACCCTTTCTATACCTCAAACCATACCCGGTTGTGCCTTTGAGATATCGTAAAATCTGCTTTACAGCTGCATAATGACTCTCTTTAGGCGACTGCATGAATTTACTTACTACCCCAACCGAGTAACCGAGGTCAGGACGAGTATTAATTAGATATCGAAGACTTCCAATTATACGTCTATACTCGGTTGGGTTAACATCCTTGCCACCTTCATCTTTGGTTAACTGTAAGTTAGGATCCATTGGCCACTTTGCTGGATTACATTGAGACATTCCTGTTTCTTTCAGAATTTTTTCGGCATAAGCTTGTTGCTTTATAAAGATACCATCTTCCTTTTGCTCCACCTCTATCCCAAGGTAGTAATTCAGCTTACCCAGATCACTCATATCAAAAATTGACTTCATTCTATCCTTGAAGTCTTGAATCAGCTTTTCACTTGACCCTGTCACAATTATATCATCAACATACACGCCAATTATTAAAATTGAGCTCTTATTCTGCAGCTTGTACACGGCTTGTTCTTGTGCACATTTACTAAACCCGAGATCTTTCAATGCCCTGTCGAGTTTTACATTCCAGGTACGTGGTGCCTGACGTAACCCATAAAGAGCTTTATGCAACCTATACACCATGTCCTCTTTTCCTTTTATTTCAAAGCCAGATGGTTGTGACACGTAAACTTCCTCCTTAAGCTCCCCATTTAAGAAAGCCGACTTGACATCTAAGTGATGTACAAACCAGTTTTCTTTTGCTGCAAGAGCTAATATCAACCGTATTGACTCCATCCTAGCCACTGGAGCAAACGCGTCTTCAAAGTCTACACCCTTCTGTTGTACATAACCCTTGGCCACAAGGCGTGCCTTGTGCTTCGTGACTGCACCAGTTGCATCTTTCTTCACTTTGAACACCCACTTTAACCCTATCACCTTTTGATTAGGTGGTAATTGGGTTAAAGTCCACGTCCCATTTTTCTCTATTGAGTCTATCTCCGTGCGCATAGCTTTCATCCAATGGGTCTCCTTTGCTGCCTCTTGAAATGAATCTGGTTCTTCATTTAGTAACAACAAACCCGCTTCTTTGTACATATCACTCACTTCTTCTTCTGTCAACTTGGGTGCCCTTTGGTTTACATCTTGGATAAAACGAGTACCCCGTATAGGAGTGTCATCAAGAGCATCAGCTGGAAGTGTATTATCTGTGGGGTTAATATAAGAAGAAAGAGAATCATTAGTCTTATGTGTGGTTGATGGGGTGTGTGATCCCCCACTACTTTCCATATTATCATGTGACTCCCATCCATCAACTATGGGTTGCATTATTCCCCATATTAAGCCTGACATCTCTCCTTGTTTTGTTCCCCATTGCCATGATTTTTTTTCAAAAAAAACTACATCACGTGAGACTACTATCTTTTTCTCAATTGGATTAAAGAATCTATAAGCCTTACTCCTAGGCTCTATACCCAAGTGTATCACGGGTATACCTCTGTCTTCCAATTTTGAAAGATGACTTTTCACCTTTTTTACATATGCCAAACATCCAAATACCCTTAAAAAATTCAGAATTTTTTCGGCATAAGCTTGTTGCTTTATAAAGATACCATCTTCCTTTTGCTCCACCTCTATCCCAAGGTAGTAATTCAGCTTACCCAGATCACTCATATCAAAAATTGACTTCATTCTATCCTTGAAGTCTTGAATCAGCTTTTCACTTGACCCTGTCACAATTATATCATCAACATACACGCCAATTATTAAAATTGAGCTCTTATTCTGCAGCTTGTACACGGCTTGTTCTTGTGCACATTTACTAAACCCGAGATCTTTCAATGCCCTGTCGAGTTTTACATTCCAGGTACGTGGTGCCTGACGTAACCCATAAAGAGCTTTATGCAACCTATACACCATGTCCTCTTTTCCTTTTATTTCAAAGCCAGATGGTTGTGACACGTAAACTTCCTCCTTAAGCTCCCCATTTAAGAAAGCCGACTTGACATCTAAGTGATGTACAAACCAGTTTTCTTTTGCTGCAAGAGCTAATATCAACCGTATTGACTCCATCCTAGCCACTGGAGCAAACGCGTCTTCAAAGTCTACACCCTTCTGTTGTACATAACCCTTGGCCACAAGGCGTGCCTTGTGCTTCGTGACTGCACCAGTTGCATCTTTCTTCACTTTGAACACCCACTTTAACCCTATCACCTTTTGATTAGGTGGTAATTGGGTTAAAGTCCACGTCCCATTTTTCTCTATTGAGTCTATCTCCGTGCGCATAGCTTTCATCAAATGGCATTTTTTCTAAATCTGAGTATTGTTCCATTGATGCAACAAGTTGTATAAATTTTTCTGTAACTGTATCAAAAAGTTTTTGGACCAGTTCTGCGTCTCCTAGTGTCGCCCCGACACTGTTATACTTCGAGATCATGCCAGAAAGTTTCCCAGCATATTCATCAATGGACTCACCTTCCTTCATTCTAAGTCCCTCGAACTCACACTTCAACGTGTGTAACCGGGCCTTTTGAACTCGATCTGCGCCAACGAACCGAGTTTTCAACGACTCCCATACTTCACTGGCTGTTTTCTTCTTAGCCACCTGCATCAGAATATCTTCTGGTATTGCTTGGAAGATGAAAGCACGAGCCATTTTACTCTTCTTTTCATCTACAGCCACACCGGCTGCCGGCTCAACGGATTCCCATAACCCTTGGGCATCCAATATGGCTTCCATCTTAATGGCCCACGTCGTGTAGTTTGTGGAAGTAAGAACAGGACTTTGAAAAGTAACTGGGTTTTCTTTGGGAGGGTTTGAGGTGCTTGATACAAGTGCCATTTGTGATGATCGAATGATTTTTGGCATATACGAGAACCTGTCTCTGATACCAAATTGTTGGATTAATTAGGTCTTTTAATGGTGGAATGGTGAAATAGACATGTAAGTATAAGAGGCTACTGATAGTTCTTGTTGTGAAGTTGTTTCTTATTACTAGAGAAACTAAAGTTTTACAAAAAATATATGATAATGACACCGATTACAGGACTGACTTTTATATTACACTAACTAGTCTATTTTAATCAAAAGGTAAAACACCTAATCACTTCAACAGTCCACCACCTGGCTTCATGTAATGCCACCTGGCTTCATGTAATATGTGTCTTACTTATTACCCCTGCACGTTTAGCCTTAAAGACTTGGTTAATATGTAATCCACGTTTAACTTAAAGACTTGGTCAACATTAATCCACACATTATTTGAGTGGGTACCGCACCTTTCCGTTCATTGCATCTTTTGCTAGTGTGTAATTCAGCTTTCTGGTTTTGGGTAGGATTTTTCCATATCTAATGTTATGACAGCAATTAATTAGATGCTTTACGCCTTTACTACTTATATTTTGGATAACACTATTGTAAATTACTCATTATGTTGAAGCTATATCCAGTTTAGTCACAATGTTCATTTGCACTATTGAAAAAGAATTCACATCAGTAGCAATATGTTCATGTAATATGTTAATGTACTGTATTGATATATCAAGCACCCCAGGACAACGGTCAAAGTGTTATAATTCAGTCTACACCTTTTTGAGAGAATAATTCAGCCCATGTAATTATTTTTATTTTTAATTAAAAATAATAATTATGACCAGAATGTTGCCGCGTCAACCAAAACCCATCTTAACTTGGAATAAGGGAATTACCCACTTTGACCTGTTATCCAACAAGTCTAACCCATCCATCATGCTACCTCTGATATAACATAATGAACTGCAACTAGTTGCAGCCTGACTTAACTTTACAAGATTATAAGAGCACACGGATGCGTAATGTATGGGTTTGAGAGATGTGATCTGCAACAAACTATTGTGTTATGATCTGGCTTTTTTGGGTTTTTACATCAGTTGTATATGACTAGCTTATGTGTTTCAGATCGATGGTTCGTAGTCGTCTAGATGGAAGAAACATAATAATAATTATAAACCTGTCACATAAATTTGTATAAAAAGCAGAAATGGAAATTCGACTTTCAACAAAAGACTATACACAGAACAAACCTGAAAGAGGACAAAGTGCAAACATAAAAATCTGAGACTGAACACATATAAAGAAAGAGAGGACAGTAAACCAGAATCATATATGACATGCAAAAATTGTCCAACCAGTGGAAGATTGACATTTTCAAATATCTTGTTTGTTCTTGAAGCGAAAAAGCAACCAAGACAAAATTTAATAACAGCATCAAGACAATGAATTTGAGAGACATCATACATGGATATTAAAGTGATTGCTCTGATACACCTTGAAGGATATCAACAATATTAACAATAAGCATCCATTGATTTTCTTGATCTTTTATGAGGAAAGTTTTGCAGTATCTATCACCATCAGGAGTTGTGCATCAGATCTTTCAGTGCCCATACCCATTGTTGTACACTTTGAAAGCATCTCAAACGGGCAGCTGTGTCTTTTAGAACTCCAGGACGTCCTGCTCCCCAACGCGTTGCTTCTCTTGACACCTCCTCAAACCCCTCCTTTGGGTGTTTTTGACCAACTGCAGTCAAGCAAAACACTTCCATGGACTCTCTTTCATCCAGCAGCCGTGGCTTGTATGTAGCATCTGGTTTAAGTCGACCCACAACAGAGTCATCTCTTGTGGTTACAATTATTCTACTTCCACGAGCAAAAATTGCTCGATCCATGCCTAATATTTTCAACTGCTCATCATTGTCAACATCATCAAGAACCAGAAGGACCCTCTGATGCTTTATCATCCTTTCTATCAGTTTAATTCCCTGGTAATCGCTATCTATGCGTATATAACTCTCATCATTTCGAAGATTTGAGATCATCATCTTCTGCAAATCAACCTTTCCATTTGGCACTCCTCCAAATATGGCCTTAACATTCGGAAGAAAACAACAGTACTGGGCTTTGAAGTGTATTGCAAGGTGATTGTATGTAGCTATTGCAATTTCCGTTTTCCCTATTCCTACAGGGCCGGAAATTGCAAGGACACGAACATCATCCTCACAACTTCCGTTTAATAATGACATCACTTCTTCCATCCGAGGTTGTATTCCAACAACCGGGTGCATGTATGCTAGATCTACATCTTGGCCGTGTAACAACTTTCTTATTTTTTCAACAACCTGGTCCAATAACTCTTTTTCATCCCTGACAATTTCAATTTACATTATTCTATTTATGAAAAAAGGATGATCATACAGTAAACAGTTAAAAAGAAAGGAAGGTTTTACCCGTTGGCATCATCTTGAAGGTGCAACCCTGGCAGTTGTCCCACCTCTTGTAGAGCGTTTCTCCATTTCTGAACCCTCTCCTGCTCGAATTCTATATCGTGTTTTGTGAACGGTTCTTTATAAGAACCTTGTTGGGTGCTAACATCGGATTGTTTGACGCCCAAAAATACAGGAAGAACAATCTACTGTGAGCTCAGCTGTTGCACACATTGCATCATCTGGGAAAGTTCGTCAAGGCACAATTTGGAATCTGCATAGTTGGGTGAGAATACAACAAGGAAGATTTTAGATTCATCGATAGCTTTCGATAACTGGGGGGCAATACCAAGTCCTCTTGGGAGGGAGGTATCATGGAATACATCAAAGTTGTGGCGTTTAAGAGTCGCATAGAGGTGGCTTGTGAAGTAGTTTTGGGTATCTTCGCCTCTGAAACTAAGTGGCGAATCCAGGATTTTTTCTTAGGTAGGTCCTTCACTTTGACTTGACGACTTAGTTGAGGTAGAGAAAAAATTAAATGGGTCGGAACGACCTATCGGATCACAAATGCAAACATATAAACATTCATTCGGTACATATGTGTTTGCTTATTGCTAATAATGCATACATTACCATCACCAAGGTTGTTCCGAAAAATGTAAAAGTTTACTTGAAAATAAAAAAATAAGCCCTTAAAATAATACAACTTGTATTGTACGAATTAAATGAATGACAATTTTATAGTCTAGAGTGACATGTCCTTGAGGTTTTTCTTTTGAATCATCTGTAACGGCTTATAGTCTACATCTCGTAGTTTAGAATACGTGTAGGGGTTTCACCAGTATACGGTGAGGTGTCCCTTGATGTCGAATACCGACTAGCTGTTCAAAAAAAAAACAGATACTTGTGGAAAAAAAACTACTAATAATAAATAAAATCAATAAAACTAGGAATTCAATTTAATAATATTTTGTACTTCATTAAAAATGTACATTATTTATTGAGTATTAGGTGAATAAATTTAGCTTAATATTGTTTTGTTGCAATTTAATGGATTTACAATGTCCAGCTCGGATAAATAAATACTGGGTATTATTCTGTAAATTGTCATTATTCATAAACTAGATACTTTTAAGACATAATGATAATATCCATGAAATTATAAAGGGGTAAAGTGTAACTTTCAATTTTGAAAAGCTTAAAATAGACTAAGGTTTAAATTGAAAAATAACAATAATAATAATAACTCAAAACTTTGACTTTGACCATACAAATTATCCTGTTTGCAGTCGTCTTCTTCACATCTCTGGTTTTCTCAAACCTTCACCGGAAAAAAACTTTATTATTTTTTCTTTTCTATTTTATTTCAAGTAACATGAGAAACATAAGCCACCTTCAAGATTATGATGTCAAGGTAGGTCCTAACCAAATTTATACGTAGGTCCTAGAAAAAAATATCACATCGTCTCTAAACTTTTTCCGAAACTTAGGTAGGTCATAGGACCTACCTTCTTGTACTGTAAATCCGACCCTGCTGAAACTTATAAACACGTCATACCGAAATGTTTGCTGGATTGGTTCCATGAAACATCAAGAACAGATTTGGTGATTAACTAAAAGAAATCTGATATAATACCAAGAACAAAGTTTATTAGTATTATCAAGAATTAATCTCAAAGTAAGAATATGAAAGAACAGTAAAAATAAAAAAAATAAAAAATAATCATATGAGTCAAAAGTCCACAATACATTTTATCTCAATAATAGATCAAAAAATGAATGAATAATAGAGAGTTTTGGGGGATGAAAAATGCAGGAAATGAAAAAAGTTTTTGTAAATACCAAGTTGTAGCATAAAAGGTAAGGTTGGAATTTTTTGTCTTATATCCTTGTATATACAGTGTGATTTAATTTTTAGGGATTAATCACTGGATGACCAACGTACTTTCCCTCTTGTATATGGTTGTCCGTTAAACCAGAATATTAATGTGTATCACCAATAAACTTTTTAAATTTGTACATGGTTGACCAAATGTTCAAGCCACATTCATATCTGGTTCTCTCTCTTACTCATATCTTCAAAGCTGCTTCTCTCTCATCTTGAACATTTGGTCAACCATGTACAAATTTGTAAAGTTTGTTGGTGATACACATCAATATTCCGGTTTAATGGGCAACCATGTACAAGAGAGAAAGTACGTTGGTCATCCAGTGATTAATCACAAAAATAAAATATAGAAGACGGGGGTATAATGTAACCTTTAAACACCTTGAAATATATTTTCCTACCAGTTTCCTTCTGGTTTTCCTACCAGCTTTCCTTCCGGTTTTCCTACCAGCTTTCCTTCCGGTTTTCCTACCAGCTTTCCTTCCGGTTTTCCTACCAGCTTTCCTTCCGGTTTTCCTACCAGCTTTCCTTCCGGTTTTCCTACCAGCTTTCCTTCCGGTTTTCCTACCAGCTTTCCTTCCGGTTTTCCTACCAGCTTTCCTTCCGGTTTTCCTACCAGCTTTCCTTCCGGTTTTCCTACCAGCTTTCCTTCCGGTTTTCCTACCAGCTTTCCTTCCGGTTTTCCTACCAGCTTTCCTTCCGGTTTTCCTACCAGCTTTCCTTCCGGTTTTCCTACCAGCTTTCCTTCCGGTTTTCCTACCAGCTTTCCTTCCGGTTTTCCTACCAGCTTTCCTTCCGGTTTTCCTACCAGCTTTCCTTCCGGTTTTCCTACCAGCTTTCCTTCCGGTTTTCCTACCAGCTTTCCTTCCGGTTTTCCTACCAGCTTTCCTTCCGGTTTTCCTACCAGCTTTCCTTCCGGTTTTCCTACCAGCTTTCCTTCCGGTTTTCCTACCAGCTTTCCTTCCGGTTTTCCTACCAGCTTTCCTTCCGGTTTTCCTACCAGCTTTCCTTCCGGTTTTCCTACCAGCTTTCCTTCCGGTTTTCCTACCAGCTTTCCTTCCGGTTTTCCTACCAGCTTTCCTTCCGGTTTTCCTACCAGCTTTCCTTCCGGTTTTCCTACCAGCTTTCCTTCCGGTTTTCCTACCAGCTTTCCTTCCGGTTTTCCTACCAGCTTTCCTTCCGGTTTTCCTACCAGCTTTCCTTCCGGTTTTCCTACCAGCTTTCCTTCCGGTTTTCCTACCAGCTTTCCTTCCGGTTTTCCTACCAGCTTTCCTTCCGGTTTTCCTACCAGCTTTCCTTCCGGTTTTCCTACCAGCTTTCCTTCCGGTTTTCCTACCAGCTTTCCTTCCGGTTTTCCTACCAGCTTTCCTTCCGGTTTTCCTACCAGCTTTCCTTCCGGTTTTCCTACCAGCTTTCCTTCCGGTTTTCCTACCAGCTTTCCTTCCGGTTTTCCTACCAGCTTTCCTTCCGGTTTTCCTACCAGCTTTCCTTCCGGTTTTCCTACCAGCTTTCCTTCCGGTTTTCCTACCAGCTTTCCTTCCGGTTTTCCTACCAGCTTTCCTTCCGGTTTTCCTACCAGCTTTCCTTCCGGTTTTCCTACCAGCTTTCCTTCCGGTTTTCCTACCAGCTTTCCTTCCGGTTTTCCTACCAGCTTTCCTTCCGGTTTTCCTACCAGCTTTCCTTCCGGTTTTCCTACCAGCTTTCCTTCCGGTTTTCCTACCAGCTTTCCTTCCGGTTTTCCTACCAGCTTTCCTTCCGGTTTTCCTACCAGCTTTCCTTCCGGTTTTCCTACCAGCTTTCCTTCCGGTTTTCCTACCAGCTTTCCTTCCGGTTTTCCTACCAGCTTTCCTTCCGGTTTTCCTACCAGCTTTCCTTCCGGTTTTCCTACCAGCTTTCCTTCCGGTTTTCCTACCAGCTTTCCTTCCGGTTTTCCTACCAGCTTTCCTTCCGGTTTTCCTACCAGCTTTCCTTCCGGTTTTCCTACCAGCTTTCCTTCCGGTTTTCCTACCAGCTTTCCTTCCGGTTTTCCTACCAGCTTTCCTTCCGGTTTTCCTACCAGCTTTCCTTCCGGTTTTCCTACCAGCTTTCCTTCCGGTTTTCCTACCAGCTTTCCTTCCGGTTTTCCTACCAGCTTTCCTTCCGGTTTTCCTACCAGCTTTCCTTCCGGTTTTCCTACCAGCTTTCCTTCCGTTTTCCGCTTTCCTTCCGGTTTTCCTACCAGCTTTCCTTCCGGTTTTCCTACCAGCTTTCCTACCGGTTTTCATACCAGCTTTCGTATCTTTATTTCATAATACCTGGTTTACACCAAAACCGGTATTAGTGCTTAATTTCTTCATTTTCTAAGCCAAAACTCCGCCCAAATTTCTTCACGAAAACCGGTTTTTCAAAGGATTTCATGAAAACCTGATTTAGTGAAGAATTTCTTGAAAACCTGATTTAGTGAAGAATTTCTTGAAAACCTGATTTAGTGAAGAATTTCTTGAAAACCTGATTTAGTGAAGAATTTCTTGAAAACCTGATTTAGTGAAGAATTTCTTGAAAACCGATTTTAGTTGAGAATTTGTGTGGTTGAGTTCATTTGCATATTATAATACCTGGTTTACTCAAAAACCGGTATTAGTTCTTTAATTCTTCATTTTAGGAAAAGGGACTCTGCCCAAATTTCGAGCCGAAAACCGGATTTAGTACATAATTTCTGAAAACCGGTTTTTGTACTAAATTTACCAAAACCTGTTTTAGTACTAAATTTCTGAAACCCTGTTTTAGTACTAAATTTCTGAAACCCTGTTTTTGTACTAAATTTCTGAAACCCTGTTTTAGTACTACATTTCTGAAACCCTGTTTTAGTACTACATTTCTGAAACCCTGTTTTAGTACTACATTTCTGAAACCCTGTTTTAGTACTACATTTCTGAAACCCTGTTTTAGTACTACATTTCTGAAACCCTGTTTTAGTACTACATTTCTGAAACCCTGTTTTAGTACTAAATTTCTGAAACCCTGTTTTAGTACTAAATTTCTGAAACCCTGTTTTTGTACTAAATTTCTGAAACCCTGTTTTAGTACTACATTTCTGAAAACCGGTTTTTCAAAGGATTTCATGAAAACCTGATTTAGTGAAGAATTTCTTGAAAACCTGATTTAGTGAAGAATTTCTTGAAAACCTGATTTAGTGAAGAATTTCTTGAAAACCTGATTTAGTGAAGAATTTCTTGAAAACCTGATTTAGTGAAGAATTTCTTGAAAACCGATTTTAGTTGAGAATTTGTGTGGTTGAGTTCATTTGCATATTATAATACCTGGTTTACTCCAAAACCGGTATTAGTTCTTTAATTCTTCATTTTAGGAAAAGGGACTCTGCCCAAATTTCGAGCCGAAAACCGGATTTAGTACATAATTTCTGAAAACCGGTTTTTGTACTAAATTTACCAAAACCTGTTTTAGTACTAAATTTCTGAAACCCTGTTTTAGTACTAAATTTCTGAAACCCTGTTTTAGTACTAAATTTACCAAAACCTGTTTTAGTACTAAATTTCTGAAACCCTGTTTTAGTACTAAATTTCTGAAACCCTGTTTTAGTACTACATTTCTGAAACCCTGTTTTAGTACTACATTTCTGAAACCCTGTTTTAGTACTACATTTCTGAAACCCTGTTTTAGTACTACATTTCTGAAACCCTGTTTTAGTACTACATTTCTGAAACCCTGTTTTAGTACTACATTTCTGAAACCCTGTTTTAGTACTAAATTTCTGAAACCCTGTTTTAGTACTAAATTTCTGAAACCCTGTAAAATGTCAACTATTATACCGAATGAGTTTGTTGAGACGGTGTTAGATTTTTTAATGGGTGAACAACCAAGTTGGGAAGAAATACGTCGTCATGATAATCACATTTGTATGTGTTGTACCAGTTCGTTTCCATGTGGAGTGGTTATTTTTGAGGAAAAACAAGTCAATGTGGAAGTATTTAAGACAATTATGACACAACACAACAGTTTTCAACTTGAAATTAAGCAACTCAAATCTGAGAACAAAGAGCTCAAATCTGCTAATATTTCAGTTTGTCTGCCATGGGAAGTCTTCAATCTGAAGTTGACCGAATCAAATCTGACCGAATCAAATCTGAGAACAAAGAGCTCAAATCTGCTAATGATCTCATTTTGTCAAACATGGAAAGTCTTCAAAAAGACAATGATCATTTGCAGTCAAAGATTCTCAATTTAACCAATGAGTTGGATATTTCTCTCAAAGAGCTCATTGAAACCAACCTCGAAACCCAAGTTAAAGAACTTGTTTTGCAACAACAACTTTCGAAGCTCAATCGTGAATTACAAAACAAGTCCATTTCTTCGAGGAATAATGAGCAAACATGTTTCAAGTTAATCCAACAACTTAAAGCTCATTCCTTGTCATTGGAAACTCAACTTGCAACCAAGTCACACCCAGTGAATCCTCCTTCAACTCATGCTCCAGAATCACCTCTTCCCAACCAAACCACTCCATCTCCAACTAAAACAAAATCCATTCCTTCAAATGCCCAACCAAACCACAATCACCCAAAATTATCAACCAATACCAAGCAACACCCTTCCTCCAAAATCAAAACAAATCTTCATAACACCAAACCATCTCACCAAAACAATAAACAACCACAACCATCTTCTAAACCAGCTCATACCACTCCCAAATTTTCAAAAGAACCTCACTTCACCAACACAAAAACTCTTCCACATAAACCTCATCCTACTCTCAAACAAATAAACCCATATTACACACCTCGCAAGACCAGACCTCCCCTCAAGCCTATAAACAGCCATTGCCAGATATTCAAGGATTCCACCACCGGAATCATTCGTTATAGAGATCAATATGGCTAGTTCTCTCATACTAAACCCAAACCAAAACCTAAAAGCACTCCCATTAAATACTCTCTCTCTGAGCTGTTTAAGTTGGCACCACGAGTCATTCACCCTCGTGTGCAAAAAGTGTTTTACTATGCACAACCTTCTACTTCTCTCTTCAAATATCCAGTTGGACCCACCCTTACATGGGTTCCAACGTCTGGATCCAAGTAGGTGGTTGTGATTTGGCTTGTACACATATCAGTGTACAACCCGTTCAAAACATGTGTAATTGAGACGTTACTTCATAGTTATACCTTTCATTTACCGTTATTGTCATCAATCATTGTGCATGATGAACACGGTACATGTGTTCATCATGAGGGGGAGAAAAGCGTCAGAGATTGATTATCCTTTTGAGGGGGAGCACATTGCCTTGTCTAATTCTTTTAGTATGTTTTATTGTATATTTTGAAAGGAGTGATTGAGTGAGGGGGGCAAGATTTAGAGAAGATTTCGCTCATACGACAAGTTGAGGGGGAGCTAAAGCGACAAACCATTTTCTGGATTAATTATTTGTTATTGAGAAACTTGTGTGTTTGAGGGGGAGCAAGAGATAGACAATCAACGACTGTAATGTAAGAACCAAGTCAAGTTCTACACTCAACACTAAGCCAAGCTTCCGCACTTCATTCCAAGCTTCCGCTTTCCATAAGAAACCCAAGTCTTTGACTTCTCATAAAGTTTAAGAATTTAAAAGTTCAAAGATGCTTGAAGACGATGAAGACAGAGAGAAAGCTTCAAAGTCTACTCAACATCTAAGATTCTTAACAAAAAGACCCTCCAAGATTTAAAGATCGAAGACGATGCAACATTTACAATTCAACACCAAGGGGGAGATTGTTAGATATAAAATTGTGGTGTTAAATTGTAATTTAGTTAAGTATGGAGGGGTGTTCAATTGTAATGTAATTAAGTATGGAGGGGTTATTATTTAATTAAGGGAGGACCTTTGTGTAATTAACTTTCGGTATAAATACCCCTCCATCCCATGGATTATGTAACCTTTAAACACCTTGAAATATATTTTCCTTACTTTCCATATTCTCTCTACTTTCTCTCTCACACACTTAAGCCTTATAACCTTGATTCACGATTTAGCATAGTTTACAGAGAGGAAAGGGGATTTGCTTCAATAAGCAGTAAAAATAGAGAATTAAGCTAATATGAACGCCTGTTGAGATGAAAGATGTTAGTTTCTCACTATTTATAGTGTTTTATGGATATGTTTTTAATCTTGGTGGTGGTACCTTTTATGTCTCTATTTTCATCATCGAAGAGGATATCTTTGAAGTTAAAGCCACAACCGGAGACACATATCTTGGTGGTGTGAAGATCTTGACAACCGAATGGTGAGAATCACTTTGTTCAAGAATACAAGAGAAAGCACTAGAACGATATCACACGTCCATTTTTATTGTGTAGTAAAATTTTGAGATGTATGTGACTAATAATTATAAGAATTATTACTTCTTTTATGTCTCTATTTTTATCATCGAAGAGGGTATCTTTGAAGTTAAAGCCACAACCGGAGACACATATCTTGGTGGTGTGAAGATCTTGACAACCGAATGGTGAGAATCACTTTGTTCAAGAATACAAGAGAAAGCACTAGAAGGATATCACACGTCCATTTTTATTGTGTAGTAAAATTTTGAGATGTATGTGACTAATATTTATAAGAACTATTACTTCTTGTATGGCCATATGCGGCTCTTTTGAATTATTTAGGACATTTTAAAATACAGATTAATCACTGGATAACCAACATACTTTTCTTCTTGTGCATGGTTGCCCATTAAACTGGAATATTGATGTGTATCACCAACAAACTTTACAAATTTGTACATGGTTGACCAAATGTTCAAGATGAGAGAGAAACAGATTTGAAGACATGAATAGGAGAGAGAAGCAGATTTGAATGTTACTTGAACATTTAGTCAACCATGCACAAATTTGAAAAGTTTGTTGGTGATACACATCAATATTCCAGTTTAATGGTCAACCATGTACACGAGAAAAAGTACGTTAGTCATCTAGTGATTAATCCCTAATTTTTATCTTATTCTGGGAACTTTTTATTATATGGTGCCATGGTGGTGGGTGAGACAATAAGGAAATTTCAATGAAGGAAATTGGGAGGTTAAGTTAGAACATTTTCAATTATCGTATTTTTTTTTTAACAGTTAGTCGGTATTCGACATCAGGGAACACCTCACCGTATAATGGTGAAGCCCTGCACGCATTCTAGACTACGAGATATAGACTATAAGCTGTTACAGGTGATTCAGGGAAAAAACCCACAGACTTGTCACTCTTAAGAGTCGAATCCAAGACCTGTGAGAAAAACCAGAGATGTATCTGCCAGTTGAGCTAGCTTCATTTGTAATTATTGTATTAAAACTAAAGGTTCATTTTCAAACATTTTAATCTTAAAAGAATGTTCAAATTTGATCTCTCAAGTTTGAACAACTTGAAAGGATCTTACTATATGGCGTAAAGATACAAGTGAAAGAAGACAAAATGATTGAGTTAATAAAAATAAAATCTAAAATAGATTTGAAACAAAAAACTTAAACTCTACGACGATAACATGTTTTAGTTATAGATCGAGTTAATAAAAAAGTACAAGTTACTTTTTTCACCACTCTGTGACTGTGAAAAAATAAAATAAAGAAAAATTACCTATAAATTAGTTTAGATGTAAGATCTGTTATTAGAAAGACCTAGATTATTACCCGCGTAATACGCGAGAAACATATATAATTAATGACATGTTAAATTTTTATAATATTATAAGTTGACAAATATTTAACCAGGTAAGAATTAAACTACTAAAAAACATGAAGTTACATTAGTGGTCGTTTAGATTCTGGTTAACAGTGACTAGACATTTGAAAAATAGATACATCATCTATTAGAGGTCTCGCTAAATAAGGTTTTTGTTTCTTTGGATGTCTTTCATTCATTCGGATATGTCTGCATTGTCATTGTACTTGTGCTTTAACGTTTTGCTCGAATAATTTAGTTATACACCAAAATTACTAAGCAATTTAATTATCAATCTATATATCGCATGTTGTGTTTATCTAACTTAAAATTATGCATAATATCATATCATTGCAATTTTCATACAATTATTTTTCTGATATATAATTGTGATAGCTTACTATAGACTCCATATTTGTTTTTTAGTTCTTTATTAAGAAGACCGTTTGACATCCGGTCCGGTTTTCAAAACATTGATTTAATAAAAACGTTATATGATAAAAATCCTATACAAAAATCCTTATAACCAAATTTTATTCGTTATATGATAAAAATCCTATACAAAAATATAATTTAATAAAAACGTATTACATTAAAAAAAATTTTTTATTGTAAACAAATTAAATATAAAAAATGATGTAAAATATAAAAATATTACTTTCCATAATTATATCATTAAAAACATTAATTATTAATGTCTACAAACTTAAATAACGAAATAATAATAATTTAAATTTATCAAAATAAAATTAAATCTAAAAAAAGTTAAATAAGGTATATGACAACATCATTTGATTTAATGGCTCTAATTAAAAGTTGAAATTCATCTAAGGGTCCATACTTCTCCAATTATGAATTAAGGTTTCTCTTTTGTATATATTTAGAGATGATGTTTTTCGAAACCTACAAGGCTACAAAAACTATTATATACTTTGCTTATATAATATATAGGTTTTAGGTAAAATAAAATAAGTAATAAAGTACAACAAATAAAACAATAGGTTTTCCTTCACTGAACATCACCGTGCATAATGAAAATCATCGTGCATCAATTGATTCGTGAATCTTCGTGCATCAATTTAACCATGATCTAAGGGTCAAGATCTTGTCCTATTTATTTTACTTTAATACTTGTTTTACAATACCCAACCCCATAATATATATCCCATACTTTTGCTTATATAATGAAGAACCGTGTGATAGCATGAGACTTTGATAATATTAAAACAAAAACAAACTTTACAAGACAAACCGTGTGATAGGAAATTGTCATTGTTGACTTTTTAAAGCCAATCATTTTTCATCATCTTTCATCCACTTCCCTTTCCATCATTTTTCATCCACTTCCCTTTCTTATTTAGATGCGAAATTTGTACTAAATATTGTAAAACAGCTTGGGAAGTTGAAACTTCCACTAGAGCTATTTGATGCAGACCATCCTGTTGGGATTGAACCACGGGCACAAGATTTAATTTCAAAGTTAAGGTTAGGTGATCTTGATCCTTCCATTACTGCAGTTCTTGGAATGAGCGGGTCAGGTAAAACGACTCTTGCCAAGGCTGTGTATGATAGAATTGTTCTAGATTTCGACGCCAGTTGCTTTATCGAGAATATTTCCTATTACAAACATAATGGTCCGAATTGGAAGGTTCATTTGCAGCATGAGGTCATTTCTAGGTTTAATGGAGATGATTATCGGATTCATAATGTTTCAGCTTCTTCAAACGTAAGAAAATTTGTAAGCAATCGAAAGGTTCTTTTGGTGCTTGATGATGTTGATAAGTACGAACAGTTGCAAGCATTGGGTGTTCACGATCCTGCCTCCTTTGCTCCGGGAAGCAGAATACTTGTGACGACAACAAATAAAACAATAGGTTTCTCTTCACTGAAAATCACCGTGCATCATGAAAATCATCGTGCATCAATTTAACCATGATCTAAGGGTCAAGATCTTGTCCTATTTATTTTACTTTAATACTTGTTTTACAATACCCAACCCCATAATATATATCCCATACTTTTGCTTATATAATGAAGAACCGTGTGATAGGAAATTGTCATTGTTGACTTTTTAAAGCCAATCATTTTCCATCATTTTTCATCCACTTCCCTTTCTTATTTAGATGCGAAATTTGTACTAAATATTGTAAAACAGCTTGGGAAGTTGAAACTTCCACTAGAGCTATTTGATGCAGACCATCCTGTTGGGATTGAACCACGGGCACAAGATTTAATTTCAAAGTTAAGGTTAGGTGATCTTGATCCTTCCATTACTGCAGTTCTTGGAATGAGCGGGTCAGGTAAAACGACTCTTGCCAAGGCTGTGTATGATAGAATTGTTCTAGATTTCGACGCCAGTTGCTTTATCGAGAATATTTCCTATTACAAACATAATGGTCCGAATTGGAAGGTTCATTTGCAGCATGAGGTCATTTCTAGGTTTAATGGAGATGATTATCGGATTCATAATGTTTCAGCTTCTTCAAACGTAAGAAAATTTGTAAGCAATCGAAAGGTTCTTTTGGTGCTTGATGATGTTGATAAGTACGAACAGTTGCAAGCATTGGGTGTTCACGATCCTGCCTCCTTTGCTCCGGGAAGCAGAATACTTGTG
Organism: Erigeron breviscapus; assembly: GCA_034093135.1. NCBI lineage: Eukaryota > Viridiplantae > Streptophyta > Magnoliopsida > Asterales > Asteraceae > Erigeron > Erigeron breviscapus. Next base: position 80,998,339 of record CM067173.1, on the reverse strand, counting down.
ACGACAACAAATAAAACAATAGGTTTCTCTTCACTGAAAATCACCGTGCATCATGAAAATCATCGTGCATCAATTTAACCATGATCTAAGGGTCAAGATCTTGTCCTATTTGTTTTACTTTAATACTTATTTTATTTTAACTAGCTAGAACCATATTATATAATAATAGAATATATGTAGTTCATTGAAACTTGTTATATATACAACTCTCCTTCATTGTATACATGCAGGGAACCGATTCTATTAGAAGCATCCATTTGTACCCGGATGATTTTATTCGTTTGAGCTTGGATGAACATGTAACTGTGCAAGTAGATCGGGCCTTAAGAAAGATGAGAAACCTAAGGTTCATAAAAGTGCAAAGCTTTTATCCCTTTTTTTTGGTATTTTTAGTTTTGATATATATTGCATATTTTTCAAATTAAAAGTGCAAAGCTTGAATTGAAGTATTTACAGTATTCGATGTTAATGGTTTTTATTAGTACTTGAGTTAATTATAGAGTCTGAAGAAGCTGAGGATTCTAGAAGTAACTGGATCATTTGAGTTAAAGATGACAGGGAGTTTCATTGGACTTGAGAATCTTGAGCTCCTTGACTTGAAGGGTTGTGAAAATCTGGAAGAGTTGGATGGTTCTATTGGTTGCCTCCAAAAACTTGTTACTTTAGATCTATCTAGATGCCACCGGTTGAAGATGGTCCCGTACGTGGGAAATCATAAACAAGTTAATGTCTCTTGAAGAACTCTGCCTTAGAGGTTGTCCCAATATTTTGAACATCTACCATGAACTTTGGAGCCTACCCAACATTTCGACCATCCTATATGAACTTGAGAACACGAACAAAGTTTGGAACCCACCCAACAATTTCAACATCATACGTGTACCCACCGACTTCCTAAGTTATACAGTCGTTCCAAAAAAAATTTTTGGCGGAACATCAAAGGGGCAAGGAGAGGCCATGGCCTTCCCAAAATTCAGACTTATAAATGTATTGTTGATCAAGAGTCATGATCAAAATTTTGAATGGAGTGTGGTGCACACGATGTCATCATTCTTTTAGTGACGGGTCCAACGTCCAGTTTGCTTCAATTTTGTGCATCTCTTTACAACTTTTTATTTCTTCTCAACTCTCCCTACTACACATAGACATTTTTGCTGTATGTACATGTGCATCAATTTTAATTACTGATTGTACACCAAACCGAGGTTAGGTTTAGAAGGGGGGATGATGGGTGTTTTTGGTTGTTTGTTGGCGATTCCCCGAAGGTAGAGTTCGTGCCTCTTTACGCCAATTAATTATGTTTGCGCTAGCCGATTATGATCGTACTAGCGAATGAGTTTTAGATCTGATCGATCGTATTGTGTATATTGTGTTTCCGATCTGTTCGATCGTGTTTAGCATGCTCATGGAAGGATATTATCATATCCCGATATTCAAGGATGATTTTGCCTAATCATTGTAGGTTGTGAGAAGCCTCGGGACGGAGAGTCACTGTCCCGCAACATATTGGTATATTGTTGATATATGAATATATTGTTGTAGGTTGCTGGAACATCTCTTATAGAGAGAAGAGGACGTCCAGATCTGTGTGTGTATTTTCTGGAGAGGTGGAGAATGATCTTTTAGGTTTAGAACTCATCCATATATATAGGGATGGTTATCTTGGAGAATAAGTTTAGGATTTAGAGAATATTCCTAATAATATGCCAGATCTGGTATTTAGGACGAGATAAGAGCAAATCTCTTTAATTTAGGAGGAAGAGATTGAGATAATCTCTTCCATATTTAGATAAGGCTTACAGCGGGTACCTTCGTTACGCAGGATCGGCTCTGTCACGAAGGTTCGGTTCCGTCACGGAGGGTGACATACACCAGCAAGCCCCCCAGTTTAATATGAGGAGCTGCAAAGGTCGTTATATTAAACTCTAAAAAACTTCTGCATCAAATTAACGTTTCCTTCGTATGACAAGTGCTTCGTACCGCTGGGAGGGTACATTATTAAGCCCCCCAGTAGAAGGTGATTCTGTAAATCACTGCGTTGGAATATTTCTGGCCACTTCATCATTTCCCAGGGTAAATTCCTTAATTCCCAAAAGTCAATTTGTCACCCGCTTCTCAGGCACGTATCTCGAGGTGCTATATCGACGGTTAGGGTTTTTGGTGGCCGTTGTATATCAACTTTCCTATCACATCGCTGCTTTTATTTTCCATTTGATCTGCTCCGACTGTCGCTGTCTTCGATTTATTAATTTTTATGATTATTGTTTTGTAAGTCTTCTTTCTTCGAAATAAGTTACCTTCCCCATTTAGGCTATGGACTTCTTTTGTTGTCTTTGGGGGAGAGACCTGTTTTAATTTGTCAACATTTGAGGGATTAGGGTGTATCTCTTTGTTGCTGTTATAATACCCTAGGAATTTTCCTTCCTTTACTCCGAATGAGCATTTATTCGGATTGGGTTGATTGTTCGGAGGTTTCCGAAGGTCTCCCAAATGTTTCATAAGAGGTTTTCTTCGTCCTTACAATGTCATTTATGTAAATCTCCAAGTTTCTGCCAATCTGTGTGGCAAATGCTTTGTCAACCAGGCGCTGATACGCAGCCCCTGCGTTCTTTAGCCCGAACAGCATCTTGCTTGTAAAAATATGTACTGTCTTCGTCTTCTTTGCAAATTAACACACATCCTCTACTTATCTTTTTCTTTTTTCACCATTACAGGGTTTGTGATTCATTCTTTGGGGAGTTGGATTAGGTTTCGTGGCGAATTTGCAAAGATAAATGATTCAAATAACTCCAGTGGTTTTTATGGGATTTATAATCGTGGGGTAATGCCATAACAAAGCTTTATAATGTTTCGAAGGCTAAGTCCTCGTCGGAGGAAAGAAAAATGGGTTTGTGCCAGAATAGGACCAAGACGTCTCATCTTTCACGACGCTCTATTCCTATTCGCAAGCACGTAAATTTGGCTGGTATTTACGAAGGATAGGTTTCATAGTGATTTTCAATGAGATATTCATTGAAAGTAGAGGCTACGTACCAGTACTCAATGAGATATTCATAGACTTTCCTCCTCAGATCTTCTATTACGATGGAAATGTGGCTGTCGTCGGCTTCATAAGTTATGGATATCTATGTAGCATGATCCTTGTGCATTGTTAAAGTTGTGTGTCATTCCGTAGGTTCTGAGGGTCAGCTGCTTTTCATTTTTGAAGCACGGTCTTCGTTGCATAGTCTTTGGCGCGGATGCACTATTCGTTGCGAATCCTTTGTGGATGGCATATTCTTCGTTGCGAAGCCTTTGGCGTGGCATACTTCTGCCACGCAGTCTTAGGGACCCGTAATTGCTCATTTATACTAGAGTTGTGTCATATGTTTGTGAGACGTTTGCCAGCGGTCCTAATCTGTTTGATCGAATTGAGTATGTTATGAATGAATAGGAATGCCTTGAAAGGTCTTTAGGATTCTCCTTTTATAGGGAGAATTTATCTTGGAGGAAAAGTTAAGCCTCATGACAATCACGTGGATAACAAGATGGTTCTTTCCTGCAAGCTTTCCAAAAGCATCATGACAATCACGTGGATAACGAGAGGGTTGAGAAATGGAAGCATGCCCTTAAAGACATCGGTAACCGATCTGGTGAAGTCTTTCGAAGTGGGTAAGTTTCTCTCCGATCCATTACTTGTCTTTTCTTTTACTAAGTGTAGATAGTAGTGTTACTAGTCTTAATACCCCTACGATTTACGGATTGACTATATATCGTACGATTAATCATATCTCCAGTATAAAAAAATATAAAATTTGTACATGGTTCATTATGTTGGGTTAATCTTGATGGGTTGAGTTTGTTAACGGGTCAAGTTCTGATTCGTGGATAATTGGGTATGGTTAATTGAGTTTGAAGGAGTCCATGATTGACAAGTATGATGCATGAATATAGTGTATGTGGGTTACTGACTTATTGAGTCTATATGTGTATTTGGTTTAATATTGATATTGAATATTAAAGAAGTTGGATGAGGTTTGACTGAGTCTAGAATGTGTGGTGGCATGAAAGAATGGATGGTTTTATTTACTGGTTTTTAGGAAGATAGTAGAGAAAATCACATGATTAGCCAAATTTCATTGCGATTAAACCAGATTAGCCAAGTTTTTTTGGATTTTCACAAAATAGCCAACAAAATCGCAATAAACTGACAAAATCGCAGTGAGATCTTCAAAATCGCAATGAGAACATCAAAATCACAATAAGATTAACGGAATTGCAATGAGATTACGAAGAATCGCAACGAGATTCTGAGAATCGCAACGAGATCCTGAGAATCACAATGCGATTCTTCTGTAGAATCTCTATGAGATCATGCATAATCTCTATGAGATTCTTCTGCAGAATCTCTACGAAATTATCAGAATCGCATAGAGATTATCAGAATCGCATTGCGATTCTCAGAATCTCGTTGCGATTCTACATAATCTCGTTGCGATTCTACATAATCTCGTTGCGATTTTGAAGATCTCATTGTGATTTTGTCAGTTTATTGCGATTTTGTTGGTTATTTTGTGAAAATCCAAAAAAACCTGGCTAATTTGGTATAATCACAATGAAATTTGGCTAAGGACGCGGTTTTCTCTTTTATTATTCCTAGTTTGTAGTTGCACGTTTTGCTTTATGTAAGTCTATATATATAGCCATATAGCCATATGCTTTTGTTTTCAGAAATGCAAGTTTCACTTTAGAAAGAAAATACTTTCCCTATATAAACTATATACATAGACATATTATTAGTGTGTATGTAATTGGGGCATGAACCATCACATTACATAGCATTTAGCTGACTTAATGCTAGTCGAATATTAAGAAACATGTATAATAAGATTATTGGTAGTATTACTTTTGCTATTAGTATGGTACGAGAGTCTAGGGGCGTAAATGAGTCCAATCCGGGCCTGTCTTTTTAGGTATAATTCAGGACTGGATTACACACACTCAAAGGAAGTAATGAATTTCTCTCTGTATGTACATTTGCAGGAAGAACGAAGCGAAATTTGTACGTAAAATTGTAAAACAGCTTGGGAAGTTGAAACTTCCACTGGAGTTATTTTGTGCAGAACACCCTGTGGGCATTGAACCACGGGCTAAAGATTTAATTTCAAAGTTAAGTTTAGGTGATCCTGATCCTTCCATTACTGCAGTTCTTGGAATGAGCGGATCAGGTAAAACGACTCTTGTCAAGGCTGTATTTGATAGAATTGTTCCAGATTTCGACGCCAGTTGCTTTATCGAGAATGTCCGCTATTACAAAGATGATAATTGGATGTTTGCTTTGAAGCGCGATGTCATTTCTCGGTTTAATGGATTTGATTATGGGATTTACAATTACGATGTTTTAGCTTCTTCAAACATAATAAAATGTGTAAGCAATCAAAAGGTTCTCTTGGTACTGGATGATGTTGTTAAATATGAGCAGTTACAAGCATTGGGTATCCGCGATCCTGCCGCCTTTGCTCCGGGAAGCAGGATACTTGTGACGACAACAAATAAACAGTCCCTTTGTGGCCTAAAAATTTACACTTCTTACGATATAAAATTGTTAAATGAGTCGGAATCTTCCGAACTCTTCACTGGCCGGGCTTGCATATGAAAAAGGGGAGTCTGCCAACAAGATTTTTGTAGATGAAATAGTGTATCTTGCTGGAGGGGTTCCCTTGGTTCTTGAGGTTTGGGGTTGCTATTTTAAAAGTCATGAGAACAAAAAATGGCCAAGATTATTGGAGAAATTAAGAAGAATTCCTCATGAAGATATCCAAGGGAAGCTTAAAGTGAGCTATGATTCACCAAGTCCAACAGCCAAGAACTTATTCCTTGATATTGCTTGTTTCTTTATTGATGGAATGGATAGGGATTTAGTTATCAAAGTATTAGAGGATGAAGACAATACATTCTTCCCTGATATTGAAATTCAAGATCTAATTGATAAATATCTAGTTAAAGAAGAAACGACGGGTCGATTGACGATGCATGACGTGATTAGGGACATGGGCAGAGAAGTGGTACACGTCAAGAAAATGAGGATGATCCTGGACAACGTTCTAGATTGGTGGGTAGAGATGTGTTTCGTGTATTGAGAGATAGTTCGGTATGATATCTCTTATTATATGATACGAGAGATAGTGCCCGCGCGTTGCGGCGGTGAGATGGTGGGGTGATAGGTCATAGGAGGTGATAAGTCATAGAGTGTGATAGCCAAATGCTTTAGCCGTACGGGCCCCGTCATCGGATTTAAAAATTCGTCGAAAGTATATCGAATGACATCTCTAATGAAAGAGCATAAAATTTTAAGAACACCCATACAATTTTTATAATTTATCGATATACGGTTTTTGAGATAAAAGATTTTGAATGAATTAGAGGAATAAAATGATTTATGGAGGAGAGAAAAAAATGAGTGGTTGAGATTTGAGCAGAGAGAAAAAAATGAGTGGTTGAGATTCAAGGTTATTATAGGTATATTAGGTAGAGATGTTTAAATTAGTGAATAAGGAATAGGGGTATTTTGGGTAGTTCAAATCATCTTTTCTTAAAAAAAAGAGCAAAATGCTTTATAAGATAGTATTAGATATATATATATATAATATATATAGACTTTCCTTATTTTGAGAACCATTTTTTTTGTAAGAACCATGAGAACTCTTAAATTATATATTTGTTCACATGTTTTTTTGTTCATTTACATGTGAAATGATATAAAAATGTATGTTGTAAAAGAAACTTTTTTAAGAAACCTTCAAAGTAGCCTTTTGTGAACTTATGAATGAATTTGTTCACGTTTTTTGTTCACATGTGACAAACGACTATATATAAGGTTTTGAAATTTTTTTTCTTCTGCAACATATATTTTTATAACGTTTCACATGTGAATGAACAAAAAAAATTGTAATCCAATATGAAATTTAGAAGTTCTCACGGTTCTTACAAAAAAATGGGTTCTCAAAATAAGGGTCTATATATATATATATATATATATATATATATATATATATATATATATATAGGGTAGAGATCCAGAGAGAAGGTGTGTTAAGGAGAGAAGGGAGAGAAGGTCCTATGGGCCAATCAAAACGCGACATGTGTCAAAATAAAAAAAAAGCGCGGTGGCATAATTGTAAATAAATTAAACTTTTGTGAAACGCGGCAAGCTTGGGTCATCTTGGGGTTGGGTTGGGTCAGCTTGGGTTGGGTTGGGTCAGCTTGGGTTTGAAATCAAAATATTTACAGATTTGTCACCGTGTTTTTTTTTTAAAGCCACATGTCAAATTCTGGTTGGTTAGAAAAACCTTCTCTCCTTAACCCACCTTCTCATTTGATCTCTCTATTATATATGATATATATAATAATAATTCTCTCGGTCTCTCCTTCATTGTATACATGCAGGGAACTGATTCAATTAGAAGCATCCGTTTGGACGATGAATATTTGTATAATAATTTGTATCTGTATGAGTTGGATGAACTTGTAAATATACAAGTAGATCGGGCCTTAACAAATATGACTAACCTGAGGTTCATAAAGTTGGACCACATGGATGATTATTGGTACAATAGGGATAATCCGGATGATTGGGATAAAAGTTTTTATTTTTCTTCAAATGATGAAACAATGACTCCCTTGTGTTTCAAACATTTGAAATACTTGTATTGGGAGGGGTGCCATACAAATCTCTCGACAAGTTTGATATGGAGAACGTGGTGGTGATTAAATTGTTCTACAGCAAACTGGAAATACTTTGGGAAAGAGCATTCAAGGTACGTATGAATTTTTTATAATATTATTTCAATAATTGTTTGAGTTACATGGTTATGGTCAATCATTAGAAATCAAGGGGCCCATTGATTAAATAGAGAACATCAATATATACGGTTATAACCTTTTTTTTTTTTTTCAGTTACAAAAAAAAGAGAAACATTTAGTTTTACTTTATATATTTTCATATGTTTCAAATGAAAAGAATGGATTTAGGTTTTTATAATATTCCATGTTAATGTATTCATACTACTTGAGCTAATTACTAGAGTTTTAAGCTGAGGATTCTAGAAGTAACTCATTTAAATGGTTTAAAGAGGACAGGAAAATCATTGGACTTGAGAATTTTGAGGTCCTTAACTTGAATGTTATATAAATTTGAAAAAGTTGGATGACTCTATTGGTTGACTCCAAAAACTTGTTACATTAAAATTATGTGAATGCCACGAGTTGAAGAGGGTCCCGTGAAAAATAATAGACAAGTTAACGTCTCTTCAAGTACTGCGATGTCCCAGTTTTTTTTAACTCTCACATGAACTTTGGAACCTACCCAACATTTCGGATTTTTTTTTTTGGAATGGACATAAATGAGTTGAGTTTTTTCAAACAAGTTTTTCAAAAGAATAATTTATCAAACCGGTATTTCCGGGCACTAGAAGTGCCAGATTTGTATGGGAACCCATCTTGTAACTATCACATCTCACTTTAAACTCAAATAAACGAAATGAACATTACAACCTTTTCTATTGTTTATCTATGCCTTTTACTCCCATATTAGTATGCACGTTACAACATTTATTTTTTGTGACAGATATGATTAACAAATTCCAACTTTAAAATATATGGTTAAACCTTTTTCTTTTCCCTTTTATTTTGGTATTTTTAGTTTTTATGTTGCATATTTTTCAAATTAAATATGAAAAGCATGAATTTAAGTATTTAACGGTATTCAATGTTAACGTGTTTATTACTACTTGTGTTAATTTCTAGAGTCTGAAGAAGCTGAGGATTCTAGAAGTTAATGATGCATACGAGTTAAAGAGGACATGGAGTTTCATTGGACTTGAGAATCTTGAGCGCCTTGACTTGAGGGGTTGTGAAAATCTGGAAGAGTTGGATTGCGTGCTCTATTAGGTGCCTCCAAAAACTTGTTACTTTACATCTATTTAGATGCAACCGGTTGAAGATGGTCCCATGGGAAATGATACACAAGTTAATGTCTCTTGTAGAACTTAACCTTAGACGTTGTCCAAACTTTATGAACATCTACCACGAACTCTGGAATCCACCCAACAATTTCAACATCATCTATAAACCCACCCAAAACTTTTCAAAATATGTAGCCGTTCCAAAAAAAAACCTTGACAGCATGGGTGGAACATCGAAGGGAAAGGAGAGGTCCCGGCCTTTCCCAAAATTCACATATATGACGGTATGGTGGATCAAGAGTCATGATCAAAATTTTAAATGGGAAGTGATGTACAACATGTCAGTCTCTTATGGGGAGGGATGTAGCCGGCAAGTTTTATCGGCAAGTTGGTTTGGCTAGTATTGGCTCTTTAGCAAGGTTATAGCATATGTATTGGCAAGTTGGATCAACTATATTTGGCCGATTGTGGCAAACATTGGCAAGCATTGGCAAGAGTACAAGATTCTTTTTTTTTGTTTGTCTTTTTTTAAGCAAGAATTGGCAAGTTTGGCAACTACACCACAACAATTGGCTATCAATTGGTAAATTTTGGCTACTTATTGGCAAATCCACGTGGCACAACCCTATTGGTTAAAAACTTGCCAAAAAGCCAATTTATGGCACTACACCCTTGCCCCTTAGTGAGGGGTCCAAAGTCCCGTTCGCTTCAATTTTATTTATCTATTTACAATTTTTTTTTTATTTCTTCTCAACTCTCCCTACTACACAGGACATTTTTGTTGTATGTACATGTGTACCAATTTTAATTGCCGTATTGAAGTACAAAAGAATAGACTTAGATAACTAATTAATTTCACACTCTCATGATATATTAAAAAAAAGAAGTTAGTTACAGAAATTGTCCCTGTCGTGGACCTATACTTGTAGCTGTCATTACTAAGTTTAATAAATTATAGTTTTAGTCCAAAAAACTTTGCTCCGTCAACACTTTTGGTCCTCACCATTAACGTCCATTAAAAAGAAGGTCACGTGTTTGGCACGTAATGGATAATCTCGTAATTTGGCTTAGATTTAATTACAGTAATCGTGTAATACCCCAAGCTATACGGAAAAGATATACGATTAGCATGTAATTATCATAGAACATGAACTATATAAATAAAAAGGGATTCGATAAATCCAACATCAACAATCAAATACAAGATGCATAAAGCAAAAAGAAGGGGCAAATGAATCCTGGATCCATGTAAGTCCAAGTCCAAGTCATAGCAAATGCAACAATCAACAATCACGTCTCGGATTTACCTGATAACCTGAAAAGTGTACTAAACAAAGTCAACACTAAGTTGGTGAGTTCGTAGTAATGGATCACAAGGAACCATCATCAATCATCCACAATATGAACAAGATAAAGGCAAGTAAAACTTACAATAAGCCCTTATACAACACATGAACGTAATTTACGTTTGCTCATAAAGGGATGTTGATTATTTGTTAGGAAAAGACAGCATGACCATTATGAACAAGCTAAACAATGATTGACTAAAGGTGTTTAAAATTGATTCCGGAAATTGGTTAGTCAAAGTAAAACCTTTGGCAGCAAGACGAGAAATGACCTAGTAGCATAGAAAATTAAATTCAGTTATGCTATTAAACTATACCTAACAAGAAATTAATGATATTGTAATCTACAAATATCATTTTGAAACCAAACAACCAAAACGAGTGATAACAAAGTGAGATACATTAAATCTGTAATATATATTTCATTAAACGTTACTCTAAATACATTTAGAATTACAATAAAAAAAACAATAAAAGAAACTACGAATCACACCAGCAGAACATAGGATCAGCAGTTATTCCCTCATAGACGACGAAAATCTCGTCAGCAGCTTTGTTTTTTCAAAAATATATTTCATTAAACGTTACTCTTAATACATTTAGAATTCCCCAAAAAAAAAGAAATAAAACAATAAAAGAAACTACGAATCACACCAGAAGAACTTAGAATCAGCCGTTATTCCCTCAAAGACGCCGAATATCCTGTCAGCAGCTTTGTATTTTTACAAAGTCGTAAAACAAAAACTGTTTAAGAAGCCTCTACCGATGGATGTAATTCAACTTAACTGCAAAGCATGAGTAGAAAATACGATAAACCAATTTTAGGTAAACATTGAAGCATCCTCCAAGAGATTAAACATGGCAAATCTGGTGATTGTGGAAAACAAGGAAGCCACCCAAGACGTTGTGCAATACAAAGGGATGTTGATTATTTGTTAGGAAAAGACAGCATGACCATTATGAACAAGCTAAACAATGATTGACTAAAGGTGTTTAAAATTGATTCCGGAAATTGGTTAGTCAAAGTAAAACCTTTGGCAGCAAGACGAGAAATGACCTAGTAGCATAGAAAATTAAATTCAGTTATGCTATTAAACTATACCTAACAAGAAATTAATGATATTGTAATCTACAAATATCATTTTGAAACCAAACAACCAAAACGAGTGATAACAAAGTGAGATACATTAAATCTGTAATATATATTTCATTAAACGTTACTCTAAATACATTTAGAATTACAATAAAAAAAAACAATAAAAGAAACTACGAATCACACCAGCAGAACATAGGATCAGCAGTTATTCCCTCATAGACGACGAAAATCTCGTCAGCAGCTTTGTTTTTTCAAAAATATATTTCATTAAACGTTACTCTTAATACATTTAGCATTCCCAAAAAAAAGAAATAAAACAATAAAAGAAACTACGAATCACACCAGAAGAACTTAGAATCAGCCGTTATTCCCTCAAAGACGCCGAATATCCTGTCAGCAGCTTTGTATTTTTACAAAGTCGTAAAACAAAAACTGTTTAAGAAGCCTCTACCGATGGATGTAATTCAACTTAACTGCAAAGCATGAGTAGAAAATACGATAAACCAATTTTAGGTAAACATTGAAGCATCCTCCAAGAGATTAAACATGGCAAATCTGGTGATTGTGGAAAACAAGGAAGCCACCCAAGACGTTGTGCAATACAAAGGGATGTTGATTATTTGTTAGGAAAAGACAGCATGACCATTATGAACAAGCTAAACAATGATTGACTAAAGGTGTTTAAAATTGATTCCGGAAATTGGTTAGTCAAAGTAAAACCTTTGGCAGCAAGACGAGAAATGACCTAGTAGCATAGAAAATTAAATTCAGTTATGCTATTAAACTATACCTAACAAGAAATTAATGATATTGTAATCTACAAATATCATTTTGAAACCAAACAACCAAAACGAGTGATAACAAAGTGAGATACATTAAATCTGTAATATATATTTCATTAAACGTTACTCTAAATACATTTAGAATTACAATAAAAAAAAACAATAAAAGAAACTACGAATCACACCAGCAGAACATAGGATCAGCAGTTATTCCCTCATAGACGACGAAAATCTCGTCAGCAGCTTTGTTTTTTCAAAAATATATTTCATTAAACGTTACTCTTAATACATTTAGCATTCCCAAAAAAAAGAAATAAAACAATAAAAGAAACTACGAATCACACCAGAAGAACTTAGAATCAGCCGTTATTCCCTCAAAGACGCCGAATATCCTGTCAGCAGCTTTGTATTTTTACAAAGTCGTAAAACAAAAACTGTTTAAGAAGCCTCTACCGATGGATGTAATTCAACTTAACTGCAAAGCATGAGTAGAAAATACGATAAACCAATTTTAGGTAAACATTGAAGCATCCTCCAAGAGATTAAACATGGCAAATCTGGTGATTGTGGAAAACAAGGAAGCCACCCAAGACGTTGTGCAATACAAAGGGATGTTGATTATTTGTTAGGAAAAGACAGCATGACCATTATGAACAAGCTAAACAATGATTGACTAAAGGTGTTTAAAATTGATTCCGGAAATTGGTTAGTCAAAGTAAAACCTTTGGCAGCAAGACGAGAAATGACCTAGTAGCATAGAAAATTAAATTCAGTTATGCTATTAAACTATACCTAACAAGAAATTAATGATATTGTAATCTACAAATATCATTTTGAAACCAAACAACCAAAACGAGTGATAACAAAGTGAGATACATTAAATCTGTAATATATATTTCATTAAACGTTACTCTAAATACATTTAGAATTACAATAAAAAAAACAATAAAAGAAACTACGAATCACACCAGCAGAACATAGGATCAGCAGTTATTCCCTCATAGACGACGAAAATCTCGTCAGCAGCTTTGTTTTTTCAAAAATATATTTCATTAAACGTTACTCTTAATACATTTAGAATTCCCCAAAAAAAAAAGAAATAAAACAATAAAAGAAACTACGAATCACACCAGAAGAACTTAGAATCAGCCGTTATTCCCTCAAAGACGCCGAATATCCTGTCAGCAGCTTTGTATTTTTACAAAGTCGTAAAACAAAAACTGTTTAAGAAGCCTCTACCGATGGATGTAATTCAACTTAACTGCAAAGCATGAGTAGAAAATACGATAAACCAATTTTAGGTAAACATTGAAGCATCCTCCAAGAGATTAAACATGGCAAATCTGGTGATTGTGGAAAACAAGGAAGCCACCCAAGACGTTGTGCAATACAAAGGGATGTTGATTATTTGTTAGGAAAAGACAGCATGACCATTATGAACAAGCTAAACAATGATTGACTAAAGGTGTTTAAAATTGATTCCGGAAATTGGTTAGTCAAAGTAAAACCTTTGGCAGCAAGACGAGAAATGACCTAGTAGCATAGAAAATTAAATTCAGTTATGCTATTAAACTATACCTAACAAGAAATTAATGATATTGTAATCTACAAATATCATTTTGAAACCAAACAACCAAAACGAGTGATAACAAAGTGAGATACATTAAATCTGTAATATATATTTCATTAAACGTTACTCTAAATACATTTAGAATTACAATAAAAAAAACAATAAAAGAAACTACGAATCACACCAGCAGAACATAGGATCAGCAGTTATTCCCTCATAGACGACGAAAATCTCGTCAGCAGCTTTGTTTTTTCAAAAATATATTTCATTAAACGTTACTCTTAATACATTTAGAATTCCCCAAAAAAAAAGAAATAAAACAATAAAAGAAACTACGAATCACACCAGAAGAACTTAGAATCAGCCGTTATTCCCTCAAAGACGCCGAATATCCTGTCAGCAGCTTTGTATTTTTACAAAGTCGTAAAACAAAAACTGTTTAAGAAGCCTCTACCGATGGATGTAATTCAACTTAACTGCAAAGCATGAGTAGAAAATACGATAAACCAATTTTAGGTAAACATTGAAGCATCCTCCAAGAGATTAAACATGGCAAATCTGGTGATTGTGGAAAACAAGGAAGCCACCCAAGACGTTGTGCAATACAAAGGGATGTTGATTATTTGTTAGGAAAAGACAGCATGACCATTATGAACAAGCTAAACAATGATTGACTAAAGGTGTTTAAAATTGATTCCGGAAATTGGTTAGTCAAAGTAAAACCTTTGGCAGCAAGACGAGAAATGACCTAGTAGCATAGAAAATTAAATTCAGTTATGCTATTAAACTATACCTAACAAGAAATTAATGATATTGTAATCTACAAATATCATTTTGAAACCAAACAACCAAAACGAGTGATAACAAAGTGAGATACATTAAATCTGTAATATATATTTCATTAAACGTTACTCTAAATACATTTAGAATTACAATAAAAAAAACAATAAAAGAAACTACGAATCACACCAGCAGAACATAGGATCAGCAGTTATTCCCTCATAGACGACGAAAATCTCGTCAGCAGCTTTGTTTTTTCAAAAATATATTTCATTAAACGTTACTCTTAATACATTTAGAATTCCCCAAAAAAAAAGAAATAAAACAATAAAAGAAACTACGAATCACACCAGAAGAACTTAGAATCAGCCGTTATTCCCTCAAAGACGCCGAATATCCTGTCAGCAGCTTTGTATTTTTACAAAGTCGTAAAACAAAAACTGTTTAAGAAGCCTCTACCGATGGATGTAATTCAACTTAACTGCAAAGCATGAGTAGAAAATACGATAAACCAATTTTAGGTAAACATTGAAGCATCCTCCAAGAGATTAAACATGGCAAATCTGGTGATTGTGGAAAACAAGGAAGCCACCCAAGACGTTGTGCAATACAAAGGGATGTTGATTATTTGTTAGGAAAAGACAGCATGACCATTATGAACAAGCTAAACAATGATTGACTAAAGGTGTTTAAAATTGATTCCGGAAATTGGTTAGTCAAAGTAAAACCTTTGGCAGCAAGACGAGAAATGACCTAGTAGCATAGAAAATTAAATTCAGTTATGCTATTAAACTATACCTAACAAGAAATTAATGATATTGTAATCTACAAATATCATTTTGAAACCAAACAACCAAAACGAGTGATAACAAAGTGAGATACATTAAATCTGTAATATATATTTCATTAAACGTTACTCTAAATACATTTAGAATTACAATAAAAAAAAACAATAAAAGAAACTACGAATCACACCAGCAGAACATAGGATCAGCAGTTATTCCCTCATAGACGACGAAAATCTCGTCAGCAGCTTTGTTTTTTCAAAAATATATTTCATTAAACGTTACTCTTAATACATTTAGAATTCCCCAAAAAAAAAGAAATAAAACAATAAAAGAAACTACGAATCACACCAGAAGAACTTAGAATCAGCCGTTATTCCCTCAAAGACGCCGAATATCCTGTCAGCAGCTTTGTATTTTTACAAAGTCGTAAAACAAAAACTGTTTAAGAAGCCTCTACCGATGGATGTAATTCAACTTAACTGCAAAGCATGAGTAGAAAATACGATAAACCAAAGGTAAAAAAAAAAAAAAAAAAAAAAAAAAAAAAAAAAAAAAAAAAAAAAAAAAAAAAAAAAAAAAAAAAAAAAAAAAAAAAAAAAAAAAAAAAAAAAAAAAAAAAAAAAAAAAAAAAAAAAAAAAAAAAAAAAAAAAAAAAAAAAAAAAAAAAAAAAAAAAAAAAAAAAAAAAAAAAAAAAAAAAAAAAAAAAAAAAAAAAAAAAAAAAAAAAAAAAAAAAAAAAAAAAAAAAAAAAAAAAAAAAAAAAAAAAAAAAAAAAAAAAAAAAAAAAAAAAAAAAAAAAAAAAAAAAAAAAAAAAAAAAAAAAAAAAAAAAAAAAAAAAAAAAAAAAAAAAAAAAAAAAAAAAAAAAAAAAAAAAAAAAAAAAAAAAAAAAAAAAAAAAAAAAAAAAAAAAAAAAAAAAAAAAAAAAAAAAAAAAAAAAAAAAAAAAAAAAAAAAAAAAAAAAAAAAAAAAAAAAAAAAAAAAAAAAAAAAAAAAAAAAAAAAAAAAAAAAAAAAAAAAAAAAAAAAAAAAAAAAAAAAAAAAAAAAAAAAAAAAAAAAAAAAAAAAAAAAAAAAAAAAAAAAAAAAAAAAAAAAAAAAAAAAAAAAAAAAAAAAAAAAAAAAAAAAAAAAAAAAAAAAAAAAAAAAAAAAAAAAAAAAAAAAAAAAAAAAAAAAAAAAAAAAAAAAAAAAAAAAAAAAAAAAAAAAAAAAAAAAAAAAAAAAAAAAAAAAAAAAAAAAAAAAAAAAAAAAAAAAAAAAAAAAAAAAAAAAAAAAAAAAAAAAAAAAAAAAAAAAAAAAAAAAAAAAAAAAAAAAAAAAAAAAAAAAAAAAAAAAAAAAAAAAAAAAAAAAAAAAAAAAAAAAAAAAAAAAAAAAAAAAAAAAAAAAAAAAAAAAAAAAAAAAAAAAAAAAAAAAAAAAAAAAAAAAAAAAAAAAAAAAAAAAAAAAAAAAAAAAAAAAAAAAAAAAAAAAAAAAAAAAAAAAAAAAAAAAAAAAAAAAAAAAAAAAAAAAAAAAAAAAAAAAAAAAAAAAAAAAAAAAAAAAAAAAAAAAAAAAAAAAAAAAAAAAAAAAAAAAAAAAAAAAAAAAAAAAAAAAAAAAAAAAAAAAATAAGACAGAATACAGATGAAAGGAAAAAAAACAAAGGGATAAAGATCTGATCTCTAAAAATAAATATATGATGTATATATAAAAAGCCTTCACCGACTCATCCTTGCAATTTTCCTTTTAAGTACCTGCACTTTCAAATAATTCAAGACAATAGAAAAATAAACCCTTAACTTTTACCTTCTTACATATTTGGCTGATCTTGTGTTAAAGTTTGATAAAAAATAAACTTATAGTTTTTAACATTGTTCGGTATGATATCTCCGAGTATATGATATATTATTATAGTAGAGGTTGGTTATTGTAAAACAAGTATTAAAGTAAAACAAATAGGACAAGATCTTGACCCTTTGATCATGATAAAATTGATGCACGAAGATTCAAGAAGTACAAATATATATTGATGCATGATGATTTTTTATAATGCAAAGAGATTTTTAGTGAAAGAAAACCTATTGTTTTATTTGACTTTAATACTTATTTTATTTTAACTAGCTAGAACCATATTATATAATAATAGAATATATGTAGTTCATTGAAACTTGTTATATATACAACTCTCCTTCATTGTATACATGCAGGGAACCGATTCTATTAGAAGCATCCATTTGTACCCGGATGATTTTATTCGTTTGAGCTTGGATGAACATGTAACTGTGCAAGTAGATCGGGCCTTAAGAAAGATGAGAAACCTAAGGTTCATAAAAGTGCAAAGCTTTTATCCCTTTTTTTTGGTATTTTTAGTTTTGATATATATTGCATATTTTTCAAATTAAAAGTGCAAAGCTTGAATTGAAGTATTTACAGTATTCGATGTTAATGGTTTTTATTAGTACTTGAGTTAATTATAGAGTCTGAAGAAGCTGAGGATTCTAGAAGTAACTGGATCATTTGAGTTAAAGATGACAGGGAGTTTCATTGGACTTGAGAATCTTGAGCTCCTTGACTTGAAGGGTTGTGAAAATCTGGAAGAGTTGGATGGTTCTATTGGTTGCCTCCAAAAACTTGTTACTTTAGATCTATCTAGATGCCACCGGTTGAAGATGGTCCCGTACGTGGGAAATCATAAACAAGTTAATGTCTCTTGAAGAACTCTGCCTTAGAGGTTGTCCCAATATTTTGAACATCTACCATGGACTTTGGAGCCTACCCAACATTTCGACCATCCAATATTTTGAACATCTACCATCAACTTTGGAGCCTACCCAACATTTCGACCATCCAATATTTTGAACATCTACCATGAACTTTGGAGCCTACCCAACATTTCGACCATCCAATATTTTGAACATCTACCATGAACTTTGGAGCCTACCCAACATTTCGACCATCCAATATTTTGAACATCTACCATGAACTTTGGAGCCTACCCAACATTTCGACCATCCAATATTTTGAACATCTACCATGAACTTTGGAGCCTACCCAACATTTCGACCATCCAATATTTTGAACATCTACCATGAACTTTGGAGCCTACCCAACATTTCGACCATCCAATATTTTGAACATCTACCATGAACTTTGGAGCCTACCCAACATTTCGACCATCCAATATTTTGAACATCTACCATGAACTTTGGAGCCTACCCAACATTTCGACCATCCAATATTTTGAACATCTACCATGAACTTTGGAGCCTACCCAACATTTCGACCATCCAATATTTTGAACATCTACCATGAACTTTGGAGCCTACCCAACATTTCGACCATCCAATATTTTGAACATCTACCATGGACTTTGGAGCCTACCCAACATTTCGACCATCCAATATTTTGAACATCTACCATCCTATAGGTTAACCGGTTATTAACCGATTTTTGTTGTTTAGGGTGAAATCTTGGATAAATTCTGAAAATGGAAAATGATTTAGCGCATATATAAGAATATGGATTTGGGCTCTAAGGCCTAAGTTACACAAGACCTGTATTGCTTTCCTTATTCCCTTCACATATTCTATTTAATTGTCTCTCAGTGATTCGAACTAACTCATACGACATACAACATATTAATGACTTTTTAAGTCATGTTCGAGTCTTATTGTCTTAAACAAACAAACTCTTGTGAGTTGTGACTTATATAAGTGCATTATTATAGATCACCTAAATGTCCTTAACAATACAAAATATAGTGTGAAACAAGACCATTTATTAGCCGGCCCACTCAACACAAATATGTCTTGTGACCCAACAACCGATGACTAAATCAGACAGATCCAATTATTTAACCCGAACCAACTTGAAAGAATAATAATCCTCAAATTCCACTCCTTCTATCATAGTCTCAGACTCTCAGAGACCGTTACCATCATCATCATCATCAAGTGAGTTTCATTATTCCTGATATTAGTTTAATTCAATTTTTCGACTTACCTTCATCATATAATTTATCTTATTTTTTAGGTGACTATTTATTATTTTTACAATCAATAGTTAATGCAGGTATTTTAACCCAACAATTTTCAACTTAATTGGAAGGAGGGTTGAAGTGGTTGTGTCATTTTTTGTGAAATATGATTTTCTAATCAAATCAAAACTTAAAAAATAATTTCTGTCGAATTTTCTATGCATGGAAGATACCCTTCTAATGTCTTATCGTTATTTAACAAAGGAAACCTTAACTCAATGCCAATCAGAAAAGCTCAACAAACTCAAACTCTGTACCAGTTCCCATGTTGGCTTTGAGTCACAGCTCAACAATTTTCTTCATTATGCCATTAAGTGTAATGTCCAAAAGCTTTAGTTGAATTGATTTGATTCGACATATGAAGATGATCAGTTTGAGTTAAAAGGTGGCGCGTTCTTTAACAATTTATGTTGTACCAATCTCAATCATCTGGTGTCATTAGTTGGAATAAGCATAAGAGTTTGCGTGTCTCACACGCGAAATTGGATGAAGATATATGATTCAAAATATATTATCCGGAAGTCCATTGTTAGAAACGTTGAACCTCGAATATTGCTATGGTGATCGGCAGCTCGATATCACTTCTAAAAGTTTCAAAAACTTGGTCTTCTCTGGATATTGGTCGAATAATATTGGACCTACTGTTTCTCTTGAAATCAATGCTCCAAAACAATACAAAAATATTTGTATTCGATAAGGCTTTTGTTGCTAAATATGTCATCTTTACTCAAAGCTTACTTGAATTATAAGAGGGGACCACAATATTGGGATGAAGAAGATCGAGGTGCTTGAAGAACTCACACTCAAACATCACCATGTCAAGGAGCTTAAGTTTGGTAGGTTTAAAGGTAGAGTTTTCTGCCTGTTTTTTACGCTTTATCTCGAAATTTATTTTTCTTACATTAACTTGTCACAATCCATTTCAAAAACACGTTATTGTGACCATAAATAATCAGAGAATGAAACCATTAGAATACTTTTACCTAAAGACTCAAAACAAGATAATATATCAGTATCATTCCACACACTCAGTCCAATCTTCTCCTCCTTCTGCTGATTAGAACTTATTCGTGTATATTGAATGTCTCTCTTTCTTTATTCCTCTTAGGGATCTTAACTCTTCATAAGGGTGTGATTGCAGGTTCCGTTTTAAGTTTCCCCTGATAACATTCACTTTATACAGAATTGCATGGTACTCATTTTTCTTGTCTTCTAATTGCTACTTTTTGGCTGCTAAAGGTTGACTTCCATCGGGCTTGAAGTATACGAATATTTTTCAACAAAGCGATTGATAGCAATTTAGACAACGATTGGGACAAACTGTTTCTTTACAATGCATGGTCCTATAGTTAACGAGGTTAATTGATTCAGGAGCATTAAATCGATTTTACGTTAGACATGTATGGCTACTGCATCCCAAATGCATTTAAATTTGCTACTCACAAATCATTTTAATTTTGCAATACTCTGTGAAAACAATGCTAGATTATTAATTCATGTTAAGTGTGTAATTCATGTTAAGTGTGTGTGAGAGAGAATGAGAGAAAATGGGAAATATGGAAAATATATTATGAAGGCTCTACTTGTACAAAGGGTGGTGGAGGGGTATTTATACACAAACTTAATTATACTAAGACCCCTCCACACTTAATTAGATAGGCCCTAACTATTACAAAAGTACAAAACTAGCACTAATTTAAATATAAAGCTAACAATCTCCCCCTTTAGTACAGTTTTGTTGAATACTATTGTCCGGTTCTTCTCTTTTTCTTCTTCTGCCTTTTGTTCCTTTTCTTCGTTGATGATTCGGGTTGAGGCTTTTGAGCTGATTGATCCTTGAATGCTCGTTTCTTGTATTCATTGTACTTCTCTTTCCAAAACCGTTTGGGAATGAAATGGAACTTTGGATCAGCCGGGTGGTTTGGTGGTTCAATGATGTTGTCGGCAAAGTTTACAGGTGGAATGTTATGTGGCCCGAATTCATGGTTTGGTGAGTATCTGACCCAGGTGCCTTCTGGTACATGTATCACACCAGGTCGTTCTTTTGGCAATCGAGCTTTCAATATTTGTCTGGTTCGTTCTCTGTGATTTAACTTTGCTTTAATCTTTGCAATCACCCTCATCAATCTTTTCTTTTCTTTTTCTGACTCTTCGAACTCATAAAGACTTTCAAACACATTCTGGCATTGCAACAACGTACCATCAGAATATTTGGAGAGTTCGTCGAGTATGATGAATATCTTATGTCCTTGATCACTTACAAACACAAACCCTCGGGGATTATCAAAAATGTCACCAGTATTGAAATTGTCTAGATTAACCCCTTGAATCTTCTGATTTGGTACAGTTAAGTTGATCTTTTTGCGTTTCTTTTCAAGACCAAGCTGGAAGTCCTTTTGGGTTTGACTCAGAACAAGGCAATCCATGTATCTTTTTACTGCATAGTAAGCTTCTTGATTTTCTGGATCTTGTTGAATGAGCTTACTAGCAAAATGATTGAGAAGAAAAATAAGATCTTCAGCAGATAGTAAGTTGAATCTGGCTTCACCAAACATGTACCGACGATTATCTTCACGTTTCACGGTCAACCACATTAAACCGGGGGGTCTGGCGAAGCCGGGATCACACCATTCTTTGAAATGAACACTGATGACTTCAGTGATCTTCTACTTGAACTGATTTTTCCACACTTTGTTGATCTTATGACTTTTGGCTTCAATGAGGTCTTTCAAATACTTTGCTCTTTGATGATCAAGATCATAAGCACGTCTTGCCCTTATTTCATCGATATCAATCTTGATCAGTTCTTGTTTCTCAGAGAATATCTTGTATGCCTTTTCTTCAAGGAATTTTGTGGCTTTGAAGAGTTTGTTGGTATCTTAAGATGGTCAATGCTTTTCTCAACATTCCTTTTAAAACAACCATCATTGATCTGATCTCTAGAAACCCTGGTGATTTGGTGGAGATGAGGATTTGCAAGGTGATGGATTAGATTGTCGAAGTTCATTCGGTTAAGAGCGGGAATCGGTTGCTGAACAGTTGGATAAGTGTCAAAGCCAGGAAAGTCATCATTATCATCAGAAGAATTTTCATCATTTGGATCATCAAAGTGAGCATCTAGAAATTCAATATCATTAAAGTGTTCTCCAATAATAGATGGATCAAGTGTTAAGCCTTGAGACTGAGCATCATCTCGGAGATCAGAATCTCTAACAACTTCAGTAGCATTACTAGCTCTTACTTCTGTCTCATCAACATTAATCTCTTCCGTGTGCTCTACTACATCAACATCTTGTGGAGGATCTTGAGATTGTGCATCATCTCGGACATCAGTATCTCCAATAATTTCTATGGCAGCACTGGCTCTTACTGCAGCCTCATCCTCATCAATGTTCCCCCCCTCGTGTTGATCTTGATCATCTGGATCATCACGTCTTTGATTGAGTACAGCAGCTTGAAGGCAAGTGGCTTCAAGTTCTGTTATTCTTTTCTGAGCCACTTCAAGCTGTGCATCTGCAAGAAATTTGTCTTGTGCTGCCTGAAGCTTTAATTCATTTAGCTTGTTCTGATGATCAAAACGAGCTTGGAGAGAGGCAAGGATGGATTTATCAAATGAATTAGTTTGATCTTCAAGAGATAGGAGTGTGGCATATAGTTCAGTGTAGAGTTCATCAAGTCTGGATGTTTTTGGCGCGGGAGAGTTGTGGGCAGATGCGTTATCAGAATTATTATCGGAGGAAGAAGATGAAGATGAATGAGATGGCAACGGTGATTTATTAGGAATGATTGGAGGTGGTTGGGGAGCAGGAATTTGTGAAGTAGTTCTGGGAATGATGTTTGCAGCAAATAGATCCATAATTGTTTGACGTTCGATTGGATCATATTTCAAGTTAAGGCGTTCAACAGCTTGAGGAGGGCTAGTACTTGGTGGTGAATCAGATGTAACCAGGGCTTTGCCTTTTTGCTTATGGAGCTCTTCGGCTTGTGAATTAGATGATGAATGAGGAGAAGGAGGTAAGACCGACGTAGATGTCGTTGTCGCAACTGTAGGCTCCGTTGGGATTACAGTGCGGCCTGATGGTATTTCACCGACAGGGCTTCCTGTTGGTTGACGAAGCGATGCTTTAACAACAGTTGTTGCATAACGAATTGGTTTAGCACGTATGCATAACACAATGTCACGGTCGGTGGAGCTTCTGGGATCTCCAAGATTGCCCGTTGAACTGGGAGTGGAGCTAGGAGAAAGCAAGGCGAACCTAACTTCCTCAAAGCTTTCCTCCGCAGTGCCTAATATAAGTGCTTGCCTGATGATGGTACTTAAAGGTCTTCCATACGATCTTTGAGAAGGAGAAATATCCAACTCTACGTATGTTTATGGAAACATCCAAAGGATGTGCGTGCATGGCCGGTGTTTAAGGTGGACAAAGCGGACGACGGGCCGAGGCCCGATTTTTGGTTTTTTATTTTTTATTGTTATATATATTAAAATTAAAATTTGTATATATATAAAATTAACTAAGCCATTATAAGTTTTAACAATCACGTAAAAGTTAAACCATACAAGTTAGTCCATATAAAAAAGACTACTGTTATCAACCAATTTGTTATGAAAAATGCTAGAAGAATTACATGAATTCTCAGCTACGTATTACGATATGTTATTTCAATAGTATAATTTTGCATAGATTTTTTAATTTTTTGAACAATAACATCTGCTAATTTTATTGATATAATATTTACTGTCGTTTTTAAAGACTACTTGATATAATACATTTGTTGCGGCATAGCGTATGGGCCCTTTTTTTAACGCTCGGCCTAGCTCCATAAATCTTCAGAGACGGCCCTGTGTGCGTGCTCTGTTTCAAGTGACCTATGGGGAGGGGGGGATCTAGACTCAATTGTGTCAGGAAAGAAAGTTGGGAGAGGGGCAGACATCTCCTCGACTTCAATATCGTCATCCTCCGAATGAGGGAACGATAGTAGATGCGGTTGGTGCCCGTGCAAAAATGAAACTGGATCCTGTGAGAGGATCCAGAGTAGCGTGCGGAAGTTTCAGCATGCGAGGGTGGGGAGGCCTCGACTTCTAACCTGGGGTTGTCATCCCGGCGAATTATGGTTTCATCTATCGAAGGGCCAACGTTTTCTTTATGCCCTATACCTAGCCCGGACCTCTCATCCTCTCCATTATGTTTTTCAATCCCTCCCTCGGGACCACCTTGTTCCTCCGGAATATCCATTAAGTCATCATGATGTCCAGGTTGAACATCTTCAGGAACATCTTCAGGAATTGTCTGAAAAGGAGTTGGGACACGTAAAGTTGTTGTTTTCCTCAATTTTTGTTTAACAATGAGTGGTGACGATGAAGAAGATGGAGAAGCAAGAGTTTCAGAAGAAGTGGATGAAGGAATTTGTGAAGAAGACGATGGTTGAGAAGATGATTTTGACTTTGATTTTGATTTGGAGTGATGGCGGGATTTGTGTTTCTTTTTCGGTGGTTCAGAAGAAGAAGAAGATGGTGCAACGGTTGTTGATGGTGCAGATGAAGATGGTAGAATATTGGAAGAGCTCGGTGCCTCTAAATCTCCTTCTAACCCCTCTTGATCTATTTCTCCTAGACCTATGACCCTCACCAGGCGACCTATGCGGGGCAGCGGCAGGAAGCTGTCGGTTTGCAGCTCCCATAGCCCTCTCTATAAACACTCTATAATTCCTGAAATCAGGATCGTCATGGGGCACCGAGCGAAGCAGGAATTGGCCTAGGAATTACATTTTCAGAGCCAGAGTTTGCGTATACGGCTCCAAATCTTGGAATATAACATCTTGAATAGTGAGGGAACCTTCGAATTGTTGGGTGAGCATTGAGAGTGTGTTGGAGAATAAGAGTCAGAAATCGGATGAAAGGAATATACTTCTTTGTAGCATTGAATTTCCCTCTTACATTTAGCACCAAGTGCTCCCAAGCAATGGCTGCAAAATCGAGATGAACATCATAGGAAATGCCATACAAGTATGTCAAAGTATGAGATGTGATGGCCTCTTGTCCTTTTCTGGATGGTGATAAACAATAGTTAATGATGGAGGAGAGTGTGTTCCATAATATGTGCAGATTCTTCTTTCTGAAGTCTTTCAGAGCATTCAGTGGGCCATCATATCCAAGCTCCCTTACCCTTTGAAGCATTACATTAGTTGGTGGGGTAGCTTCAAATTCCGTGGCGCCTTCACGAGAATTAGCTTGAGGAAATCCAATTATGGATCGGAAATTATCAAGATTGAAGGTGACGGTTAGTGGTGTATCAGTTGTTGTGAGGAGTTCGAATTGAAAGTAAGGCGATTGGTTTCTTCCTCGTGGGTTAACATACTGAATAGTGCGCCACAGTTGGAATAACAGTTCCTCTTCAATACCGGTTGTTGTATTAGTAAATACAGGAAACATGGGGTGATGAGAAAGTACGACGGTGATAATATTGTGATGAACGAGAAATGGAATCATTAGCTCGAAATTGTTTTCCATATCTTCGGTACAACCGTCTCTGAGGAAATCCATTCTGTAATTAACAAGTAGAAAAATTGGAAACAATGTTCCAGGGTTAATTTACTCAAAGATTTTAATCTTACACCGTTTTTCACAGAAGATGCGAAGGCAATACAACAAGGCGTTCGATACCTTGCTTCTTAGGGAAAACCGATGTAAGATAATGAAAACATGTTTAAGTAAGTGAAGAAAAAGAAACAGTGATCTAACACGCATTTTCCAAAAGACTACAAAGGTAGTACAACAAGGCGTTCGATACCTTGCATCTTAAGGAAACCGAGTGTTAGAAACTGCACAATTTAGCATAAAAAGATAATTTTGAAATTTTAACAAGTATTTTCCAAGAGACTACAAAGGTAGTACATCAAGGCGTTCGATACCTTGCATCTCAAGGAAACTAAGTGTTAGAAACAAAATTATGTTGATCAGGAAGGCAATTTGCATTAAAGTTTGTTCAAAAATTCTTGCAAAGTGTTTCATATGAGACTACACAAGCAGTACATCAAGGCGTTCAATGTCGTGCATCTCACTGAAATTACTTGCAAGAAACATAATGAGCAAATGAAACGATTGAAGCATACAAAGGATAACAGAAAGGAACGAGTGTATGTGTGACAGATCAAGTTAATGAACATTGTGTTAGTTCAACAACGATGAAATCCGGTAGACACAGAGTTTTGGTATAAGAAAACTTTTATCAAGAACAAACCAGTTGAAATAGAATGAAATTTAGAAGAAGGTTTGAAAAATAAAAGATAAAAAATTTTCTAAGTGTTTTATGAAGTAATACCGGTTTTCAAAAAAAATGTTTAGGAAAACCGGTTTTTGAATAGAAGAAGAAATACCGGGTTTTGAATTGAAAAATGTATGGGAAAACCGGTATTCAAAGAGAATTTTGGCATGGTGCCATTTTAGAAAAATGGAATTTGAAAGAACTAATACCGGTTTTTGAAAACTGGTATTTCAAAGCATCAAGATACCATGTTTGAAAACTGGTATCGATGCACTTGAAAGGTTTGAAGCATAATATTGAAGCACAGCCAACGCATACAATCAATCAATCAATTAATCAATCAATCAATCAGAATATCAATCAAACAGATAAAATCAATGCAATCAAAGTACATGAGCATGAAATCAGAATCAAATGAAGAATATCAAGTAAGAACACGATCAAAACATTTAACAATCAAAAGTATTCATACTAGATCAAACTCTAATCAAAGCATTTAATATAGCCGACGCATGCTAAAATAAATGAAGAGTAGTTGACACAATATGGAATGATGTTATACCTGCTATGATGAACAAATAAAGTAAGTGAAAGAAGAGAAACACAGTAGTAAGCACCCCTGAAGGTGAAGACATAAAAGCACAAATTGTATTAATGTAAGGGAAAACCGGTATTTCTGAAGAAATAATGAAAGCCGGTATTAGTAAAGAATACCTTAAAATCGATAAATGAAAGCCGGTAAATGAGAGTAAATGAAAGCCGGTAAATTTTAACTAATAGAAATGCCGGTTTTTGGTTTGAAAATGAAAGCCGGTAAATGGAAATAGTGAAAGCCGGTAGGAAAACCGATAATTTTTTAGAGAAAGCCGGTATTTTAACAGAAAATGGATTATTTGAGAAAAGGTAAATGGGTAAACATGTTGAGTTATGGATTCGCTGAAGATTACTTGCTGAGTCAAGTAGTCGCTGACAGCCTCAGCGAGAAGTTTCATCAGCGAGCCTTCAGCGATCATTATTATCTTCGAGTTAAAGGATAAGTTCAATGACTCACCGTCATATGTTGTAAGTCAAATATAGGCGGAAAATGAAGATAAGAAGACTGGTCCCAAGGACACGTGTTGCAAGATCAAGATGGAGCCATGTGACCTTGTACCAAAATGGTACTAAGGTGTTTCTCTTTCATGCCATTTTGGGAAAGAAACAAGATGGCAAACAGAGATGTCTGAAGACCAGTCTTACACACCAATAAATAGTTGACAACCTTCATGTGTCAACATCTATTGGGTTGTCATGTGATGCCTTTTCTCCCCTATATAAAGCATCACTTGACCTAGCCGCAAAGTTGTTGGTTCATTCTACAATAGTCACTTAGTGTGTTTTTTCTCTCATTGTAAAATTGTATAATTGTTAAGTTTTTGTGTGTGCAAAAACTTAACAATATTTCTTTCTTTCTTTCTTTGTAAACCAACCATGTATTCACCGTTTAATTAATACTACTTATGATTAAACATGTTTACTTTCTTGTCTTGCTTTCTTAGTGTAATTTACATTAGTTGTTTAATTACATAATCGTTGCAAACTTGGGACTTTCAGTTGGTATCAGAGCGGTGGTTCGACACACCGAATCTGATCTGAGTAAAAGTTTGCAAGATTATCTTTCTTTCTTTCTTTGTAAACCAACCATGTATTCACCGTTTAATTAATACTACTTATGATTAAACATGTTTACTTTCTTGTCTTGCTTTCTTAGTGTAATTTACATTAGTTGTTTAATTACATAATCGTTGCAAACTTGGGACTTTCAGTTGGTATCAGAGCGGTGGTTCGACACACCGAATCTGATCTGAGTAAAAGTTTTCAAGATTATCTTTCTTTCTTTCTGTACTTAATTTTCTGCATCTAAAAACGTTTCTTTAAACCTCTGTCTATTTTTCTTTTCTTACTATTATGTCTTCTGTTCCTTCTCTGGTTAATACCAGATATTTTGGGTATGTCTCCATCCCACCCAGATTCGATTCACATGATTTTGGATCTTGGAAGGAGAGAATGCTCCTACACATCGTAGGAGTTGAACCCTATCTTATGACCATTCTAACCAGAGGGCCATATGTACCGGTTCTGGTTACCAGGACACCTGGAGCCACTGCTGATGCTCCTGAAGTTGTCACTGAGCTCATAAAACCAGAAGTACAATGGACAGATGACGAGCGTAGGCTTGTCAATCTGGATGCTCAGTTGAGAAATCTTATTATTACTACCCTTCCGGATGATATAATGAAATCTGTCATCAAACTTTCTTCTTCTAAATTGGTGTGGGATAATCTGTGTACCAGATTTGATGGTACGGCAGATGTTCTTGCTACCAAGAAAATAGATCTGAAATGTGCCTATGAAGGATTCTTCTCTCTCCCTAATGAGAGTCTGGATGGCACGTATAATCGCTTTAAGTGCCTTTTGAATGATATGACAAATGTGGGCATAGAGCATAATACGCTTGAATTATGCTACAAGTTCATTGACGTCTTGCCTATCAAATGGCAAGGCTTAAGGCAAATTCTTAGAACAACTAAGCAACTGAAGGAGCATGACTTAGAATCACTCTATGGCACTCTTCAATTTGAAGAGAGAGCCCTCGCTCAAACTTTGAGAGCTGAGGCTGAGTCTAAGAGGCATGCTGGTTCATATGCTTCAACTTCTTCTTCTTCTTTATCTAGTGTCTCTAATGTTCATGACCCTCTTGCCCTGGTCTCTGCTAAAGTTAGTCCTGTCCATCTTGACATGGACATCAGCAATTCTACCCCCTCTAACGTCCAAGATCTTGTCAATGACCTCGATTTCAAGGAGAGACAAGAGATGTTCTCGGACTTCATGAACTTTGCTCTTATCGCTGGTAAACGATATTCTAAAAAATGGAATGGTCGTAGGTCGACTCATTTCCAAAAACCAGTGGTAGACAAGTCTCAAGAAGAATGTTGGAGGTGTGGTCGTAAAGGCCATTACCAAAAGGAATGCAAAGTTTCTATTCCTTCTTTGCAGGTAGCGAAGCCCTCTTCATCATCAGCGAGGCCCTCTTCAGTCAAGCCTGCTGATGAATACAAAAAGAAGTATTATGAGCTTCGTGCCAAGATGGCTGATGTTGAAGAAGCCAAAGCTCCCGCCAAAGGTCTTGTTGCTGAAGAACATGACTGGGCTGATTCCGACGTTTTTGACAGCGAGAACTTTGTTGATGCCATCTGCTTTATGGCACTCGCTGATGACCAGGCGCTGACAAAAGATCAAGTATGCTCCAGTCAGTGGGTCAATGTCACAATCAAGAAGGTATGCACTTTTTCCTCTGCCTCTGAAGAGGATAAACCTAAAATTCTTGAATCTCTTACTTGTGATATTCAGTACGTCGAATCTATTCGTGCTGATCTTCAGTCTAAACTTAACTCAGTAAGTGCTGAGCTAAGTGATAAGACTGACAAGCTCAAGGATTTGAGAAATGTCCATGTTGAGCTTGAATCCCAAAAGCTTCTCAACCAAACTCTTCAAATCTCAAATGAGAAGCTGAAAAATCAGGTCACTGACCTTGAAAAGATAGTCACCTCCTGGTCTAAAGCCTCTAGGCTTCACGACTAAATCTTCAGCTTGCAGGTTCCTGCTTAAATGAAAGCCATAATCGGTGGTGATTATGAGACTGCTGCTGTCATCACCAATATGTTCATCGAGAGACCTGCTGCTTAAGAGAGGATTCCTTCCAGTGCTCTTACTTCTCGTGAGGAATTGCTTAAACATTACTTTGTTAAAGGCATGAATGACTATCATTCTGAACTGAATGATGAGTCTCCCTCACAGAGCACTTCCACTTCCTCGTCACAAGCAGAAACTAGCTCATCAGCTAGCTTTGCTAAGACTGTCTTTCCAAACCATCCCATTATTGACATGATGCCAAATGAGGTCGTGTTCAATATTCCTCTTCCCAAACATTTGAAGGGAATATTTCAAATGATGGTTTCAAGCCTCTTGCTCCTAAGGTTTTCACTATTAAGCCCAATGGTGGGTTCAATGTTGAACCCTTTAGAAGGAGCAAGGTCGCTGTCCCATATGACTACAACACCCCTCAGCGAGCTGTGCCTGTTAGTCAACCCGCTGAGAATTCCGTTCCCTCAGCAGTCGCTGAACACCCTGCGTCTCAGCCCTCATCTTTTTCTAATACTTCTCCTACTGGCAGAAAGGTTGTTATGCATGAGCACTTAATGAATAGACGAGCTAAGTTTGCTGATGCTCGTTATCAACAACCTAATTCTGTCTATGTCCCAAAGGGAACTTTTTTCCCTCGACAAACAAAACCTGTTCAGCAGGTTAGACCTCCTCAGCCAGGAGGCGCAAGTTGCTCTAAGTCGTCATAGTTCTCAGCAACCCAGACCTATTCAACAAGTCAGACCTCCTCAGCAAGGAGGTCAGCGAGTTGTTCTGAATAATCATGCCCCTTCTTCTTCAAATGCTCAATCTAAGGGCAAGCCCATTCTTGGCCCTGTTCCCAAAACTCTTCCTGTTCGGTCCAGGAAGAAAAAGGCCCCTTCAGTAGCATCAACTTCTTCCTCCAATCATGAGATTTGTGAGTTGAATAAGCGTGTCAACGACTTGTCCTCACAACTCAAGGAATTTCTGATTCAAAATCAGAAGGCTGGAAGAAAATGCTATTTATGTGGCGAAAGAGGACACATCGCTGCTGACTGCAATGACAAAGACTCCAGGAATCCTTCTGAAGTAGTCATTCAGCCAAATCTACCCTCAGCTTCCGCCGCTCATCCCTCCTCTGAAATCGCTGAGCGAACTTCCCCAGCTGAATCTAATATCAGCTTGGGTGAAGATGTTGTTCTCACTGATGACAACATTGCTGAATACATTGCCGCTCAGCGAATCTCCTTTCCCCAGTCTCATGAAATCATTACCAATGGTAGTGATAGCATACTGGCTGAATATGGAGAAAACAGCCAAGTCACTAACATGGTTGTTCTAAACACTGGAAGCTCTGTCACTTTTACCTCCGAAGATCAATTCTTCACACGAGAGATTACTCATGACATGCTTGCTGCTCATCAGCTGGTTGATTTCCCAGTTGATCCAAATGCTGATCCTAGAGCCCCTCTTCCTCTCGTTTCAAATGATGATGACTTTGCTCATCTTCCTCTCACATCCTCTGCTGACGATACTATCAGCGAGGATGCTCATGATTCTTCCTAAATCCTTCTTATGTTATCCTGCAGGCCTCGCTAGGAAAAGAAGTGTGGTATTTGGACAGTGGCTGTTCAAAACACATGACTGGATCCAAGGACCTGCTAGATAACTTCGTGGAGACCGATGGTCCTACAGTTGTGTTTGGTGACAATTCTACTGGCCAAACTGAAGGATATGGGTCTCTCTCAAATGGGCTGATCAAATTCACTAAGGTTGCTTATGTGAATGGATTGAAACACAATCTGATCAGCATCAGTCAATTGTGCGATGCAGACTACAAGGTTATCTTTGATAAGCATCAAGGCACAATGATCAATGTCAATAAAGAAGTGGTCTTGGTCGCTCCAAGAAAAAGGGATATCTACTTGGTAGATTTCACTCCTGTCAAAACTGACAGCGAGACCTGCTTCTTCTCAAAATCTGCTTCTCAAATCAACTGGTTATGGCACAAGCGTATGTCGCATGTGAACTTCAAAACCATAAACTCTTTGGCCAAGAAAAATCTAGTTCGAGGCCTTCCTCCTCTCACTTATGAGAAGGACAGGCTCTGTGGTGCTTGTGAAAAAGGTAAAAGCCACCGAGCCACCTTCAAAACCAAATAGGCCAACTCTATCAGTGGCTGTTTCCATCTCCTTCACATGGACCTTTTTGGTCCAGTAAATGTCCAAAGTCTAAGGGATAGCAGATACACCTTAGTTATTGTGGATGAATATTCACGATATACTTGGACCATCTTTCTTC
This sequence comes from Erigeron breviscapus, assembly GCA_034093135.1. Lineage (NCBI taxonomy): Eukaryota > Viridiplantae > Streptophyta > Magnoliopsida > Asterales > Asteraceae > Erigeron > Erigeron breviscapus. The sequence goes on along the minus strand of CM067173.1, from coordinate 80,965,791 downwards.
ATTCTAAGAGTGATGCTGCTGAGGAAATAATTAATTTCATTAAAAAGATGGAAAACCTCAACAGCATACGTGTTAAAGAACTCAGAAGCGATCATGGCACTGAGTTCAGAAACCACACTCTTGAGACTTTTTGTGCTGATCAAGGGATTAGACAAAATTTCTCTTCTGTTCGCACTCCTGAGCAAAATAGGGTAGCTGAAAGGAGAAATAGAACTCTCATTGAAGCTGCAAGAACCATGCTCAGTGAGTCCTCTCTTCCTAGTAAATTCCGGGCTGAAGCAGTCAGTACTGCTTGCCACACTCAAAATAGGTGTCTTATTGTCAAGCGACATGATAAGACTGCCTATAAAGTTCTCAAGGGCAAGAAACCTCAAATTGGATACTTCCATGTTTTTGGTTGCCCAGTTTTCATCCTAAATGATAAGGATCATTTAGGAAAGTTTGATCCCAAAGCTGATGATGGCTACTTTCTGGGATATTCTTCTATAAGCAAAGCTTTCAGAGTTTTCAATACTCGCACTCAAAAAGTAGATGAATCAATTCATGTTACTTTTGATGAAAGCTGTTCAGCTTTAGGTGATCTCTCAAATGAGTCATCTGCTGAAGTAATTCTCAGCGATCTATCTGACTCGTCTGAAGTATCAGCGACACATCATGATGTTGCTAAACAACCTATCGCTGAGTCTCCAAGTCCTTCACCAAATGATGAGTACATTGCTGCTCACATTTATTCTATAGATCCAGTTGAGCCTCTTCTTCGAACAGTTAATGCCACTTCCATTAATGTTCCTCTCTCAACTGAACCTCAAGATGCTGACGGTGCCGCTGAGGAAACATTTCATGATGCCTCAGTGAATCCTCTTTCAGGAGACACTGAGGATGACACTCCTCAGCAAGAGGTACCCACTGTTCTCAGTGACCCTCCTGTCAGCAACCCTGAAACCCTTGCTAACCATTGATCTCTCCTCCTATACTCCCACTCCTAGTGAAACTACCACCATAGTATCCGCTATGAATCATTCTTCTATTCACACACCAGCACTCAAATGGACTGCTAATCACCCTCTTGACCATGTGATTGGTAATCCACACAATGGTGTCCAAACTCGCTCAGTGACAAGTAATACTTGTCTCTATGTCAATTTTCTATCTCAAATTGTGCCTGCCAATATTGGTGAAGCCATGGCTGATCCCTCATGGGTGGAAGCCATGCAAGAAGAACTAACACAATTTGAAAGACAACATATTTGGTTCCTTGTTCCTCCTCCCTATAAAGAACCCATTGGCACTCGATGGGTTTATAGGAATAAGATGGATGAAACTGGTGTGGTCATCAGAAACAAGGCAAGACTGGTTGCTCAAGGTTATACTCAAGCTGAAGGCATTGATTATGATGAGACCTTTGCTCCAGTCGCTCGTCTTGAAGCCATTTGTCTCTTTCTCGCTCATGCTGCTTACAAAGGCTTCATTGTCTATCAAATGGACGTCAAGAATGCCTTCTTAAATGGTGCTCTTGATGAAGAAGTCTATGTTAAGCAGCCTCCTGGCTTTGAGGATCCAAAGCATCCTCACTATGTCTACAAGCTAAATAAAGCCTTATATGGTCTTAAACAAGCTCCTAGAGCTTGGTATGACACTTTGTCTACCTTCCTTCTTGACCATGGCTTTCGTAGGGGAACCATTGACAGCACCCTCTTTATCTACAAGCATAAGGGTGATGTTCTGTATATGCAGATTTATGTCGATGACATTATCTTTGGTTCCCTATCCACCAAACTCTGTCGAAAGTTCAGTTCTCTTATGTCTAGCACTTTCGAAATGAGTATGATGGGTGAATTAACCTTCTTTTTGGGGTTACAAATCAAGCAGCTTCCCACTGGAATATTTATCAATCAAGAAAAATATATTCGGGATATGTTGCATAAATTTGACTTCACCCATGTCACTCCAAAGGGAACTCCAATGTCCCCTCCTAATAATCTTCACGCTGACCCTGATGGTAAGTATGTGAATCCTACTTACTATCGTGGCATGATCGGGTCACTCATGTATCTCACAGCGAGTCGCCCAGACATCATGTTTGCAACATGTCTCTGTGCTCGCTATCAAGCTTCTCCTAGAGAATCTCATCTCCTCGCTGTGAAGCGTATCTTCAAATATCTCAAGGGCACACCCACGCTGGGTATTTGGTACCCAAAAGACTCCAACTTTGAGTTAGTTGGATATTCTGACTCCGACTATGCTGGTTGCATGCTTGATCGCAAAAGCACCAATGGAGGATGTCAACTGTTGGGGGGGAAGCTGACTAGTTGGACTAGTAAAAAGCAACACACAGTTTCCATCTCCACAGCTGAGGCAGAATATGTCTCTGCAGCGAGTTGTTGTGCCCAAATGCTATGGATGAAACATCAGCTTGCTGACTATGATTTGGAATACTCTAAAATTCCAATCATGTGTGATAATACAAGTGCTATTGCTATTACACACAACCCAGTTCAACATTCCAAAACTAAGCATATTGATATTCGATATCACTTTATTCGTGATCATGTCATGAAAGGTGACATTGAGATCTACTTCATTCCAACTGATGATCAACTAGCTGACATCTTTACTAAACCATTGGATGAAACTAGATTCAAACTGCTTGTTAGCAAGTTAGGAATGTTGAATGGGGAATCAGCGACATGACTTGTCATGTATGCTAATTCAGCGAGCTTAAGTCAGTCTTACTCGCTGATCTCAAAGCAATGAAGAGCTTAAAGTCTTCATCTAGTCCAGTAGCAAATGGCTATTGGTAAAGACTTATAAAATCCGTTGATCCCTGTTGCTTTGGGAAAAAGCAAATAATAGCAATGAAGAGCTAAAAGTCTTCATCTAGTCCGATAGCAAACGGCTATTGGTAAAGACTTATAAAATCCGTTGATCCCTGTTGCTTTGGGAAAAAGCAAATAATAGCAATGAAGAGCTAAAAGTCTTCATCTAGTCCAATAGCAAATGGCTATTGGTAAAGACTTATAAAATCCGTTGATCCCTGTTGCTTTGGGAAAAAGCAAATAATAGCAATGAAGAGCTAAAAGTCTTCATCTAGTCCAGTAGCAAATGGCTATTGGTAAAGACTTATAAAATCCGTTGATCCCTGTTGCTTTGGGAAAAAGCAAATAATAGCAATGAAGAGCTAAAAGTCTTCATCTAGTCCGATAGCAAACGGCTATTGGTAAAGACTTATAAAATCCGTTGATCCCTGTTGCTTTGGGAAAAAGCAAATAATAGCAATGAAGAGCTAAAAGTCTTCATCTAGTCCAATAGCAAATGGCTATTGGTAAAGACTTATAAAATCCGTTGATCCCTGTTGCTTTGGGAAAAAGCAAATAATAGCAATGAAGAGCTAAAAGTCTTCATCTAGTCCACTAGCAAACGGCTAGTGGTAAAGACTTATAAAATCCGTTGATCCCTGTTGCTTTGGGAAAAAGCAAATAATAGCAATGAAGAGCTAAAAGTCTTCATCTAGTCCACTAGCAAACGGCTAGTGGTAAAGACTTATCAAATCCATTAGTGGCTGACAGTTTGCCAAAAACTGCAGTCAGCGACCAACGTTAGTTGTGAAGTCGCTGACAAAAACTTTAAACATGCTGAGCATCCTTCAGCATGTAATCTTTCCAAATATCCTTCTTAAGAAATTAAAATTCTCAATTAATAAAACATAGGATATTTTCAAAACTAAGTGTTTTCAAAGTAACTATGTGGGTGACGTGGCAAAATCTTGAACCACATGATTTATATATTCAAACTGAAAGGTCACCTCGATTTTTGCCCTGATCACGTCATTTGTCTGTATGTGACAGTCTGACTGACAGGTTACGACTGCTCAATACGGCGCACACTCAAGTATTTATTTATTTTTTTTTGGACAAAATTTCTTTTCCTTTATTTAAACGTTACTCTCAAAATCTTTTTATATATTATACATATGTACGAAACAGTTGTTGGTTACAACTGTTCCACAGCTTGAAAAAGAGGAGAGAGAAATTATGTTCTAAAATCGTGGCCCACCACTATACCTTATATATACAACCTCATTCTCACAACCCTATTTTCATGCTTCCATAACTATTCATATTCTCTCAAATCAAATATCTCTCTCCATCTGTCCATCCTCTTTCATAAATCCCCTTCATCTTCTTTCCAACAAAAATCAATGGCATCCTCCTCTGATATTCCTCAAAATGTTGAGATCCATCCTTCTTCCTCTACCTCCGCCGTACAAAACCCACTGGTTCCTGAACCACAAGTTCAGGAACAAGAACCATTCACTTACTTAAATTCTACTGTATTCACTCCCGTTAATATTACTAAATCTTCAAAAGTAAACTTCTCTCCTTCTCAAATTGTTGTTAAACCCAACAATCACATCGGCACATCTGAGTTGCCACAAGATTCTAAAGGATACAAGCCCATGTTGGACTTTATCCATGCCTCCCCTGCCAATCATTGTATTATGGCAGATCCGGAGAAGATTTTTGTTCATCTTCTCCGAGAGTTCTGGTGGACTTGTGAATATGATGTAGGAACGAAGTCCATCACTGGCACTGTTAGACAAGGGGCGAAATCAATAACTATTACTCCGGCTTCTCTTCGCCAAACTCTTAGATTTCCCCACCAGACTGATGAGAATAAGTTTGTTGAGGCAGCAGGTGATGATGTATGGAAGGCATGGTTGCCTTCGATTGGTTATAATTACAATTTTAAAAATCCTCCAGTGATCCAAAGCAATCCTTTGAAGCAAAACTTACCAGGGATCTGGAGGGTACTATTACTCATGTAATTCAGTGCATGGGTGGCAATTCTGGGTCTTACAATCAAGCATCATCAACATCGATGCCCATAATCCATGCCCTTGCTGAAGGATGGTTTGTGGATTACGCCTTGCTGATATTCAACGATATGAAGAATAAGATCAGCATGAACAACAGGTCACATACTGTGCCCTTTGTTAGAATCTTCTCCTTGATTTTCAAGGAGGTGCTGGGAGATGAATATGAGCTGCCCTAGGCCTCAACAATACCAATAGCGAGGGTGGGCAACAATATATACAAGCAGCCTGCTGAACACTTGGTTGCACGCCTCACTGCACATATAAAAGAGGTACTCTTCTCTCTAAACTCTTCTTTATACCCCAAAGACAGCGACTGGGAGGCAGCACTTCTTTCTGATGAAGTGGCTGATACGGTCGCTGGCTCACCCTCCGCTGACGTCCCAAAACGTAAGCGGAGTGTACCAAAGGGCAAAACCAAGGTTAGGAAGTCCACAACGCCCATGGACACTAGTACCCAAGCCACCCCATCAGCAGCTCCCAACAGGCTGCTGACGAGATAAATGGGAACAACAGGCAGCCACCTCAAACTTCTGTAGGCGAGGTTGGTGAAGATATTGGGACACCCCAGCCCACTAGAGGTCAAAGTCCAACTCCTCCCCCAAATAATTCCCCTTCTTCTCAATTACCCTCTGAGTCGTTGACAGCAGCCAGATCACAGGTGATGCTAGAGTCAACACATTCTACGGTCGATGATGTCTTGGTGGAACAACACACTGAGACTGAGGCATAAGGTTCCCTTACCCTCCTTCTTCTATTGTCTTGGAAACTGTCTGTGCAGGGACTGAGACAAATATCTTATCAAGTGAAATGGAAACTGATGAAGATCTGGGCAGCGAGTTTGACCTCCAAGATAATGATGCTGAAATCACACTCGCTGCCGCAGAAGAAAGTGAAGAAGAGGCTTATGTAAGTGGTTTCTTAGATGAAGACTTGGGATATATGTTGATCTCCTCTCCTCCTACTGAATCTGAGGTTATCCCAGAGTTGTTGGCCGATATGCCTCCTCCACCATGCTACTCTCAAAGACCCACAACTTCTCATGAACAAGTTGGTTTTTATGGAGACTATGTACCTGAAGTGAATGATGCTGAGCTTCAGCGAAGGGTGGAATTATGTCACCTTCAAAGAATAAGGCCAGCTGTTTATGTTGAGGTGGAAGAAGTTGATGATGAAATAATCATGGAAGTGCCACCTTTGCACCACCCAGATTTTTTCAGGGTTCCTTGCTCTAAGTATCCTGTCTCTCTAAAGGATCTCAAGGTCCCTTCTGCTGATGAAGAACTCACCACTGCTTTTACTGCTGTCAATGTACCTGGCCTGGATTATGTTGAAACTCGTCAGCTACAAGAATTGTTGAGAAGGGTGCAAATCTGCCAAAGTCAAGGGAATAGACATGGATACTTGTATGCTTGGCTGGTAGACCAAGTAACTCAGGTTCATATTGAGGCTCATGAAAACTTTCTAAAGTTGATAGCTGGAAATGTTGACTTGACTGATGAGCTAGCTGAGCTCAAAGGTATGGTGTTTGGGATCACCAAGAATCAAGTCATCCACACAAAGTCAAATGAGCAGTTGTTTAGAAGAAATCAAACCTTGTTGAATGCAAGCATGAAGAAGGTCAGCACCTCTAATTCTGCCATCTCTGCCTCATTGGACAAGCTGAAAAATAAAGTTTCTGAGTCAGCTCTTAAAGAAGTTGTGCCAGCACTTCTTGAACTCTCCCAAACAAACATTCTTTTCATCACCCATCTTCGCCAACTCTACAATAAAATTTCTTTCTCTTCTACATCTCAAGATGATTTCCACACTTCCATCACTCAAGAACTCAATTCTCTCAAGAACAAACTTTTCTCTCAAACTCCTTTTCAAGTTGCTGTTGACAAGAAGCTACTTGATGAATCTGTCACCAGGACAAAGAAACTTGAAGAGGAGGTTGCTGGTCTTAAAGGAATGATGGGTGAAATGTTGGACCTCCTCAAAAAGGGTAATGTGGAAGTAGCTCGTACCTCAGCTGCTTCCAAGGGGGAGAAAAATGCTGAGGACCCAACACAAAAATCCAAGCCAGCTGAGAAGGTTGTAGAACCGGCAGTTGTGAATGTAAATGTTGAAAATGCTCCCCAAGTTCCCCCCACTGAAACTGGCAATGCTGAGAAGGTTAGTAAACCGGCAGCTAATGTTGAGGGGGAGCAAACCTTGAACGTCACTAAAGAAGCTGAGAAGGTTATTGAACCGGCAGCTGAGAAGGTTGTTGCTGAGAATGTGCCAGCAAAACCAATAAATGTTTCTATCTTCAAGCCAACTGCTGAGTTCCACGCTGCTCTTGAAAAGAGATATGCTGATAAGGGTAAAGAAGCAGTGGTTACTCAAAGCAAGCCACCAAAAGTTCCCACTTCAGCAAGGGAACAACAAGAAAAGTTAATGTCTGGAGCCTTTCCCAAATCCACAACTTCTACTGCTGAACTGTCTCCTGAGGAAGTTGTTCGTCAACATGAATGGTTAAGTAAGAAAAAAGAAGAGGAGCTGTCTCAGAAGTTTATAAGTGAGCAAATTGTTGGTGATGAACTTAAAGATGCTGATGATGAGACAAAGAGGTTGGCTCAGCAATCTGGTGGATTGGCAGTCTTGAAAAAGAATGAAGAAAAGTTCTTTGCCAAAAGAATGAAAACTTTTGAAGAAGGTCAGGCAACCTATCTTGAATCAAGAGAGGTAAGGCAAAGGAAAGAAGAGATCACGTCGGTCAGGGTCTCGCTAACCCAACAAGGGATGGATCTTTCCCTACAAAGAAAAGGAGTGCCCAAGTTATATACGCTGAAAAATGTTACTAAGGATACACTTGGGCCAACTGAATGGATCGAAATTTACAAGCTGATCAAGGACAAGACAGCTGTAAGTTATGAACCGCTGATCAAGATGGCAGGTGAGCAGATAAAACATATTCGCAAAATGGAACAAAAATACAAAGTCAAAGACTCTCTGCTCAGCGCTGCAAGACATCCATATCCTCCTCCTCCTCCTCCTCAGCAACCAAGAAGTGGTGTGAAGAGAACAGCTTCTGGTCAAGTGATGTCTCAGCGTCCCTTCATTCTTAGAGCTGTTCCAAAGACTGATATAGATGAGGAGACTCTGCTGAATCTAAAAATGCCTTCCAGGACCCTCTTTATGGATGGAGCTTATGATGACAAGCTGGGAGGTTTCTGCTTTTGCAATGTCCATGGTCATGAACTCTTCTTCAGGACCAATGAAATTGGAATTGCCCCTCTACTTTTCTTTTGAAAATAAGAAAGTATTGTGCTCAGTCGTCCAACAATCCCGAATTTATAAAACTAATTGATCAAGAGCTGCTGAAGCCTGAAAGACAACAAGACAGAGCTTTCATCGAGGCCAAGCAAGAGTCACAATGGGATTAAGGAGACTTGTAACCTTTGTAATGCTGTTTTTATTGTAAAGTTGTTTGTCAAATAAATAAGATCAGCATTCCTTCATTTCTATCTATTGTACTTCTAAGAAGTAACTTATACTCAGCTAAGTCTCCTCAGCGAATAGGGGGAGATTGTTGAGTCATGGATTCGCTGAAGATTACTTGCTGAGTCAAGTAGTCGCTGACAGCCTCAGCGAGAAGTTTCATCAGCGAGCCTTCAGCGATCATTATTATCTTTGAGTTAAAGGATAAGTTCAATGACTCACCGTCATATGTTGTAAGTCAAATATAGGCGGGAAAATGAAGATAAGAAGACTGGTCCCAAGGACACGTGTTGTAAGATCAAGATGGAGCCATGTGACCTTGTACCAAAATGATACTAAGGTGTTTCTATTTCATGCCGTTTTGGGAAAGAAACAAGATGGCAAACAGAGATGTCTGAAGACCAGTCTTACACACCAATAGATAGTTGACAACCTTCATGTGTCAACATCTATTGGGTTGTCATGTGATGCCTTTTCTCCCCTATATAAAGCATCACTTGACCTAGCCACAAAGTTGTTGGTTCATTCTACAATAGTCACTTAGTGTGTTTTTTCTCTCATTGTAGAATTGTATAATTGTTAAGTTTTTGTGTGTGCAAAAACTTAATAATATTTCTTTCTTTCTTTCTTTGTAAACCAACCATGTATTCACCGTTTAATTAATACTACTTATGATTAAACATGTTTACTTTCTTGTCTTGCTTTCTTAGTGTAATTTACATTAGTTGTTTAATTACATAATCGTTGCAAACTTGGGACTTTCAAAACAAATATCGATTTTGGGGGTATTTATAGTGGTCAATACCGGTTTTTGACTACCGGTTTTTGAAAACCGTTTTTTTTGTTGGGAAAATATGTTTAAAGGTTAAGTCTTGAAGGGAAAAATTAAGATTTTGACAAATGAACAATTTAAGGAAACAAGGCAGATAAAGGACAAATAAAGCTAAAGGAAAAATAAAGAAAAACACAAACTCGCCCTAAGAACATGCAGACAGATAAAATTCTACAAACTCCCCCTATAAGCATGCATTCTACCCTTGTTCTCCCTCAAACATTGCATGTAAGAGCACATAAGCACACATAAATTGTTTGACCAAGAAAATAAACATAGAATACATGGCAAATAAGCAATCAAGTTTGTAGATCAAGCATACCCAACTTGGTTTTCAGAAAATTAAACCTTTGTTCATCCAAAGATTTTGTGAAAAGGTCTGCAAGTTGGTAGTTAGTTGGGACAAAGTAAAGTTCGATGTTACCTTTTTCAACATGATCTTTGATGAAGTGGTACCTTACATCGATATGCTTTGTCTTGGTATGCTGAATAGGATTGCAAGAGATTGCTATGGCACTCTTGGAGTCACAGTAAATGGGAATTCTGTCATACTGAAAACCATAGTCATAGAGTTGAGTCTTCATCCACAGCACTTGAGAACAACAGCTAGCAGCAGCTACATATTCAGCTTCTGCTGTGGACGTGGAAACACAATTTTGTTTCTTTGAAGACCAACCAACTAACCTATCACCAAGGAATTGCACACTACCAGAAGTACTTTTGCGATCAATCTTGCAACCTGCATGGTCTGTATCTGAGTAGGCAGTTAGTTCGAAACCGGTATCTTTCGGATACCATAAACCAAGATTCATGGTACCCTTGAGATACCGAAAGATTCTCTTAACCGCTTGAGCGTGACTTTCCATAGGGTTAGCTTGAAATCTAGCACACAAACATGTAGCAAACATAATGTCCGGGTGACTAGCTTAAATACATTAGAGATCCTATCATACTGCAATAAAGTTTCTGATTGTAAGGTTTACCATTAAGATCAACATTAATTTTGGTTCGAGTTTCCATGGGTGTACCAATAGGTTGACAATTAAGCATATCAAACTTTTTCAACATGTCAATAATGTATTTATTTTGACAGATAAAAATACCATTTGACAATTGTTTGACTTGTAAACCAAGGAAAAAGTTTAATTCACCCATCATACTCATTTCAAAATTCTTAACCATTAATGCAGAAAAGTTTTTGCAGTACTTAGGATTAGTGGACCCGAAAATTATGTCGTCTACATAGATTTGGATTAAAATGATGTCACTATCTTGTCGTTTGATAAACAAAGTAGTGTCAATGGTACCTTTACTGAATCCAAATTTCAAGAGATAAGTAGTGAGAGCATCATACCATGCACGAGGAGCTTGTTTAAGACCATATAACGCCTTGTCTAACCTGTATACATAGTTCATACATTTAGGATCTACAAAGCCCTCTGGTTGATCTACATAAACCTCTTCTTTCAGCACACCATTCAAGAAAGCAGACTTGACATCCATCTGGTAAACAGTGAAGTTCTTGAATGCCGCATAAGCAAGAAAAATACGAATGGCCTCGATACGAGCAACTAGAGCAAAAGTCTCATCATAATCAATACCATCTTGCTGACAATATCCTTTAGCAACCAACCTAGCCTTGTTTCGAACGACAATCACATTCTCATCCTTTTTATTCTTGAAGACCCATTTGGTCTTAATTGGTTCTTTATGCTTGTATGGATTTGGAATCAATTTCCAGACTTCGAGACGCTCAAACTGAGAAAGTTCTTCTTGCATGGCCTTGACCCAATCAGGATCTTGAAGAGCATCAGTGACAGTTTTGGGCTCAACCATGCTCAAGAAGTTAACAAACAAGCATTCATTTGCAGACGCATAGCGTGTCTTAATTCCAGAATTTGGATCTCCAATAATCTGTGTGGAAGGATGAGGAAGCATAGAGCGAGACCATTTTCCTGAATGTGGAAGTGGATCAGCTGGATCATTGTTCTCATCAGGATTAATGAAGCCATGAGAATGTTGTTCAATGAGTTGCTCGAAACTTGGTTCAATAGGCTCAACAAATTCTTCCTTATAGGCTTCAGGATCATTAGCTGGATTAGTTACTTGAGAGATTTGCTGAGGTGGTACTTGCTCAGAAGAATCAGTTGGTGCAGAAGAAGAGTTGGACGAATCCACGGATGAAGATACATTCGTAGAAGTAGAATTGTCTGAAGGTTGAGGTGATGGATCATCGGGAGAAGAAGTAGAAGATGAAGAACTTTGTTGGTCAGATGCAGAGATATCGGAAGATGAAACTTCAGGTTCAGCCAAAGTAGGTTCTGCTATAGGAGAACGATCACGATATAATTCTTCAAACAAGATATCTAACTCTTCAGTAGTCGGTGTAGAGAATGAAGGTTTGATGGCAGAATTAGTCTTTGGTGCGGAAGCTTGTGGACATTGAAGATCGGGTCTTGAACTGTGGTGTTCAAGAACCATCCCTGAGAGTTCATCAAATTTAACATTCATAATCTCTTCGATTTTCTTGGTTCGGCGGTTATACACACGATAAGCAATTTATTCTCTTGAATAACAAATGAAATATGCTTCGTCACCTTTTGGTTCAAACTTGCCCAGATTATCACGATCATTGAGAACATAGCACACACATCCAAAAATGTGTAGAAAGTTCACATTGGGCTTTCTCTTATTTATCACTTCATATGGAGTTTTATCGAACCTCTTGTTAATGATAGATCTGTTTTGAGTAAAGCAGGCAGTAGCTATAGCTTTGGCCCATAAATTTGGGGGCAATTTAGAGTAAGCAAGCATAGTACGAGCCGCTTCAACAAGAGTACGATTTCTTCTTTCAACAACTCCATTTTGTTGTGGTGTTCGAGCGGCGGAAAATTGATGAGTAATGCCTACGGAAGAAAAGAATGAATCAAGAGTAGCATTCTTGAATTCAGTACCATTATCAGATCGAACAATGCGAACGGTTGACTAAAGATTCACTTGGGTCTTTTTGATGAAGTCGATAAGCACTTGTGGAGTATCACTCTTTTCACGGAGAAAGAATACCCAAGTATAACGAGAATAATCATCAACAATTACAAGAATGTATCTCTTTCCATGGATGCTTTGAACCCGCATCGGACCGCACAAATCCATATGAAGAAGATGTAAAGGGCCTTCAGTACTAAGGTGTTTCTTTGGTCTGTGAGAAGCTTTCTTCATTTTGCCAATTGCACAAGCAGGACAAACATGTTCACTCTCATAATTGAAATCAGGAAGACCGTCGACAAGTTGTTTATCAACGAGAGCATTAATTGTTTGAAAGTTAAGATGGGAAAGACGATGATGCCATAACCAAGTATTTTGAGCTGATGCTTTTGAAAGAAGACAAATATCTGAAGAAGGAGTCGGAATATTGTTGAGGTCAATGGTAAACAAGCTATTATCTCTAGAACCAGTAAGAATATCAACACCATCTTCAGTTTGAACTTTGCATTCATATCGTCGAAAAAGCACTTGAAGATCCTTATCACAAAATTGGCCGACACTGAAGAGATTATGACCCAACCCTTCAACATAGGAGACTCGTTTAATGGTTATACCATCTTGGATAATATCTCCATAGCCAAGAATAGGATCAATATGATCATTTCCAAATCATACAGTTCCCATGAACCGTTCAACAAAGTTCTTGAGCAAAGATTTATTACCAGTCATGTGTCTAGAACATCCAGAATCGACATACCAGACACAAATGAGGTATTCCTGTAAAATCGAGTATTAAAATTTATAAACACGAAACTACCAAAAGACTGACTACAACACACTCACAGGCAGTGAACCTGATCGCATGCAGTATAGTAAATTCGGTAAATCCGAGGTCGATCACAAGGACTCAGTAAGTAATTGTTAAAATAAAGTAATTCAAGTAAAAGGGGGGGTTTTGTGACCGAATTGTCACTTTGCAAAAAGTAAAAGTAAATAAATTAAATCCGGTATGACCGGGGCAGGATTCGTCGGAAGACGAAAGTAAAAATGATTTTGTAACAATAATATTAAAAGGGGCACCTACTTGGATCAGCTTACATGCCAATCATCGGGTCTAAACATTACTTGCATTGTTGAACGACTTAAAAGGTAGACAAGATGAACTTCCGTTATACTTGAAACTTTAATTGCTCGAAATATAGTTACCGCTTCCGCGAATAATTTCTACTCAAAACAATTAAGCATTAAGAACCTAAGCTGATTTTATGATTTAATCTTTAAAAGCTTTCTTCCGAACTGCTTATTCACCTAATCAAATTCCTCTATCATAGATGTTTACACACTCAAAATGAATTTAATTGTTTAAAATCCTTATCGCTAGTTTCTTCCGAACTCCAACGACTTTAGGTTAATTATAGACCGATTAACCATTTCATAAACCAATTGACAATGACATAGATTTCTTCCGAACTTCTAATTACAATTATCAATCAATAAATATAAAAGAGAAAAACAATATTTGATCTCAAATAAATGCGGTTCTTCGATTAAACATGAAAATTTTGTTCAACAATTGCAAATAACATTAAATCGACCCTATGACATGTTCACTACCCAAGCGGGTGCTGAGAGATTTAGCCTCTCATGACAAGACAAATAAAACAAACAATCATCAAATAAATATAATCCATAATAATAATTGTATAGTTATTTAGTCTAACAATTAAGCAACTAAAATTAAAAGACATAAAAAAGAAGGGAAATCGAACGAGAAGTTGTGGCTGTTGTAATGATGATGTCGATTGTCGAACAAAACAAAACCCAAAAGCTCTTGCGGCTGCTTCTCGTTCTCGTCCAATTCCTCTCCTCACGTACCAATTAATAATTCCCCCTTGACATAATATATATTGTATAAGTCTTGTGCCAACCGATTTCCACACATCACCGACTTCATTATGGGCTTAAATTATTTGCTTTCCTCTTTCTTCGGCTCTTAGCCCATGTGACCTACTGCCTAAACCAAATCCACTTTGTGATGGGCTTTCTTTTATTTGTAAACCCACGTCGACTTATTTGTTCATGTCATATATCAAAGTCCCAACCAACATATTAAACTTAATAAGGTTGACTCATTGTCATTGCTAGTTGATACTAACATGTAGAAATCTTCCAGTAACCTTTTTAAAAATCACTTTAGCTCTTATTTTAGCATGCCCCATCAATTATCCTACAATCAAATAAATGCAGATATTAAGTATCAATATTTAGCAAAATGATGATCATTCAAACATAAAAGATATGATATCGCATAAAATAAATATATATAAAATAGGCGATATCAAATTCCCCCACACTTAAGCTTTGCTTGTCCTCAAGCAAATTCAAACTTAAAACACAAATTACCTTGGTACATCCATGGAATAACATTGCAGTAATCAAAAAGAAGCTCAACCATAAATGAAAATGAAAAGAGATGGTTAGGCAGTTTTAATCTTAAATGAAAACTGGAACGTTTGACAATACTTGACTGATACACAAGCCTCAATAACACGACTAAGCACTGAACAATCGAATCAATGATATCTCATCTATCCTACTCCAACTAACTTACTTTTGGGGTTGAATATTTGAATAATCACTCAAAGCCTAGTCGTGATGCATAATCTTTTACCATAGGCTTGTACTAGAATCGTTCCTTCACCGCCATGGCGCAAGCACCATAACGTCTATCAAAAGAGGTCTTTAAGGGTTTTAATGAACTATGAGGCTAAAAAAGGTATTTAAACAGGGTATGGAAGTTTGGGATAACAAATGTTGTTAAAAAGAAATAACACAACATTTAACAAAGTTTTCACATTATAGTCTAGTCCATAAACAATCCCATGTCATTAGTTGCCAACGGTCCAAAACCCGAGAAGTCTTCCCGACAATACCCCCCAATAGAACGATTATAACCGACACCATTGTGGTGTATGACAATCAAACAACTCATCAACTAATTCTAACCAATGTTGACTTAGTGACATACTAGCCAACCCGCATATAAAAACCAAAGAATGTAACAATGTAAACCTTTTGTTTGTTATAAAGATGTACCAACTCAACTTGATAATTTGAAGTAAAATTGAAGCCTTTGTTGGTGTAATTGATGAACCAACTAATAAAAATGATTTGACAAAAGGTGAGAAATACCAACTGACAGCCCAAGCTCTTTTTCATTTTTTTTTTCTATTTTTTTTCTTTTTCTGTTTTTCAATTCTTTTGTTCTTTTTATTCATTTTTTTTGTGAGCTACTTTTACTCTGACTAATTGGTTGTTAGGTCCAGATTTACTGGACCCACTCCAGACTTGAAGACTGGAGCGTCACTGAAGATTTGTCCAGAAATAATAGAAGACCAGTGAGCTGTTTACTTGTACAGGAATCTGGATTCCACCAGATTAGCTCACTGGACTTCACTCCAGTCAAGATCGTTTCTACTGAAGACATTCTCACTGAAGTCAAAGACTGAAGTTTTAAGAAAGAAGACTTACAAGCAGTGGAGCCCACTGACAGTCTTACCAGATCTCCTGACTGGAGCTTTGCCAGTGTTCTAGACCTTACAAGTCTGAACACTGATTACGAGGAATTGACTTTTGCCTTTACACACTTTTACACGGACAATCCATTTATCTATTGATAAAAGTACAATACGTGTGTAAAGGTGGTTGGTTAAAAGGATAAACAAGTCACATCAATATGACTTTATCCTTGTACTTTAACCAATGCATTTAAGGAATTAAAGTTGTTGCCTTAAATGCATGCAACCATATTTGTACGGCATAATAAATTCACTGTTGAATTTATTTGCCTATAAATACCAAGTCACATACCTCGTACAAATTACTTTTTTGCAATTTGGTGAACTTGCTAAAATACTCTCGATCAAAATAGTTATACTTCACAACTTTAAGTATATCGATCCAAGGAGATTATTTAGCAAGTATAGATCACTTGTAATTCAAAGATTGTTTAGATAGTTATATACTTGTAATATCTAGGTTCTGCAACAATCTTGTATTTTGTTTAACATCAATAAATAAAATACACTTGAAAATTACATTTGTGTTCCACCATTTATTTACTTGCTTAAATATTGCTTTAAGTCTTTATTACTTTATTTATATTCTTGCATTTGTATTTAAAGTAATACTAGTCCAATCTAGTGCATACTTGACTTGTTATTTTACACTCGTGGGTTAAACCATCGTGTGAGGGACTCTACAATTGGTATCAGAGCAGAAGGCTAATATACTTGCCTAGATCTGTTTCACGATGGCCATCCCAGAAAATATACAAGAAACTCCTGAACCTGATCTTAATGACCCACCCGTTGTCAATAATAATCCTCCACCTCCTCCTTCTCCTGCTTCTCCACATGTGCATGTGCACTACTCGAATAATCCTGTTCCTAAATTCAATGGGAGCAGTGATGAATTTGGTACGTGGAAAGCTAGGATGATATTACATGTCACTGGTATTGAAAGGAATATGATGAAAATTTTAAATGAAGGACCCTATATGCCTAGACTTCCTATCAATGCACTCCTTGAGCCAACTGGATCAAGAAGTGGAAGGGAAAAGAGGGAGGAACACTGGTCCGAAGAGGAGAGGAGATTGGTAAATCTTGATACCATCCTTAAAAACATGATCCTCGGGGCTGTTCTAGAAACCCTAATTCCCACACTAGTTCTCTATCCCAGTGCTAAAACCATGTGGGATGAACTGGTGAACCAGTATGAGGGAGGTGATGACACTGTTGTTACCAGAAAGGTCTCCCTAAACAAAAAGTATGAGTCATTTTTTGCTCTCCCCAATGAGTCTCTAACTGGTACTTACACCAGATTTATGTGCATTATAAACCAGTTAAGAGGACTGGGGGTTGAGAAAGACATGGATATACTTTTGGAGAAATTTTGTGATATTCTTCCCACTAAATGGTCTCACATGATTCTGGTCTTGAGACAAGATAAAACCTAGCACTCCCATACTCTGTCAACATTGTATGGAGCCTTCAGATTCACTGAAGAAAATCAAGCCAGAGGATTGAGGCTGAAAAAGATGCTTTAAATCATGCCTCCAGTAGTTCCACATTGGTCAGTAATTCTGAACCACCCTGTGTTGCATTAATATCTTCCGAGAATGTATTTTCTATGAAGAAGATGATGTCTGAACTAATGGATTCTGGAGTCACTAATAATATCTCTCCAGACTGTGATGAAACTGACAGTGATGACCTGGTTGCAATGATTGCTAAAACGTTTAATCGTTTTAAAGCAAGAGCAAATAGGCCCACTGGACAACATGCACCCAGTTCCTCTACTGACAAGACCAATCTGATATGCTTTAAGTGTGGCAGAAAAGGTCATTTCATGAAGGAGTGCAAGTCCAGTCAGTTTGTCTCTCAGTCTGGTCCATCTATTTCTTATAACAAGCCTGATGATAGCTATAAGTCTAAGTACAAAAAGCTTAAGGCTCAAATTGCTCTCATGTCTCAACAAATAGAAAATAATAAATGCATGATTGCAACCACTGAAGAAATCAAGCTCAGAGGATTGAGGCTGAAAAAGATGCTTTAAATCATGCCTCCAGTAGTTCCACATTGGTCAGTAATTCTGAACCACCCTGTGTTGCATTAATATCTTCCGAGAATGTATTTTCTATGAAGAAGATGATGTCTGAACTAATGGATTCTGGAGTCACTAATAATATCTCTCCAGACTGTGATGAAACTGACAGTGATGACCTGGTTGCAATGATTGCTAAAACGTTTAATCGTTTTAAAGCAAGAGCAAATAGGCCCACTGGACAACATGCACCCAGTTCCTCTACTGACAAGACCAATCTGATATGCTTTAAGTGTGGCAGAAAAGGTCATTTCATGAAGGAGTGCAAGTCCAGTCAGTTTGTCTCTCAGTCTGGTCCATCTATTTCTTATAACAAGCCTGATGATAGCTATAAGTCTAAGTACAAAAAGCTTAAGGCTCAAATTGCTCTCATGTCTCAACAAATAGAAAATAATAAATGCATGATTGCAACCACTGAAGAAGCATGGGTTCCATCAGATGATTCATCAGTTGATGAAGAAGAGGAGAGAGATTGTTGCTTTATGGCTCTGGCAGACCAAGAGCATCTAGTGAATGATGATGTCACATCTGGTCGATGGGTGGACATAGTTATAAAAAAGGTTAGTGAGTATGATATTGAAACCGATCCTGAATTAAAATTGGACATTGCTGAAGCTATAAATTCTGATTTATTTTTTGTGGAAACTGTTAGATTTGACAGTCTTAATGGCATAGAAACAGATTCCTCTGAAATCGCTGCTTTAAAATCAAAATTAAAAGAACTTCAAGATATTGAACTGGCATTTCAAGCACAAGTTTTGGTAACTGAACAACTGGTTCAAGAAAAACATGACCTGGAAATAATTTTGCAAAAAGAAAAACAGGTCATTAAATCATGGCTTAGAAACAAGAAAGCCATATGATGCTGGAATAAACCAATTTCCATCCCAAAAACGTGCATATCTGGATGGAAATACTCATATTGCAGCATTAGAGTCAGTTAGGAAAATTTGATGCCAAAGCTGATAAAGGATATTTCTTAGAATATTCAGCCATTCGTAAAGCCTTTAGAGTCTACAACAAGAGACTGGAGAAGGTACAAGAGTCAATACATGTTACATTTGATGAATCAAATAATGCAATCAATAAAAAGCCAGCCCTTGATTCTCCCCCAGTAAATCCAATTGTCTTCTGTGAATCTGATCCTATCAACTACAATAAAGATTCACCTGAAGAAGTTTCCAGTCATCCTGACTTGGAACCAGTTCAAAAGAAGAAAAACCCCAGTAGTACGCCTTTCTATTCTTCAATAAGTTTCAAACGACCCTCTGAACTTGTTATTGGATCAGATGTTCGTACTACTCCCCCAGTATCAGTCTCAGTTGAAACTGCGCCAGTAATTCAAGAAATGCCTTTAAATGAATAATTTCATGATGCAAATCGTGATCTTACTGATTCAGATGAAGATGTGGAAATAGTCTGGCAAGATCCTCCTCCTGAAACAACACCAGAGGAGACTCAACTGAATTCTTGCACTGATATTGTTGTAAGCAATAATCCTGGTCATTACTCTAAATGGACAAAAGCTCATCCTATTGATCAGATCATAGGTGACTCCAGTAGAGGGGTTCAGACCAGAAGAGCCTCCAGTGAACAATGTTTATACGTCAGCTTCTTATCACTGGTAGAACAGAAGAAGATTGACGAGGCTATGGAAGATCCAAGCTGGGTGGTAGCTATGCAAGAATAGTTACACCAGTTTGAGAGGAACAAGGTATGGTATCTGGTTCCTCCTCCAGTTGGCAAGAAAGAACCAATTGGAACCAGATGGGTCTTCAGGAATAAGGTAGATGAAGATGGTCATGTTATCAGAAACAAGGCCAGATTGGTTGCCCAGGGTATTGCCAATCAGATGTTGATTTTGATGAATCATTTGCTCCAGTGGCTAGACTTGAAGCGATCAGAATATTCTTAGCATTCGCTGCTCATCATCAATTCAAGGTCTACCAGATGGACGTAAAGAGTGCATTTTTGAATGGAAAATTAGAAGAAGAGGTTTATGTCAGACAACCACCAGGTTTCATTGATGAAAAACATCCCCACTGGGTATATCGTCTGGACAAAGCACTTTATGGTCTCAGACAAGCTCCACGTGCCTGGTATGATACTCTGACTAAACACTTGTTGAAAAATGGTTTTAAAAGAGGTGCTATTGACAATACCTTATTTATTCTTCGTGAAAAAGGTAATCTTCTGTTGGTACAAATTTATGTTGATGATATAATTTTTGGTCTACTGATGAAAACATGTGCAAGAAATTTTCTAAAATCATGTCTTCAGAATATGAAATGAGTTTAATGGGTGAATTAACATTTTTTTCTAGGTCTTCAGATTAAACAAACCAGTGATGGTATTTTTATTAATCAAGAAAAATATGTTAGAGATCTATTAAAGAAATATGATATGAACTCTTCACCATCTAAACCCACTCCAATTTCTGCACCACTCACTCTAGACTCGGATCCAGATGGAAAACCAGTGAACACCACTGTCTATAGAGGCATGGTTGGTTCACTGATGTATTTAACTGCCAGTAGACCCGATATAATGTTTTCAACATGTTTATGTGCCAGATATCAGTCTAATCCAAAAGAATCTCATATGCTTGCTGTAAAGCGCATACTGAAATACCTTAAGGGTGTCCCCAGTTTGGGCCTTTGGTATCCCAAAGGCTCAGGCATGGATCTAATGGGTTATTCAGATTCAGATCATGCAGGTTGTAAGATAGACAGGAAATCCACTACTAGTGGATGTCATTTCCTTGGTGGCAAACTGGTCAGCTGGACCAGTAAGAAGCAAACTTCAGTTTCATTATCCACTGCTGAAGCTAAATACGTGTCTGCAGCCAGTTGTTGTGCTCAGATACTCTGGATGAAGAACCAGTTGCTTGATTATGGTATTAAATATTCAAAAACTCCCATAGTTTGTGATAATACCAGTGCCATTGCTATCTCAAACAATCCAGGCATGCACTCAAAGACAAAGCACATCGATCTCAGGTATCATTTCATTCGTGATCATATTATGAAAAATAATATTGAACTCCATTTTATTCCCACTGGCAAATAACTCGCTGATATTTTTACCAAACCACTGGATTTAAAAACTTTTGAATATCTTATTGGTGAGTTGGGAATGTTGAACCCTTAATCTGGAACCTTGTTATGAACGCCTTTGTGACACTGGCAGGGTTCTTGATTTCCAGATTTATAAATCTATGCCAGCTTAGCTATCGAACGCCTTTGTGATCCCACTGCATGGATCTAATGGGTTATTCAGATTCAGATCATGCAGGTTGTAAGATAGACAGGAAATCCACTACTAGTGGATGTCATTTCCTTGGTGGCAAACTGGTCAGCTGGACCAGTAAGAAGCAAACTTCAGTTTCATTATCCACTGCTGAAGCTAAATACGTGTCTGCAGCCAGTTGTTGTGCTCAGATACTCTGGATGAAGAACCAGTTGCTTGATTATGGTATTAAATATTCAAAAACTCCCATATTTGTGATAATACCAGTGCCATTGCTATCTCAAACAATCCAGGCATGCACTCAAAGACAAAGCACATCGATCTCAGGTATCATTTCATTCGTGATCATATTATGAAAAATAATATTGAACTCCATTTTATTCCCACTGGCAAATAACTCGCTGATATTTTTACCAAACCACTGGATTTAAAAACTTTTGAATATCTTATTGGTGAGTTGGGAATGTTGAACCCTTAATCTGGAACCTTGTTATGAACGCCTTTGTGACACTGGCAGGGTTCTTGATTTCCAGATTTATAAATCTATGCCAGCTTAGCTATCGAACGCCTTTGTGATACTATCTTTGCATTAATAGATTTATGGATCACCATTCCAGGGGGAAGACTCAGACCATATATTTTTGTCCTTAAAATGTTTTTAATCTCAGGGGGAATTTATTTCTCACTGGAAGAATTTTCTGGAAAATATCTCTGGCACCTTGTAAATATGTCCCTCTCACTGGTACTTGGATAGGCTGATGTGTATGTTTGAGGTAACTTCGGTCTCCTTGTAAATATGTCCCTCTCACTTGTCTTTGTATCAGTTGATGTGCATGTTTGAGGTTGCCTGGTACAATACTGGAGTGTCCCTCCAGTGTACCATCAGTGCATGCTTCACTGGTCTAATCCACCAGTGACACTGGAGTGTCCAGTCAACCTCCAGATGCACTGAAATGAGTCATGGTGTGTCAGTCATAATATTTTGATACTTGGTCCTTGTGCGTGCCACGTAAGCAAACCTTTGAATGGACAGTTACTGTTTATCCTACGTGGCATATCATTTTTCAAACTTAATGATGGATATTTTACCTTGGGAAGATAAAAAGTGCAAGTTGGTTATTTTTGTGGGCTGTCAAACTGTCATACATTTATGTGTGATGGGATGAATTAAATGCGGATGTCAAAACCGATCAAAATTGTTTTGAATAAATTCAAATTAACCGTTTTGAATTCCACATTTTCTCTCCTCTATAAATACCCAAATTTATTTTCACTTTTACTGTCATCTCGAAAATCAGTTACTCCCAAATCTTCAAAATTCCTTCATTTACTTCTTCTTCATTCAATTCCAATCATCACTCTCTTTCCTCTTAAATTCTTCAAATCAAACCCCTAAAAAGCTTTAAATCACTACTTTTCTTTCTTTTTCTGGGTTTATTATTTGAATAAAATGGCCCCTCGTCAAACAAATTCGAATAAAAATCTTCTTTCTGCCAAATATGATCCTCCGGCCGCCGTTGAAAAGGCACCACACATTACTTTAGCGGCGGAGGCTATCAGAATAAATATGAACAACTGGATGGCAAAACTTTCTAGCACCACTCATGAACCCACTTCGTTTAAAAATATGGGTTTTCAAAAACTTTTCACCTAACGGATATGCCACCACCTCCAGAATCAGACTAAATGCCACCACCACCAGAATCAGATATGCCACCACCACCAGAATCAGATATGCCACCACCACCAGAATCAGATATGCCACCACCACCAGAATCAATATGCCACCACCACCAGAATCAGATATGCCACCACCACCAGAATCAGATATGCCACCACCACCAGAATCCTTAAATGCACCACCACCAGAATCACTAAATGACCACCACCAGAATCAATATGCCACCACCACCAGAATCAGATATGCCACCACCACCAGAATCAGATATGCCACCACCACCAGAATCCTTAAATGCACCACCACCAGAATCAGATATGCCACCACCACCAGAATCAATATGCCACCACCACCAGAATCAGATATGCCACCACCACCAGAATCAGATATGCCACCACCACCAGAATCAGATATGCCACCACCACCAGAATCAGATATGCCACCACCACCAGAATCAGATATGCCACCACCACCAGAATCAGATATGCCACCACCACCAGAATCAGATATGCCACCACCACCAGAATCAGATATGCCACCACCACCAGAATCAGATATGCCACCACCACCAGAATCAGATATGCCACCACCACCAGAATCAGATATGCCACCACCACCAGAATCAGATATGCCACCACCACCAGAATCAGATATGCCACCACCACCAGAATCAGATATGCCACCACCACCAGAATCAGATATGCCACCACCACCAGAATCAGATATGCCACCACCACCAGAATCAGATATGCCACCACCACCAGAATCAGATATGCCACCACCACCAGAATCAGATATGCCACCACCACCAGAATCAGATATGCCACCACCACCAGAATCAGATATGCCACCACCACCAGAATCAATATGCCACCACCACCAGAATCAGATATGCCACCACCACCAGAATCCTTAAATGCACCACCACCAGAATCAATATGCCACCACCACCAGAATCAGATATGCCACCACCACCAGAATCAGATATGCCACCACCACCAGAATCAGATATGCCACCACCACCAGAATCAGATATGCCACCACCACCAGAATCAGATATGCCACCACCACCAGAATCAGATATGCCACCACCACCAGAATCAGATATGCCACCACCACCAGAATCAGATATGCCACCACCACCAGAATCAGATATGCCACCACCACCAGAATCAGATATGCCACCACCACCAGAATCAGATATGCCACCACCACCAGAATCAGATATGCCACCACCACCAGAATCAGATATGCCACCACCACCAGAATCAGATATGCCACCACCACCAGAATCAGATATGCCACCACCACCAGAATCAGATATGCCACCACCACCAGAATCAGATATGCCACCACCACCAGAATCAGATATGCCACCACCACCAGAATCAGATATGCCACCACCACCAGAATCAGATATGCCACCACCACCAGAATCAGATATGCCACCACCACCAGAATCAGATATGCCACCACCACCAGAATCAGATATGCCACCACCACCAGAATCAGATATGCCACCACCACCAGAATCAGATATGCCACCACCACCAGAATCAGATATGCCACCACCACCAGAATCAGATATGCCACCACCACCAGAATCAGATATGCCACCACCACCAGAATCAGATATGCCACCACCACCAGAATCAGATATGCCACCACCACCAGAATCAGATATGCCACCACCACCAGAATCAGATATGCCACCACCACCAGAATCAGATATGCCACCACCACCAGAATCAATATGCCACCACCACCAGAATCAGATATGCCACCACCACCAGAATCAGATATGCCACCACCACCAGAATCCTTAAATGCACCACCACCAGAATCAGATATGCCACCACCACCAGAATCAATATGCCACCACCACCAGAATCAGATATGCCACCACCACCAGAATCAGATATGCCACCACCACCAGAATCAGATATGCCACCACCACCAGAATCAGATATGCCACCACCACCAGAATCAGATATGCCACCACCACCAGAATCAGATATGCCACCACCACCAGAATCAGATATGCCACCACCACCAGAATCAGATATGCCACCACCACCAGAATCAGATATGCCACCACCACCAGAATCAGATATGCCACCACCACCAGAATCAGATATGCCACCACCACCAGAATCAGATATGCCACCACCACCAGAATCAGATATGCCACCACCACCAGAATCAGATATGCCACCACCACCAGAATCAGATATGCCACCACCACCAGAATCAGATATGCCACCACCACCAGAATCAGATATGCCACCACCACCAGAATCAGATATGCCACCACCACCAGAATCAGATATGCCACCACCACCAGAATCAGATATGCCACCACCACCAGAATCAGATATGCCACCACCACCAGAATCAGATATGCCACCACCACCAGAATCAGATATGCCACCACCACCAGAATCAGATATGCCACCACCACCAGAATCAGATATGCCACCACCACCAGAATCAGATATGCCACCACCACCAGAATCAGATATGCCACCACCACCAGAATCAGATATGCCACCACCACCAGAATCAGATATGCCACCACCACCAGAATCAGATATGCCACCACCACCAGAATCAGATATGCCACCACCACCAGAATCAGATATGCCACCACCACCAGAATCAGATATGCCACCACCACCAGAATCAGATATGCCACCACCACCAGAATCAGATATGCCACCACCACCAGAATCAATATTCCTCCACCACCAGAATCAGATATGCCACCACCACCAGAATCAGATATGCCACCACCACCAGAATCCTTAAATGCACCACCACCACCACCACCATCTTCAATTCCTTCAAATACTCCATATTTCAACCCAAGTTCACTCCAGATTTCACCAAATCAACCACCACCACTTGAAGCACCATTGGGTTTTCCTCGTGTGCTGGACTCAACTGTAATTACAACTGAAACATCAACTGAAGAAGTCCAGGCACAAGTTCCTTTGGTCACCAGATTAGCTTCAGAACTTGCTCCTCCAGGTGGTCTCTCTACTTCTTCTTCTGCCGAGGTCCAAGACCTTTTTAATAAGGTGGCGGACCTGGAGAGATCACTTCAGTCCTCTTCTCAGGTTGTTTCTGACTTTAAATCTTTATTGTCAAATAACCTTGCTTCAGAAATGAATTTATTTGTTGGGAATGAGAAGTTGGTCTTTGAGAAGTTGAACGAACTGGTACTGGCCACAAACCAAAATTCTGAAAATATTAAAGTGGCAGTCCAGGGATTGGAGGAGAAGCTGGTA
This sequence comes from Erigeron breviscapus, assembly GCA_034093135.1. NCBI lineage: Eukaryota > Viridiplantae > Streptophyta > Magnoliopsida > Asterales > Asteraceae > Erigeron > Erigeron breviscapus. The sequence goes on along the minus strand of CM067173.1, from coordinate 80,939,755 downwards.
AATTCTGTTAAGACTGCAGTGACCACTGAAATTGCTCAACCACTGGCAGGTCTAACAGAAGAAGTTCAGAAGTTGACCACCAGAATTAGTAATCTGGAAAGTAGGCCAACCCTAGACCAGAATTCTGTTGTCAGCAGTATTAGTGATGAAATTGCTAGAAAATTTAGAGCTGATATGCTGAAAGAAATCACTTCGGAAATTTCTGGGTCAGTTTTACGAAGCATTCAAGATGGGTTGTTGCCTCAGGTGGTGAAAATGATTGATAATCAATTGCCAAAGCACTTGCCTCAAGAAATTGATATTATCAAGAAGGAAGTGACTGGGCTCAGAAAGACGTGAATATCACCACTCCAGTAGCAGGCAGAACGTTTGGGTCTTCAGACAGACATATGCTTGAATAGTTGTGGAAAGATCTCCAGTCAAGAACTGGTGATCATTCCAAGGGGGGAAAATCTGAGAAGGTTGCTGCTACTTGAAAATGGTTGAAAAGAAGAAGGATTTGGCTGCTGCTATTGAGAAAGCCTTTGCAGTTGAGAAAGTGACTGGTACTGATGCCAGTGCACATAAAGCACTTGGTACTGATGCCATTGTGCAAGTTGAAGAGGCTACTGGTACTGATGCCAGTGAGCCCCAGTTTGAAGCATTCCCAGATATCACAACTACTCTGAAGTCAGTTAAAAGAAAGCAACATGTGATATCTGGAGGAGAGATTGAAACCACTGGGAGTTCTTCAGAGTTTCCTACTGTTGATGAAGATACTTCTAAGAGACTGGAGCAGGAGAGCATTATGATTGATATTTACAAAAGAATGCAAAAAGATGAACTAATTAAACACAAAAATGAAATGGCAAAAATGGGGACCCTTGATTCTTACAATGCTGGCAGGTTGGGTGTGCATGTTGATGTGTATAAAAGAATGAAGGAAGACCCCAGAGTTCATCAATGTTTGGATGCTATGGATGATGTTTATGTTCGCTCCAGGTACTCTCAAGAAGAACAAACATATGATGCAGTGACTTATGGTGTCAGTGTGGTTGAGTTGATCAGACAAAGAAAGGAGGAACTGGTGAACCTCCAGAAGAAGGTCAGACAGAATGCTGCAGCTCTGGAAAATGAGTATAGAAAGAAGTTAACGGGCTTGCCCAAACTTCCAGCCAGACAGACCAAGGCTGCCAGAGATGCAAACCTCAGTACTTTCATTCCCTTGGACACTTCAAAGAAAATAAATCGTGAAGAAGTCCAGTCTGCCATGGAACAAATTAGAGTGTCCAGGGAAACTGAGGAAATGATCCAGGTTGCCAGAACTAGATCAAAATATGATGAATTGATGAGGTTCAGGGCAAACTCCAAAAAGATCATTAGTGCTGAAATCAAACTTGCTCCAAATCATGAAAAATTTACTAAGTTTGAAGTGAAGCTGACCAGAGAGGATGGGTTTGTAGATGAAAGGAAATGTACTTCAGTTCAGGCTTTTGGGTGGATTGAACTGAAGGAAATTGGTTTGGCGTTTAAGGGGAAACCAGATATAACTCTTGATGAGAAGGCCTTCATGAAAAGAATTCAATGGGTCCATCAGAAAAAGACTGACATGGAAGTTGCACTGGGAATTAGCTCAGCAAGTACTGCCCCTTCACCCAAGAGAAAGGCCACTGAAGATACATCAGGACAAGCTTCAAAAAGAAGGGCCTGACTCTACTATCATTTACTTGTAATTGTAATTTGATTTTCAATCAAAATTGTAACTTTTTATCAGTTGATGTCATGTAAATATAGTTTCAATTTTTGATTCACAAGTAAGTGATCAGATTAAGTCTAAGTTAGAACTAAAAGATTAATACTGGAACACTGATGATCTATAAAGTGTTCTAGACCTTACAAGTCTGAACACTGATTACGAGGAATTGACTTTTGCCTGTACACACTTTTACACGGACAATCCATTTGTCTATTGATAAAAGTACAATACGTGTGTAAAGGTGGTTGGTTAAAAGGATAAACAAGTCACATCAATATGACTTTATCCTTGTACTTTAACAAATGCTTTTAAGGAATTAAAGTTGTTGCCTTAAATGCATGCAACCATATTTGTACGGCATAATAAATTCACTGTTGAATTTATTTGCCTATAAATACCAAGTCACACACCTCGTACAAATTACTTTTTTGCAATTTGGTGAACTTGCTAAAATACTCTCGATCAAAATAGTTATACTTCACAACTTTAAGTATATCGATCCAAGGAGATTATTTAGCAAGTATAGATCACTTGTAATTCAAAGATTGTTTAGATAGTTACATACTTGTAATATCTAGGTTCCGCAACAATCTTGTATTTTGTTTAACATCAATAAATAAAATACACTTGAAAATTACATTTGTGTTCCACCATTTATTTACTTGCTTAAATATTGCTTTAAGTCTTATTACTTTATTTATATTCTTGCATTTGTATTTAAAGTAATACTAGTCCAATCTAGTGCATACTTGACTTGTTATTTTACACTCGTGGGTTAAACCATCGTGTGAGGGACTCTACATTGGTATTCTCTTAATAATGTTGAAACAGTGACAAATCATATACTCATATGCTCAAATGAACGATCCAGACTTTATCCAAACAAACATGACGAAATCAATCTATTCCCAGTAACCGAGAATATCCCAACCCGACATAAAGGACAACCCCAAACCATCCACTAGCATAGGCAACCAATGACCCACCAGGACTTCGACTATCGGTATGGCTAGGAAAAGGTGTATATTAAAGGTGGATTTAATAACAAAGAACCGGCTAATGACAACATGTTTTCTGTTGTTTCTTGCACTAAAAATGAGTGCAACACAAGGGTTTAAACAGGTGGTTCACTAACCAGTGTAGTTAGCTACTAAGCACATTAACAAAACATGCACATAACAAATTTTTTACGAAACAAGAGGTGAACATGCAAAGAACAAATGGTTTTATCCTAAATTTGCCTCTTCTGATAAATAACACGGAACGATCAACTAGGACAAGTTCTAGAATCAACGCAATCACCGGCACACTCATAGCAAATGAAAATAATTCGGAAATGGAAAAACTAACCTCAAACTTGCACATCATAGTTTAGAATTCTAAAAGAACCCTTACTCTTGAATAAATCCAAAAGCCTACAAGAGGGACAAATTTACAAGGCTAATAAATCCAAAACCGTAAACACCTATCATGTCTATAAATGAATCAAGAATCTCACAAATTTGGTGTTTTGGTGCTATAAGCGTGCTAGTCATGTTATTAATCCAGAAGGGATTGCCTAATTAATCAGTCAAAACACATTCCACCAATTAAACTTTGTACCAAGGTTGTAGTTAAATTGCTCATTAATATCTATAATTAAGTGACAAAAGCAATTAACTACAAGGACAAGCATGCAAAAGTTTTAAAATCCTCTAAAAATACCCGACTTTTTCCTATTTACCCCCCCCACACACACTTGAGTTGGACAATGCCCTCAATGTCCAATGAACTAAGGCAAACTATGGGAAATAGGGGAAAGTAAACAAAAACAAAATCAAGAACAAGAAAAACTTGCCGGGTTTGACGGGTGTTCCATGCTTAATGATGCCAACAAGAATATGGCGCTGAACTTACTGCCAGCATATGCATATGACAACCAACTTACTATCAACATGAGCACACATGTACTAACATAATTTCTCATTAACAAATTATAGACAGAAAATATAAAACTAAAATTAACCCAATGAAGGATGAATCCTAATTTTACATAATCACATTAAGTAAATAATCTGTTAAAATTTAACTTTTCAAAACACTAGCTAATTACAAACTATCTAAATTCCACACAAAAACTTTCAACCCCCACACTTATTACAAAGGCACAGGGTTACACGACCAGAAAACGGTCAACCCGACCAGGGCATTAGCGGACATCCCCGCTAATGCTGCCACGTGGCATACCCGACATCCCTGCAATAATGACTGACGACGTCCGATCCCAAGATGCCACGTCACAGGCATTAGCGGCGACGTCGCCGCTAATGCTGCCACGTGGCATCTTGGGATCATTTTCTCCCAATTATATGATATGACGTAAAGGGGCAGACATGATCCATGTCGGAGTATTAGCGGCGACGTCGCCGCTAATGCTCTTCCATGCATAATCTCTACACCTTTACGTCGGATCATATAATTGAGAGAAAATTTCGTTATATATACTGCATTCTCTTTCATTTTCAGAACGCACAGGTATATATCTTACCTATACATATATATATTATGAATATAGATATAGATATTATACTTATGTGTAATTATATATATAGTTATTGTACTAACTATATATATAGTATGGATACCATCAATAGTTACTGAACTAGATGTTGACTTGTTTACTTGAATTGTTTCAGATGGATAGTTTGGAGGATATTTGGGCAGACCCAGAAAACGTACGTATTGAAGTGCCGGATGATGAGTTTGAGACACCTGATGCAGATGGTGAATTTGACTGCGAAGCTGGAGACTTAGAAACTGAGGAGGTGTTCGCTTCCTTCGAAGAATTGACGGAGTGGGCTCAAAGAACAGCACATGAGTTGGGTTATGTTCTAGTCAGACGGCGATCGAACACTAAGTCGTTAAAGGTGGTCAATAAAGTGACACTAATATGTCACCAAGGTGGACCACGCGATAAAAGGTTAACTGGGGCACGCAAACGGTCCAACAAGATAAGTTGTCCCTTTACTCTGGAAGGCCGCCCCGGGTATGATGTTGGTTGGAGGGTCACTGTCAAGGACTGGAAACACAATCATGATCCAGCTACCGATCTGCAGGGGAATGCATACGCGAGATGGATGACGGAAGAAGAAAAGGAATTTGTGGGAAACCAATCGGATCGCGGTATGTACCCACGTCAGATCCTGGTAAACCTCAAAAGAGAATTTCCAGGAAACCTGACTCGAAGAGGAGACATTACCAACTTTCTGAAATTGAGACGGAGGTCGGGCCAAGCAGGGCATACTCCAATGCAGGTACAAACATCATATTAGTGATTATGTAGTAAGTTGTTGGAAGTGACTTATTTACTATATCTTGTTCACCTGTCGCATGTTATGTTCTCACTGCTGCAGGAGAAAAACTACATTTACCAGTTTACTACAAATAGTAAAAATGGACGGTTGGAGAACCTCTTTTTCATGCATCCAACCTCAATGACCCTATGGCGCGCATTTCCCCGGGTTATTGAAATAGACGCCACGTACAAAACCAACGTGTACAACATGCCGCTTGTTGAGATTGTCGGCGTAATAGTTGAGATGTTCATCGACCCAACATGACACAAACTGCTCTCAGTACGGGGACAATTGATGAGTTTAAATCATACGAGAAAAAGTTAAAGAAAAAATTGGCAGATTTTCCAGGTGTCTACAGGTACCTGAATGAGAATTGGTTGTCCCCGTACTGAGAGCAGTTTGTGTCATGTTGGGTCGATGAACATCTCAACTATCATAACCACACCACAAACAGAGTCGAGGCCGAGCACCACCTGCTGAAGGAAGAGCTGAAGGGGAAATGTACATTTACTAGAATCCTGCATTGTGTTGATTCTGTCATAATCGGTCAAGACACATAAATAAGGGGGCAACTGGGGTATAGCAAGGGAATCCTGTTGGGTAAACACAACTACAACTGTATGAAGGCCCTGCTGGGAAAGGTTTCACATAAAGCTTTGGACATCATGGCTGATGAAATCGTTCGCTTAGACAAACAACTTAAAAAACAGGTGAAAAAGTGCGGGTGCAAGGTTCAGTTTAGTTGTGGGCTACCATGTGCCTGCAAGATTGCCGAGTACATGCAGCGCGGTTAGTATGTTTTAATACTCTTTTTTTTCATCATAAACACATAATGTCGTATACTTATTGATATCCAAAAATGCAGAGACTCGTATTCAGCCGAATGTGATAGACCCGTTTTGGACAAAGCTTGACTTAACACCGTCGACATGCCTACCAGGAAACGACCACTTAAAAGACGGAGACGATGTAGAAGCTGTCCATGAAGTCGTAGGTGAGCTTACGACTTTCTTGGTTGAGCAACCCAAGCCCCAACGGAAACATTGGTTGTCGAAGATAAAGTGTTAGGACCAGTTTAATGGTAAACTGGCCAGTCTCCAGTTGCACCTGGAGACCCAGAAGATTTGTCCAGAAATATATTGAAGTCCAGTTGCATCGTACAGTCAATGCAACTGAAGACTTCCTCCAGTTGAGAACTGACCAGTTGAAGAATCCTTCCAGTTGAAGTCGAAGACAACAAGTGGAAGATAGAGAATGACAATGGCAGCGAAGCCCAGTTGACATTCTAGTCAGTTACAAACTGGAGACCGTCAGTGTAAAGCTCTTACAAAGCTTTACACTGATTACGAGGAATTGACTTTTATGCTTTATGTGCTTTTACCCGGATAATAAGATTTATCTTATTATTTAAGTACAAAAAGGTACATAAAGCTGGTTGAATAAAGTTGCTTTATTCTGCAACTTTACACAACATTTTAAGGAATTAAATGCTATTCCTTAAATGCTCTCAACAATATTTGTACGGCCAAAGTTAACATCCCAAGGTTAACTTTGCCTATAAATACAAGTCATTTCACACCAAGAATATTACTTCTTCGAACACACTTCGAAAGAATTCACACTTTGCATACCTGCAATATTCTTGGTGAACTTGTGCAATATTCTCTCAATCACAAAAAGGAACATTTCACAACTTTAAGTGTTTCGATTATTTAGAGAAATTCCAAGTGTAGATCAACTGTAGTTCATAGGTTGTTAGGATATTTACATACTTTGTATTATCTTGGTTCCGCAACAACCTTGTAATTTATTTAAAGTTAATAAATAAATTACAATTGAAAATTACATATTGTCTCACCAATTTACTTTAAGTATTTTACTTTATTGCATTGTTCTTACTTATTGTCACTTAATAAGTAATCTATCTAGAACTTGGTATATACTCTCTGTAACTGGTCGTCTCCAGTTCAGAGCTTATATTGCAAAGTAACTCCACCATCGACATTGAGGTGTCTTCAGGTAGTACCATCTATTAAGTTGGGACTTACAAGTGGTATCAGAGCAGAAGGCTAATAAACTTGCCTAGATCTGCTTAGATGAACACTACTGAAGGTGGAGATGGTTCTGGTCAAGGTGAAAACCCTTTGAATACTAATACATCACCTTTTCAAAATGTTAATACTAACCCTCCTCCTCCTACTGCCCCAAACCACGTCCATGTACATTATTCTAACACTCCTGTTTCAAAATTTGATGGAAACAGTGAGACCTTTGGTACATGGAAGGCCAGAATGCTTTTGCATTTCGGTGGGATAGAGAGGTATATGTTGAAAATCTTTAAGGATGGACCATATATACCCATGTCTCTTGGGGTAAGTCCTCTTCTAGATCCAACTGGAAGAAGAGGATTCAAGAAAAAAGCTCAAAGACCATTGGTCTGATGAGGATCGTAGACTTGTAGATCTGGACACCAGACTCAAGAACATGATCCTTGGAGCTGTCCCTGAAGATCTAATTCCAACACCTGTGTTGTTCCCCAGTGCCAAGTCAATGTGTGATGAATTAGTTATTCAGTTTGAAGGAGGTGATGACACTATTGTCACCAGGAAAGTTGCCTTGAACAAGAAGTATGAATCCTTCTTTGCTCTACCCAATGAAAGTCTAACTGGTACATACACCAGATTTTCTAGCCTCATTAATCAGCTGAGAGGCTTGGGTGTAGAGAAGGATAAGGATATTCTTCTTGAGAAGTTTTGTGATATTCTTCCTTTCAAATGGGAAACATGGTTCTTGTCTTAAGACAAGGTAAAACCTTGCACAGCCATACTCTTGCATCGCTCTATGGAGCCTTCAGATTCACTGAAGATAATAATGTTGCAAGACTGGTGGCTGAGCAGGATGCCATGAACCATGCCCAGAGTTCCAAGGTTGCTAGTGTACCTGAGCGACCTTGTGCTGCCTTAATGTCTGCAGAGAGTGTTCAGGCACACTCAATGAAGGAGATGTTAAACAGTTTCTTGAACTCTGGTCTGACCACTGAAATCAGTGATGGTTGTGATGAAACTGACGATGATGATCTGGTAGCCATGATTGCTAAAACCTTTAACAGGTTTAAGCATAAATCTAAAAGATTTAATGGCCCAAACAATGCTTCCAGTTCCAGCTCTCTGGATAAAACCAATCTTACCTGCTATAAATGCGGTAAGAAATGTCATTTTATGAAGGAATGCAGATCTAGTCAGATGAACAACCAAACTGGTCCCTCTGTCCCAAATTTCAATCGGCCTAATGATAGCTACAAAGCTAAATATAAAAAGCTTAAGGCCCAGATTTCCCTCCTGTCCATGGAAAAAGAAAAGGATCAGTGCTTAATGGCACAAACTGAGGGAAAATGGGAGTACTCTGATGACTCATCAGGTGATGAAGAAGAGGAAAGGGACATGTGTTTCATGGCCTTGGATGATCAACAGCAGCATGTGGCAAAAGAAGATGTCATCACTGGAAGATGGGTGGACATCATTTTGAAGAAGGGCAATCGAAAGAAGAATATCTGGTATCTGGACAGCGCTGCTGGCCGGACTATGACCGGATGTAAGCCCCTGCTTGAAGAGTTCACTGTCCAAGATGGACCGACAGTGCCGTTTGGTAATGATCAAAGTGGAAAGACTGAAGGATATGGTGTGCTCAATAATGGATAAGTCGAATTCAAAAGAGTTGCATTTGTGAATGGTTTGAAATACAACCTGATCAGTGTCAGCCAACTTTGTGATGATGGCTTCAGAGTTTTGTTCGATATTGCTCAAGGCACCATATTTAACAAGGATTGGAAAGTGGTGATGGTTGCACCAAGAAAAGGTAATGTGTACATCATGGATATGGAACCAGCTCCAAAAGAGCAGTGCTTCTATACCAAAGCTGATGAGGACACCAACTGGCTGTGGCATAAAAGATTATCCCATCTTAATTTCAAAAATATTAACAAGTTGTCTCGCAAACAACTGGTTGATGGGATACACAGATTTCTTTAATAAAGAAAAGCCATGTCCAGGGTGTGAGATGGGCAAGCAGAAAAGGGCCAGTTTCAAAACTAGGCAAAACTTTAGCATCACTGAACCTCTTCACATGCTACATTTGGATCTCTTTGGTCCAGTGAATGTTCAAACTAGAGCTGGAAAGAAGTACACTCTAGTTGTGGTTGATGAATTCACCAGATACTGTTGGGTAGTATTCCTCAGATGCAAAAGTGATGCACCTGCTGAGATCATCTCTCTCATCAAAAGAATTGAACTCAAGTATACTCGAAAAGTTTGTCAGTTGTGAAGTGATAATGGTACTGAATTTAAAATAAGGTACTTGAAACATTTTGCAATGACACTGGCATCTCTCAAAACTTCTCATCGGCACACTCTCCCGAGCAGAATGGAGTTGTGGAAAGAAAGAATCGCACACTGATAGAAGCAGCCAGAAGTATGCTATCTGAATCAGGTCTTCTCACCAGTTTTTGGGCTGAAGCAGTTGCAACTGCTTGTCACACCCAAAACCGGTCAGTCTACATCAAGAGACATAAGAAGACTGCCTATGAAGTACTCAGGAATCGTAAACCAAATATTGGATACTTTCATGTATTTGGTTGTCAAGTTTATATTTTAAACGATTCCAGTCAGCTTGGAAAGTTTGATGCAAAAGCTGATGAAGGGGTATTTTTAGGTTATTCAGATATTCGAAAGGCCTTTAGAGTTTATAATTATAGACTCCAAAAGGTTCATGAGACAATTCATGTCACATTCGATGAATCAACTGAAGCAATCAACAAAAGACCAAGCCTTGATATTTCTCCAGTCATTCCAATAAATTTTGGCGAAACTGACCAAGTTCATCAGTCAGTTGTTTCACCAAAAGATGTTTCCAGTTACAACAAATTGGAACCAGTTAAGAAGAAGAACAGTACCAGTGACACATCATTCTATCCCTCCATCAATTTCAACTTACCACAAGAATTGGTGATTGGATCTGATGTACGTGCCACTCCAATATCAGCACCAGTTCAAACTCCAACTTCGCTAGTTCTTCAAGAAATGCCTTCTAATGAAGAATTTCATGATGCAAATTATGACCTCATTGACTCTAATGAGGACGTAGAAGTAGTTTGGACAGATCCTTCTCCAGAAGCTGCTGCAACTGAAGAAGATCGCCAGGTGACTTGCACTGATATTGTGTTACACCAGCCTAGTCAATACACTAGATGGACTCGAGCACATCCAATTGAACAGATTGTGGGAGATCCAAATAGTGGGGTTCAGACTAGAAGAGCCACTAGTGAGCAATGCTTAAACGTCACCTTCTTATCTCTAATTGAATCGAAGAAGATTGACGAGGCTATGGCAGACCCAAGCTGGGTGGAAGCTATGCAAGAAGAGCTCGTCCAGTTTGAAAGGAACAATGTTTGGGAGCTTGTTCCTTGTCCACCAGGGTTAAAGAAGGAACCCATTGGTACAAGATGGGTCTACCGAAACAAGATGGATGAAGATGTCCATGTTGTAAGAAACAAGGCCAGATTAGTTGCCCAGGGTTATTGTCAAGCAGAAGGCGTTGACTTTGATGAAACTTTTGCTCCAGTTGCAAGACTTGAAGCCATCAGAATATTTTTGGCTTATGCAGCCCATCTGCAGTTCAAGGTCTTCCAGATGGATGTCAAAAGTGCGTTCCTAAATGGAACATTGGAAGAAGAAGTTTATGTTAAGCAGACTCCAGGCTTCATCAACGAGAAGCATCCTCACTGGGTATATAGACTGAACAAAGCTTTGTATGGTCTAAGACAAGCCCCAAGAGCCTGGTATGACACTTTAACTAAACATCTTCTTAAAAATGGCTTTCAAAGAGGTGCAATAGATAATACCTTATTTATCTTGAAAGAAAGAGGTAATATCTTATTGGTACAAATTTATGTTGATGACATTATATTTGGTTCAACTGATGATGCAATGTGTAAAAAGTTTTCTAAAATCATATCATCTGAGTATGAGATGAGTTTAATGGGAGAATTAACATTTTTCTTAGGTCTTCAGATTAAGCAAACTGAAAATGGAATTTTCATAAACCAAGGAAAATATGTCAGAGATTTGTTAAGAAAATACAAATATGATTCAATTCCATCGAAAAACACACTTATTGCAGCACCATTAAATTTGGACTCTGACCCAAATGGCAAACCAGTGAACATAACTGACTATCAAGGTATGGTTGGTTCACTGATGTATTTAACTGCCAGTCGACCAGATATAATGTTTGCAACATGTCTATGTGCCAGGTTTCAGGCTAACCCTAAAGAATCACACTTGCACGCTGTTAAGCGTATCTTTAGATACCTGAAAGGGTGTCCTAATCTTGGTCTTTGGTACCCCAAAGGCTCAAGATTAGATCTAATGGGTTATTCAGATTCAGATCATGCAGGTTGTAAGATAGATAGAAAAATCAACAACTGGTGGTTGTCATTTCCTTGGAGGAAAACTGGTAAGTTGGACCAGCAAGAAGCAGACATCAGTCTCTATGTCCACTGCTGAGGCAGAGTACATTTCTGCGGCCAGTTGCTGTGCCCAGATTCTCTGGATCAAGAACCAGTTACTAGATTATGGTCAAAAGTATACAAGGACCCCAATCTTTTGTGACAACACCAGTGCAATTGCTATATCTCACAACCCAGTGATGCACTCCAAGACAAAGCATATTGACATCAGGTATCATTTTATTCATGATCATGTTATGAAAGGAGACATTGAAATTCATTTCATCCCCACTGACAAACAGCTCGCTGATGTTTTTACAAAACCTCTTGATGAGAAAACCTTTAAACATCTCATCAGCGAACTGGGAATGTTAAATCCTTAAAACTGGAGATTTCTTTGTTATTGAACGCATCAGTGACACTGATGAAGTTCTCCAGTTTAGGAGGTCCAGATAATCTTTGCTCGCCAGGCTATCGAACGCCTTTGTGATACTATCCTGGCACTAATTGATTTATGGATCATCATTTTAGGGGGAAAGACTCAAAAATAATTTTCTAACTAAAATTCGTTTTTGTTTGAAAATGGCAACTGGAGAACTCTCCAGTTGGAAACTGGCACTGGACTAATCCTCCAGTGACCAGATTCAGTCTTGTCTTATTTTTTATAACGTTAGAAATACTTGGTCAATATTTGTGACACGTGATGGTACTCGAGTGCTTTAAACCACTTGGTATCGTCATCTGACGTGTTTAAAGTCATTTTGGTAAATGAACACTGTTTGTATTGGGAAAATTAATGTTAGTGGACGCGTGGGTAAGATAAGCCGTCGTAGCATTTAATGCTGACACAATTAATTATGTTTTTATTTCAAAATTCAAACTTATTTTGTAAAAATATCTACAAAATTGATTTTGTTAATAAAATATAAATTTTGGTATTACATTAGGATCTTGAATTCCTTATAAATACCCTTATTTACTCCGAACACATTTACTTTCCTTCACATTCTTTCATTTACTTCCCAATCATCTAAAAATTGCTTCATTTCTCTCTCTGCTTCATAAATCAAGAACCCTAATTCCTAAATTTCAATTTCATTTTCAAATGGCTCCTAAATCATCCCGTTCAAGAAATGTAAATCTCTTAACTGTTCCATATGCTCCTTCACCAGATGTCAAACCGGCATCTGGTGCTCCTAGTAACACTTCGCTCATCAAACTCAATCCAAATAATCCGATGGCGAGTTTACAAGGATCTCAAGGGTCCAATACCCTTATTGGAAGAATTCAAATTTTTTTGAAGGATTCTCCAATAGGACCCTCATTCTCTCTAAACCCACGCAAGATGTTTCACGACTACTTGTGTGAGTTTTGGTACACTACCACTCTTTCTTCCGATTGTTCTTCCATCACTTTTAAATTAAAAGGTGGAACAATCCAGTGTACCTTGTCCGCTGATGTGTTGAGGGATGCCTTACACCTCAACTACTGGAGAGAGGGTGAATCTCCAGTTGTCTTACCCCCAAACGTTAATTTTTGCCAAGTCCTCCTTGAAATGGGACATAAGGAGTGCTTGGAGAAAGAGGTTTTGAAGACGAAAGGTGCGATGACCATGAAGGGTCTTACACCTTCATGGAGGTATTTTTTCATCCACCTGGTGGAGAGTATGGGTGGGAGTTCTGGTGGTCTTGACCAGATTAACTCCGCACAAGCAGAGATGGCATACTGTTTGTGGAATGGATTGAGAGTAGACTTTGCTGATATCCTGTTTAGAAGCATAGTACAAAAACTGAAGGGCACCAGGGGAGTTTGTATCCCTTCTCAAGGTTTCTCTCTCTTTGCTTTCTACAAATTCTGGGCAGTGAAGCATACTTAAGCACAGATTCACCTTACACTGTGCCAGATTTGTTGAGGAATTTAGACTCTCTAGTATCTGAAGCTGGAGAGGTCGAGATTCCAGATCGAATGCAGCTGGCATTCGCCAAAACTGATGCACCAATTCTAGGTGAGTTAGAAAGACAACTGGGCGGGCCTTAAAATAATGAGGGACCCTCCAGTTCGTCTAATGTTATGGTTGAGGATAGAGCAACCATAACTGAGGCAACTCCAATAACATCTATCCCTGGTAAAGATACCTCGGTATCTGATCCTCCAACAGATGCACCCAACCAGGAAACTGGGGAAGGTCATTTGGAGACTGACCCTTCTGGTCAGCCCTCAGTTACATTCATGGATCTGGACATGAATGTTAATGACGAGGAAATCCTTATAGAGTCTTCGGATTCTGAAGGTACTGCTTCAGACTTGGAGATTTTTGATTCTGTTGTACAAGATCAAAACCCTTCATCTCCAGTCTCGCTTCCAGATGCATCAATTTCAATTTCACCATCCCAACAAAATGAGCCTACAGATATTCCATTCCCAACTTATAACTATATGTCTGGAAACAGACGTGTGGCACTTTCACCATCTGGGCAATTCTCACTCCTTCGAGAAATGCCACCCCCACCGCCGCCGTTGTTCACACCTGAGCATTCTCAGCATGAACAACACATTGAAATTCCAGTCCTTTCTTTTACCACCACTCCTTCTATTTCTTCAACTGCTGGACTGACAACTGGGGAGACTTCTCTAAGTTTGCCTCCTCTAGTTGCTCCAGTAGAAACTGCTGCTGGTCCAGTGACACCTTCTCCTCCGTCACTGGACAGTCAAGTTGTCTCTGTACAAGCCGATCTCCAAAACCTTCTCACCAGGGTGGAGGAGATTCAAAAGACACTTGACAAAAACACCAAGTCTTTCTCCAGATACCACAAGGATCACTTGACCAATATTAAAGTGGTTGATCTGGGGATTAACAAGTTTTCATCTAATGAAGACTTGGTGTTGAAGAAGCTGAATGAGTTGGTCACTGGCTGCAACAATCTGGCAGGTACTTTAAAAGAAGCATTTGACCTCACTCAGTCCAAGGTCACAACCTCAATCTCCAACTTGCTGGGCAACACTGTTAGAACATTAGAAGTGGATTTAAGGGAGATTGAAAAACAGGTAAAGGAATTGGTTGACAAACCTTGGTTGAATGTGACTGAACTTGGAGAGCAGTTAATGACTTCAGTTGGTCAGAAGATTGATGATACGCTGGGTGCAAGAGAAGCACAATTGATTGAAAGGATGATGTCTGAGATCACCAAGCTGGCCACTCCTCAGGTTGATCTGGCCCCACTCACAAATAAGATCAACCAGTTGAGGGGCAGCATTGATAACTTGAACACCCAGGTATCACTTCATGCTCAATCTTTGGATAAACTGACAACTGAAGTAGAAAGTTTGAAGAAGAAGGATGAAGAAGTCAAGGATAAGGTGGTTTCTGGTTTGGATGAAGATTCCAAGATTTTAAATGAATTGAAAACTGGTCAGGAACAAGTTGCAGCTAATGTTCTGACCCAGTCTAAAGAAACCAACCACCTTTGGAGATCTTTCAGGATGATGTGCACAATCTTCAAAGAATGCAAGAACATGCAATCATGGCAGCCTCTTGACCGGTTGCCAGCTCACCATTCTGAATGGGAAGTGATTAGGGCAAGTCTAGATGCTGCCAAGGGGGAAAGAAGTGCAGTTCTTGCACCAATTCTAGGTGAGTTAGAAAGACAACTGGGCGGGCCTTAAAATAATGAGGGACCCTCCAGTTCGTCTAATGTTATGGTTGAGGATAGAGCAACCATAACTGAGGCAACTCCAATAACATCTATCCCTGGTAAAGATACCTCGGTATCTGATCCTCCAACAGATGCACCCAACCAGGAAACTGGGGAAGGTCATTTGGAGACTGACCCTTCTGGTCAGCCCTCAGTTACATTCATGGATCTGGACATGAATGTTAATGACGAGGAAATCCTTATAGAGTCTTCGGATTCTGAAGGTACTGCTTCAGACTTGGAGATTTTTGATTCTGTTGTACAAGATCAAAACCCTTCATCTCCAGTCTCGCTTCCAGATGCATCAATTTCAATTTCACCATCCCAACAAAATGAGCCTACAGATATTCCATTCCCAACTTATAACTATATGTCTGGAAACAGACGTGTGGCACTTTCACCATCTGGGCAATTCTCACTCC
The DNA here is from genome assembly GCA_034093135.1 of Erigeron breviscapus. NCBI lineage: Eukaryota > Viridiplantae > Streptophyta > Magnoliopsida > Asterales > Asteraceae > Erigeron > Erigeron breviscapus. The sequence continues at coordinate 80,924,069 of CM067173.1, read as the reverse complement.
TTCGAGAAATGCCACCCCCACCGCCGCCGTTGTTCACACCTGAGCATTCTCAGCATGAACAACACATTGAAATTCCAGTCCTTTCTTTTACCACCACTCCTTCTATTTCTTCAACTGCTGGACTGACAACTGGGGAGACTTCTCTAAGTTTGCCTCCTCTAGTTGCTCCAGTAGAAACTGCTGCTGGTCCAGTGACACCTTCTCCTCCGTCACTGGACAGTCAAGTTGTCTCTGTACAAGCCGATCTCCAAAACCTTCTCACCAGGGTGGAGGAGATTCAAAGACACTTGACAAAAACACCAAGTCTTTCTCCAGATACCACAAGGATCACTTGACCAATATTAAAGTGGTTGATCTGGGGATTAACAAGTTTTCATCTAATGAAGACTTGGTGTTGAAGAAGCTGAATGAGTTGGTCACTGGCTGCAAC
>CM067173.1:80864548-80922639 GCA_034093135.1 Erigeron breviscapus | reverse complement strand
TGAGAGTCTTAAATCTGAAATTGACCAACTCAAATCTAAAAACAAAGAGCTCAAATCTGCAAATGATCTCATTTTGTCCAACATGGAAAGTCTTCAAAAAGACAATGATCATTTGCAATCAAAGATTTTCAAATTAACAAATGAGTTGGACAATTCTTCCAAAGAGTTCAATAAAATTATTTTGGACAATCAATCAAACGAACTTGTTTGGCAACAAAAGATTTATGAGCTAAACGATGAGTTGCAAAACAAGTCCACCATTTTTGAGACCACACTTGAAAAAGAAAGATCCACTTTTTGTGCTAAAATCAAGTGTCTTGAAGACAAGTGTTTGCAATTTCAGTCAAAAGAAACAACTTTGACAAAGAAAATTTTCAACCTTGAGATTGAATTGCACATACAAACCAAATCTGTGAATTCTGACCTTCCCAAAGTCATGATTGATGTTTGTACTCAAACTAATTGTCCTATGTTTGTGAATTCTTCTGTGCAGACTGATTGTGATAAGGTTGAGGCTGTTGAAACTTCTATTCAGACTAATCCTGATGTTCTAAAGAAGGTTTACACGGGTAAATCCTCAAAACCTTTTGAAAGAAAGGTCTCTCAGTTTACTAATTACTCCTTACAAAAGGGTAAGAAGTACACTAAGAAACCAAATTTTGATGGAACAACTACCTTTGTCTCTTTTCTATCATTTGAGGATAATTCTGGACATATTTTTCAAGCAAAATCTCAGTTGACTAAATCTAAATGGAAACCGATTTCAAAAGATAAGTCAATTGAGTCAAAATCATTCAAATATTCTTTTTCGGAACTTTTTGATCTTGCACCAAAACCTGTGAAAGCAGTTGTGCAAAAAGTGAATGATTTTGCTTCGAAAAATCATTTTCCAACTCAATCTCTCAAGATTGGAAGCTTTTCAAAGAAATCAAATGATTTTTCACCGTTGCTTCCACGAAAACTCTTTTCAACTAAACCACCGGGTTTTAGTTCTCCGTGGAATGCAACTTCGATTCATCAAATCGATGAGACTTACATTTCCCAATCTCAAATGGGTTCCAAAAGTGATAACCAAGTGATTTGATGAATTGTGGCTTATGCAAACTTCAGTGTATAACCCGTTCTAAAACCGTTTTCGTAATTTCATTCCTTTTAGAAAAATCTAAAAAGATTTTCATTTTCTTATTTTTGAAAAATCCAAAAAGATTTTCTCTTTTAATCATTTTGTTTATATACTTTGTCTTTTAGTTACTCACAATGTATTAGGATGAGATGCAAGGCATCGAACGCCTTTGTGTACTGCCTTTGTTGTCTCATTTTTAATGTTTGTGAGTAACTTTCAAACCTTTTACTCACCCTTTATATGCAAAAACCTTTGTTTATATCATGCATATATTTAGGGGGAGTTTGTTTATAAAACCAAAACTTCCAAGTGTTTAAACTCATTTTCCATCTTAAAACACTTTGGAAGATTTTCAAACCATTTTCGATCAAATTCAAAGAAGTTTCGGTGTTAGATTTGCACATGAGAGTTTAGGCCACTCATAAAAACTCCATGATCTTGTCATCGCCTAAACAATAGAAAGCCCAATGTGAACTTCTTGCACATTTTTGGATGTGTATGTTATGTTCTCAATGATCGAGATAATCTGGGCAAATTTGAACCAAAAGGCGATGAGGCATATTTTATCGGTTATTCGAGAGAATCAATAGCATATCGTGTATATAACCGAAGAACCAAGAGAATTGAAGAGAGTATGAACGTTAGATTTGATGAACTCTCGGGAATGGTTCTTGAACAACACAGTTCAAGACCCGAACTTCAAAGTCCACAAGCTTCCGCAACAAAGACTACTTCAAATGTCAAATCATCATTCTCTACTCCAACAACACAAGATTTAGATATCTTGTTCGAAGAATTTTTCCAAGTATCGAAGAAAGTTCCTGAATCTGATGGAAATGCCAATGAACCATTCTGTTCAAATTCAAAAGAGATGGATCCCAATGAGTCTTCAACATCACAATCATCAGATGTTAATTCATCATCTGATTCTCCTCCACCTACCGATATTTCAGAGTTGCATACTCAACCTCATAATATCTCACAAGTGACAAATCCTACAACCAATCCTGAAGATTATGATCATGATGACTTTGTTGAACCAATTGCAACTTCATTTGAACAATTAACAGAACAACATTCTCCTGATTTTATTGATTCTGAAGAATCTGGTGATCCACTTAATCCAATTCCTCACACAACCAAGTGGACAAGAGCTCATCCTATTTCTCAAGTCATTGGTAACCCAACAACTGGAGTTCAGACAAGATCCGCATCCGCGAATGAATGTCTGTTTGTGAATTTTCTGAGTATTGTTGAACCAAAGACAGTGAATGAAGCTCTAAGTTGTCCAGATTGGGTGAAAGCAATGCAAGAAGAACTTAATCAGTTCAAACGTCTTGAGGTATGGAAATTGGTTCCAAATCCTTACAAGAACAAGGAGCCAATTAAAACCAAATGGATCTTCAAAAACAAAAAGGATGAAACTGGAGTTGTTGTACGCAACAAAGCACGATTGGTTGCAAAAGGATACTGCCAACAAGATGGAATTGACTACGATGAGACATTCGCACCAGTTGCACGAATTGAGGCTATTCGGATGTTTCTTGCCTATGCTGCCTACAAGAAATTCACAGTCTACCAAATGGATGTAAAAACTGCCTTCTTAAATGGAATACTCAAAGAAGAAGTGTATGTTGAACAACCAGAAGGTTTTGTGAATTCAAAACATCCAGACTATGTTTACAGGTTAAATAAGGCTTTATATGGTCTGAAACAAGCGCCTCGTGCATGGTATGATGCTCTTTCCTCTTATCTTGTGAAATCTGGTTTTAGCAAAGGTTCGATTGACACTACCTTGTTTATCAAACGACAAGGGAGTAACATCATTCTAATCCAGATTTATGTTGATGACATAATTTTCGGGTCAACTAATCCTAAATACTGCAAGAATTTCTCTGCTTTAATGATCAAGAAATTTGAAATGAGCATGATGGGTGAATTAAACTTTTTCCTTGGTCTTCAAGTAAAACAGTTGTCAAATGGTACTTTTATTTGTCAATCTAAGTACATTCTTGACATGTTGAAAAAGTTTGATATGATGGATTGTCAAACAATTGGAACACCCATGGAAGCTCGGACAAAGATTAATGCTGACTTAAATGGAAAATCTTTTGATCAAAAGAAATATCGCAGTATGATAGGGTCACTCATGTATTTGACTGCAAGTCACTCGGATATTATGTTCGCCACATGCATGTGTGCCAGGTACCAGGCCAATCCCAAGGAAAGTCATTTCCAGGCCGTTAAACGGATCTTCCGATACCTGAAAGGCACAGTGAACCTTGGTCTCTGGTATCCAAGGGATACCGGGTTTTAGTTAATTGCATATTCGGATGCTGACCATGCAGGTTGTAAGCTTGATCGAAAGAGTACTTCTGGAAGTGTACAGTTTCTAGGGGATAGATTGGTCAGTTGGTCTTCAAAGAAACAGAACTGTGTATCCACATCTACTGCAGAAGCAGAATACGTTGCTGCAGCAAGCTGTTGTTCACAAGTTCTTTGGATGAAGACTCAGTTGACTGATTATGGATTCCAATTCAACAGAATTCCCATTTACTATGACTCAAAGAGTGCTATTGCTATTTCTTGCAATCCTGTACAGCACACAAAGACCAAGCACATAGATGTTCGGTACCATTTTCTTAAAGATCATGTCGAGAAAGGTAACATCGAACTCTATTTTGTCCCGACAGACTACCAACTTGCTGACCTTTTCACCAAACCATTGGATGAAAACAGGTTTAATTTTCTTAAAACCAAGTTGGGAATGCTTGATTTACAAACTTAAATGCTTTAATGCCATGTATTCTATGTTCATTTTCTGTTTCAAACATTGATGTGTTTTACTTGATATTACATGCAATGTTTGAGGGGGAGAAAAAGGGTAGAATGCATGATTTAAGGGGGAGTTTGTAAATTCACTGTTTTGATATATGCTTAATTTGAGGGGGAGTGTGCAAATGCATGTAAATTTTTGTGTTATTTTACTAATTTTTCTAGTTTATGTAATTTTTTTTTTTTGTTATTGTTATGTGTGTTTGGTTTAAAATTGAAAAATCAAATACAAAATTAGAAAACATTAAAAAGATAAAAAAAAAGATTTTTTTTGTTGTTTATTTTTTTTATATTGATTTTTATTTCCATTTTTTTTGTTTTGTTTGTTGTTTTATTTTTTTTGTTTTAATTCTTTTTTATTTTTGTTATTGTTATGGGTGTTTGGTTTAAAATTGAAAAATCAAATACAAAATTAGAAAACATTAAAAAGATAAAAAAAAAGATTTTTTTTGTTGTTTATTTTTTTTATATTGATTTTTATTTCCATTTTTTTTGTTTTGTTTGTTGTTTTATTTTTTTTCTTTTTCTCTCAAAGCCAAGTTGTCCATCACATCAATCAATTAAATTTTTCTCATATTTCATAATAATCGAAGAGGGTGTAATCTGGTGATCATAGTTTGTAGCTTATTTTATATTCTTTCTTCATCAGTTCATCGGTTTTAAAAGGTAAGATTTCTTGTATTTTATTGCTTACCAACTGTTTGATGAAATGCCGAGAAGAAATGTTCATGTTCTATATGATTTTTGTGATAATTTGCCTTATGTTTTGATGATGATAGATGCATGATTAGGGATAATAATGGGTGTTTATTTGTTTTAAAGTCCTTAATCTGTTTGTATATTGAATTTTTCTGGGTTTGTTTAGATGTTGGGCTGGGTAATCATATGATTGTTTTGATGAAATGCCGAGAAGAAATGTTCATGTTCTATATGATTTTTGTGATAATTTGCCTTATGTTTTGATGATGATAGATGCATGATTAGGGATAATAATGGGTGTTTATTTGTTTTAAAGTCCTTAATTTGTTTGTATATTGAATTTTTCTGGGTTTGTTTAGATGTTGGGCTGGGTAATCATATGATTGTTTTGATGAAATGTACCATTTGCAGAGCATTTTGCTCGGCAAATGCGAAGTTTGTTCTTGTCAATCTTCAAATCATCATTAATTCTGGTTAACATGTTCATAATTTTCCCAAATAAATTTTTGGATCAAAAGTCTCTGCAAATGCTTGTTTTTATAAAACCAGATGTTTTTCCCTCTAAGTCCTAAATAAACTTGATGCAGAGCATTTTGCTCGGCATTCAAGGTTTTTGGTTTTCAAAATGAATCCGAGTCTTTAAAATCAACTGTTTGCAGAGCTTTGAGCTCGGCAAACAAGCCTTTTGAATTCCAAAAGGTTTACAAGTTTTAAAAACAACTGTTTGCAGAGCAGTTTGCTCGGCAAACAGTGCATTTTGTACAAAACTTGTTCCAAGTCTTAGAACAACTGTTTGCAGAGCATTTTGCTCGGCAAACAGTACAAATTGGATTTTTAAATTTTGTCAAGACTTGAACCATGCATTTGCAGAGCTTTGTGCTCGGCAAATGCATGAAAACTTTTCACTTAGTTTTCAAAGCAACTGTTTGCAGAGCATTTTGCTCGGCAAACAGTACAAAGTGAAAATTTTTCACTAAGTTTTCAAATGAACTGTTTGCAGAGCATTTTGCTCGGCAAACAGTACAAAGTGAGAATTTTTCACCAAGTTTTTTTAAAAACCAACTGTTTGCAGAGCTTTTGCTCGGCAAATGCATGAAAACTTTTCACTTAGTTTTCAAAGCAACTGTTTGCAGAGCATTTTGCTCGGCAAACAGTACAAAAATGAATTTTTCCATTGAAATTTTTCTTAATCAAATTGACAACATGATTGTTGATCAATATAAGGAAATTTCATACATTGAAAAGGAGTTGGACTGAACTGCTCATTTGCAGAGCTTTGAGCTCGGCATTTACGTGTTTCAACTCTAATAAACGATGACTTGGTGCCAGACTTGTGTTTTCTCGTGTTTGCCGAGAAGTTTGCTCGGCAAACAATACAAATCAAAAAAAATTTCCAAAACAAATTTTTGGTCCTTGTCAATCTATGGGAAAATTTTCAAAATGTGCTATTTGCAGAGCATTTTGCTCGGCAAATGCGAAGTTTGTTCTTGTCAATCTTCAAATCATCATTAATTCTGGTTAACATGTTCATAATTTTCCCAAATAAATTTTTGGATCAAAAGTCTCTGCAAATGCTTGTTTTTATAAAACCAGATGTTTTTCCCTCTAAGTCCTAAATAAACTTGATGCAGAGCATTTTGCTCGGCATATGCATGAAAACTTTTCACTTAGTTTTCAAAGCAACTATTTGCAGAGCATTTTGCTCGGCATTCAAGGTTTTTGGTTTTCAAAATGAATCCGAGTCTTTAAAATCAACTGTTTGCAGAGCTTTGAGCTCGGCAAACAAGCCTTTTGAATTCCAAAAGGTTTACAAGTTTTAAAAACAACTGTTTGCAGAGCAGTTTGCTCGGCAAACAGTGCATTTTGTACAAAACTTGTTCCAAGTCTTAGAACAACTGTTTGCAGAGCATTTTGCTCGGCAAACAGTACAAATTGGATTTTTAAATTTTGTCAAGACTTGAACCATGCATTTGCAGAGCTTTGTGCTCGGCAAATGCATGAAAACTTTTCACTTAGTTTTCAAAGCAACTGTTTGCAGAGCATTTTGCTCGGCAAACAGTACAAAGTGAAAATTTTTCACTAAGTTTTCAAATGAACTGTTTGCAGAGCATTTTGCTCGGCAAACAGTACAAAGTGAGAATTTTTCACCAAGTTTTTTTAAAAACCAACTGTTTGCAGAGCATTTTGCTCGGCAAACAGTACAAAAATGAATTTTTCCATTGAAATTTTTCTTAATCAAATTGACAACATGATTGTTGATCAATATAAGGAAATTTCATACATTGAAAAGGAGTTGGACTGAACTGCTCATTTGCAGAGCTTTGAGCTCGGCATTTACGTGTTTCAACTCTAATAAACGATGACTTGGTGCCAGACTTGTGTTTTCTCGTGTTTGCCGAGAAGTTTGCTCGGCAAACAATACAAATCAAAAAAAATTTCCAAAACAAATTTTTGGTCCTTGTCAATCTATGGGAAAATTTTCAAAATGTGCTATTTGCAGAGCATTTTGCTCTGCAAACAGTACAAATAGAATTTAAAATTTTTTCTTTCTTTCATTATTTTTTTTCTATGTTTCTTTTATTATTTTTTGTGTTATGTTTTAAAATGTATAAATGTTTGTGTGTATTGTGTTGGTAAATATATAGTATTTCATAAGTGTTTGGGGTGAGAGGCAAGGTATCGAACGCCTTTGTGTACTACCTTGTTTTCTTATCTTTTAATACTTATGTGATTCTATATATTGTCATGTTTTGTATATATATTTGGGTGAGATGCAAGGTATCGAACGCCTTTGTGTACTACTTTGTTTTCTCATTTCTAATATATATGCAAAACATTGTCTTTGTGTAATAAATGTGTTTCTTAAATGTTGGTATGTGTTATTATTTTTCTGTGATTAAATTGAATTTTCTGGTCAATACTTTGGTCAGTTTGTCTTAACAGAAAATAATAAACTATCAAAATGGCTATGTTTAAAGAAGGAGATTCAATGAAGATGCAAGCCAATCAAGCACTTCATATACCATTTGCTTGCAAATTCCCAATTATTACAGAGATTTTGAGCCATCACCCATTGAACAATGCTTTGACTGGAGGTGCTATTGTTCCCGAGAAGTATATTTTTGAGTTATGGGAATCAATCGAATATGTAAAAGGAAGTAAGAGGCATGGAACAGCAGACTACTTCAAGTTTTCTCTTCAGTCAGAAGATGAAATCTTCAATTGTAAATTTAATCTGGCTGAGTTCAGAACCATCATTGGTTTTCCTGAACTTGAAGAATATGAAGAACTCCCATCAGTTGAAGAAATGTTGGCTGGAGTTCATTCGTTGGGTTATGACGGAGAGTTGGCAACAATGAGAGATTTTAGAAGGAGTAATGTAGCAACTCTCTGGCATACGATGTACAATGTTTTAACCACCTGTTTGATGCCATCACAGAAAGGAATTGATCTCATGACGAAGGATTCCTTATCAATTTACTATGCAGTCACTCACAATGTGCAGTGTGACTTTGCGGCGATTATATGGAAAAAGATGATTCAAGTTGTCAAAGGAAAGGATAAACAAGACAGAAAATATATTCCCTTTATCAGATTCTTCACACTGATTATCGAAGATGTTCTTGATAATGCAGAAGAAATTCCAAAATTGGAGAACAGCTTCAAGTGTGTGATTGCGATGTATAAATCCAACTTGAGAGGCACAAGTTGTGAAACTGTAAAACCTTTTCCAATTCCTCCATTCCTGATAAATCTGGTTCCTGCTCAGAGTCCTCATCTTAGGGCTTATCTCGAGTGGTTAGTCTCAGCAATGGGGTCTGAAAGCCGACAGACTCCTACCCAAGCTGAGCATAGGTCGCCAAGTGAGGGTCCTAGATTAACTAAAAGAAAAAGAGGGGATAGTGGTGAGGGGACTTCTGGGCAGAGGACAAGAAAATCGAAACGAGTTATCTTTGAACAAGATGTTGTAACACCTGAACCTGTTTCTTCACCTGTTTCTCAACCTACACCATCAACACAAACTACACCAACCGTTCACTTTTCGCAATCTTTACTTCACAATCTACACCTTTACCATCCGTTGTTTCACCTAATCCACCAACTTTTACACCACCTCGCTCTTCACCTGTACTTAATCCAACACCACTTGCTTCAGCACTCCCTAATGAACCAACTCCACCACCAGGGAGAAGACTTAAAATGGCTGCTCGTAGGTCACCAAAGAAATCAAAGAGAAGAAATCCAAACGAATACATACATCTGCTGGATCTGAAAATATTGGTGCCTCGACAGAATTAGATGCTGAACAAGTAATTCATAATGTTGTATCTGAGGTTGAAACTGAGCATGTTAGCACTGGAGATGATGTTGTGCAGGAGGAACAAGGCGGAGTTGAGGGAGGAGTTGAAAATACCAGAGAGGATGTGCGGTCCGGGTTAGGACATGGGCATAAAGAAAACGTTGGCCCTTCATTAGTTCAAACCAATGTGTCTAGCCGGGTTGTTTACCCTAGGGTAGAAGTCGGGAACTGCCCATTCTCGCTTGCACCAAACTCTCCCAGCCATTCTGACTCCTCACAACAGAAGTTAGTCTCACAAATGCACGGGGATCAGCCACGCTCACCACACTCTCCTCATTTGGAGGATAAGAGTGTTGAAATAAGAGAGGACCAGCCCCACCTCTCGCCTTCATTTCGTGCACAAGAGTCTAGATCTCCTAGGTACACGGATTCACAAGCACAGTTGAGTACTGATGCCAGAACAAGCGGAGGGGACCCACTTTGTGTGACCCTCAAGGACAGCTTGGAAATCCTGCCTTAGCTAACATCACGCCAGCTTTAGCCGCAGGTAACAGTCCTCAGACCGAGACTAGGGGACAGTATGAACGCCGTTGTGACACTGCTGTTCCTCAAGATCAACCTGAGACTGTATTAACGGGCATTCTCAGTGACCCCGGTGTTGTGAGTGGTGTTGCCCAACAACAACAAGTCCAGGACAGTGATTTATCACAGTCTAGGACACCAATTGATTCGGGTTACAAAGCCCATGAATCTGAAACTGCTGGTGAGGGTATAACCCGAGGATCCGCAGGAAATCCTGAATCAGCTTCGCTAAATTTAGGTCACACTTCAAGTGTGCAAACAACCCCTGGGTTGGCTACTCCACCTCCTACCCAAACACAAAGAACACCAACACCAAATCAAATTCCATCAACATCAACAAATCAACCTACCAAAGACTTTGCATGTGAAGTGTTGTTGAATATCTTACGGTCTGAGGGTGATTTGTTGACTGTAACTGAAAGAGGAGTGTTGAATGCTCTAGAGGTGAGAGAAAGAGAACTTGCTACTGAACGAAGAGTAAAAGCTTTGCAAGAACAAGTTAAAAAACAAAAGGCTGAATATGATGCAAAGCTTGCTGCATTTGAGCTCAGATTGTTAGCACTAGAATCTTGCCGACCGACCTCGGTTGCTTCTAGACGGGATGATCCTGATTCTGATGATCACCCCGAGGGGGAGAACCAAGGAGAGGGTCAAGCCAACATTGAAAATACTTCGGCAAGAGTTGATGTGAATGCTGAGGATGTGGTAATGGAAGAAAGAGCAGAGGGTGTGAATATTGAGAATGTTGAGAACGATACTTTAGATGATGAGATTAGAAGAAGATTAGTTGAAGTTTTTGGTATTGATTCTGATGTAGAAAGTGAAGAAGAAGTTGAAAATATTGAGGTCAATGAAGAAGAAGGTTTTGTTATTGAAGAGGATTTAGTTGAATATGCTGAAGGAGAAGCTGATCTAGAGGCCATAAAAGATAATGTTATATTGGATGAGCCAGAGATAGTTGAGACTCCTGTGAACGTAGAAGCTGCAGAGGATCCTATGTTTGAAGAATTTGAAGATCTTGATTACTTTGAATTAGGTCCTTCAAGCAGAGTTGAAGTTGGAGAATCATCTACTCGTGCTAGCTCAGCTCCACAGCATTATAATTTTAATGAATTCAACAATTTTGATGATCTTAGAAAGACTCCAGAAGCTGCAGTTCAGAACTTTCAGAAATCTACTTACAAACAGGTTTTGAGAGAGGCAATCATATCCGAGGAAGTTCTTCCTGATTACTTTCCAACTGATTTAACTGAAGAACAATTAAGATTTATTAATCGGGGATACTTCTTGAGGGATAGGGAAAGAATGGTTGCTCTTGGCATCAAACCTAAAGAAGCAGCTAAGAAATCTAGATATCTGGAGGAGAGGGCTTACCCTATATTTTGTGGAGCAACTAAGGTCACTAAAACCAAGAGACCAGAGTTAGACTCAATGTACAAGTTTAAGGAAGCCAGGCAAATCGAAGAATACACAGAGCTTCTTAAACTTACAAAACAATATAATCCAAAGTTGCTGGAAGAACAGAGAAACCACAAGATATTGGTGCTGATCAGGGTGATTTTGATTAAAAGAGTTACTATCTCTATTCCATGTTTTCACGTCAAAAGAGATAACAACAAGATCTACCGATTTACAGAAGCCCAATTTAAACTTTTGCCAGTTGATGACATTATCTTCCTCTACAACCATTTCCTGAATGCAATGCAAAGATACCGTGAAGATGTGATTGCTTTTGATGCTGTAAAAAGATACATGTCAAGTTGCATTCAATATGCTTCATTGGAAGATTTTCAAATAGGGTTTGAAGTTGTGAAGAGGAAGATAAATGTTCCATATCCAGATCAGAGTCTTTACATTGAAGACATCGAAAAGCTCAGTATTGGTCATGTCATTGAAGAACCATCTTTTGGGGTTGTCTTTCTAAATAGCCGAAAGAAGAAGATTTTCATTCGTATGGATGAACTTGCTTCTTATTCTGATGGAACATTGGAGTTTTGTAAAAATGTGTTGCTGTGTTTGAAGGAAGATGAGCAAGATAAAAGGAAAAAGGAAGTGGTTGATAAAGTGATCTCCAAAATCAATCAAAGGCTTGAATACCGAGACAGCATTCGAATGATGAGAGAAGCAAAGAATATTCAGAAGTCGAAGTATGTTGTTCGTCGGAAAGGAGGTTGCTGGATCAAGTACGAGCCTAGTCATCTTCCAGGACCACATAACATTCCTCCAAGAAATTTTGAAGCAAATATGATTGTTCCAGATGACAGACCCGAAGGAGAAAACTGGTTCTGGCATCCAAACAAAGACAGACCAAATACGAGAGCTTGAAGATAAACAAAGACTGGATATTTTTGACAAATCACTACTAAGTGGGAGATTGTTAGAAATATAAATGTAGTAGTTGATTTGTTTCCTTATTGTATATATGTACTTAGAATGTAAATGTCTAAGTATGGAAGGGGGCTTAGTGTAAATTAGTCATATGTATATAAACCCCTTCCATTAAGCATTTTGTAACCTTTCAACCCATAATACAATCCAATCTTTCCCTGACATCTCTTTACTCTCTCTCTACTTTCTCTCACTAAAAACCACCATTAACACACACACTTACACACACAAAAGCTTGAATTTTACTGTTAACAGTAACTCCACCATCGACATTGAGGTGTCTTCAGGTAGTACCATCTATTGAGTTGGGACTTACATAAAGGACATGTTTAAGCCGGGCAACACACAAGTGAAAGATCCTCTCGTTCAGAAGAGCACACGCGGAAGACCAGTGGGGTCGAAACAAAAGCCGCCAAAGGTAGACCAAATACATCAAGTTCTATATTGCTGATTAAAGAAAAAATATATAACTACCTGATTTTAAGTAATTGTTTTTTATTAATGGTGTAGGTGCCCGATCTGAACAAAAACCCACCTGGGCTTCGGAAATCCAAGTCCAGTCGACCGAGGCCTGAAGAGGTCCCCATGACTCCTCCCTTCACCGACCCTTACTCCGGAGCCTCCAGACAAAGTGAGTACGCGCCCACCAAATCACGGTTCGCGAACACACCTGATTTTTTTGATGAGCCGCAGGGTGCGCGACACAGTATGTACGAGCCAACCCAGAACTTCTTCAGGGAGCCGTCCCAATCCTGTCGTGTCCCAGAGACACGGAACTTCTCCGGGGAGCCGTCTCAATCCTATGGGGTCAACAAAATATATATACATTCGGGGAGCTGTTTCCATCCTATGGGGTCCAAAATATATATACATTCGGGGAGCCATCCCAATCCTATGGGGTTCAAAATTTATATGGGTTCGGGGAAACGTCCCAATCCCATGGGGTCCAGTCTGACGAGCCATATTTCAGCTTTGTTGATAACTTGTTCCGGGCACCACCGACACAACATACGTATGCACCCATTTATGAAACAATGCATGTGCAGGTGTCAGAACCAGAGTCAGAGCCAGAGTCAGACGGTGTTAAGTCAAGCTTTGTCCAAAACGGGTCTATCACATTCGGCTGAATACGAGTCTCTGCATTTTTGGATATCAATAAGTATACGACATTATGTCTTTATGATGAAAAAAAAAGTATTAAAACATACTAACCGCACTGCATGTACTCGGCAATCTTGCAGGCACATGGTAGCCCAAAACTAAACTGAACCTTGCACCCGCATTTTTTCACCTGTTTTTAAGTTGTTTGTCTAAGCGAACGATTTCATCAGCCATGATGTCCAAAGCTTTATGTGAATCCTTTCCCAGCAGGGCCTTCATACAGTTGTAGTTGTGTTTACCCAACAGGGTTCCCTTGCTATACCCCAGTTGCCCCTTATTTCTGTGTCTTGACCAATTATGACAGAATCAACACAATGCAGGATTCTAGTAAATGTACATTTCCCCTTCAGCTCTTCCTTCAGCAGGTGGTGCTCGGCCTCGACTCTGTTTGTGGTGTGGTTATGATAGTTGAGATGTTCATCGACCCAACATGACACAAACTGCTCTCGGTACGGGGACAACCAATTCTCATTCAGGTACCTGTAGACACCTGGAAAATCTGCCAATTTTTTCTTTAACTCTTTCTCGTATGATTTAAACTCGTGAATTGTCCGAGATTCATAGACTCTTCTCCACCAGACGCGAAGCTTTTCAATGTTTACATCTTTCAGCCGCAATGTCGGTTCGCAGTGTTTGATTATGTTTTGCCATATGTGGAACCTACATAGCAGGTGTTTCGCTTCCGGCATAACAACCTTCAATGCTCTCATCAGGGCCTGCTCCCTGTCAGTTAGAACGACACGAACGACAAAGCCTTCAACAAGGGTGGACTTCAGAGATTGTAACACCCATTGATAATTCGCCTCCTGCTCGTTTACGATAAAAGCGTATGCTAAACTGAAGGTCCTGCCCGTTGAAGTCACGCCGACAATCTCAACAAGCGGCATGTTGTACACGTTGGTTTTGTACGTGGCGTCTATTTCAATAACCCAGGGAAATGCGCGCCATAGGGTCATTGAGGTTGAATGCATGAAAAAGTGGTTCTCCAACCGTCCATTTTTACTATTTGTAGTAAACTGGTAAATGTAGTTTTTCTCCTGCAGCAGTGAGAACATAACCTGCGACAGGTGTACAAGATATAGTAAATAAGTCACTTCCAACAACTTACTACATAATCACTAATATGATGTTTGTACCTGCATTGGAGTATGCCCTGCTTGGCCCGACCTCCGTCTCGATTTCAGAAAGTTGGTAATGTCTCCTCTTCGAGTCAGGTTTCCTGGAAATTCTCTTTTGAGGTTTACCAGGATCTGACGTGGGTACATACCGCGATCCGATTGGTTTCCCACAAATTCCTTTTCTTCTTCCGTCATCCGTCTCGCGTATGCATTCCCCTGCAGATCGGTAGCTGGATCATGATTGTGTTTCCAGTCCTTGACAGTGACCCTCCAACCACCATCATACCCGGGGCGGCCTTCCAGAGTAAAGGGACAGCCTATCTTGTTGGACCGTTTGGGTGCCCCAGTTAACCTTTTATCGCGTGGTCCACCGTGGTGACATATTAGTGTCACTTTATTGACCACCTTTAACGAGTTGGTGTTCGATCGCCGTCTGACTAGAACATAACCCAACTCCTGTGCTGTTCTTTGAGCCCACTCCGTCAATTCTTCGAAGGAAGCGAACACCTCCTCAGTTTCTAAGTCTCCAGCTTCGCAGTCAAATTCACCGTCTGCATCAGGTGTCTCAAACTCATCATCCGGCACTTCAATACGTACGTTTTCTGGGTCTGCCCAAATATCCTCCAAACTATCCATCTGAAACAATTCAAGTAAACAAGTCAACATCTAGTTCAGTAACTATTGATGGTATCCATACTATATATATAGTTAGTACAATAACTATATATATAATTACACATAAGTATAATATCTATATCTATATTCATAATATATATATGTATAGGTAAGATATATACCTGTGCGTTCTGAAAATGAAAGAGAATGCAGTATATATAACGAAATTTTCTCTCAATTATATGATCCGACGTAAAGGTGTAGAGATTATGCATGGAAGAGCATTAGCGGCGACGTCGCCGCTAATACTCCGACATGGATCATGTCTGCCCCTTTACGTCATATCATATAATTGGGAGAAAATGATCCCAAGATGCCACGTGGCAGCATTAGCGGCGACGTCGCCGCTAATGCCTGTGACGTGGCATCTTGGGATCGGACGTCGTCAGTCATTATTGCAGGGATGTCGGGTATGCCACGTGGCAGCATTAGCGGCGATGTCGCCGCTAATGCCCTAGTCGGGTTGACCGTTTTTTGGTCGTATTACCCTGTGCCTTTTCAAAATGGGAAGAAAGAAACAAACCCTTTTTTTATATTAAAAATTAAATCAAAGTATGCTCCTTTGACTAAATGCCGCACGGGGAACTCTTTTTTTTTTATAATTGATTTCAGCAATGTCGACATTAAGGAATCCCATAGTACAAGCCCACTTAATTAATTTTCATATTAGACCCACGGTTGACCCCCCTTTGACCCGAGTAACAGCCATTACAAACCTTAACGGGTGTTAATCCCATCAGTCCGTCTAACGGCCATTACAAGGTGTAACGGCCATTCCAGTGGGGAAAATCATCACGGGTACAACATCCTCTAACGGGCATTAGTCAATGACGATCGTTAATCTCACAAATCCAACCTAACGGCCATGATCACCCAGATTTACCAAAATTTGATTTCTTTTCTCTCTTATTAAACAAAGAACTTTAACATAACATTAAGTAAACTAAAAAAAATCAAAATCTTTTTCTCTTTTATTTGTTTTTCAATTTATTTTTTTAATGATATAAAAAAAATAATGAAATGACATTCTAACTAATCAACAATCAAAAACAAAAGAAACGTACCTTGTTACGAAGACACGTGAACCTACAAATGCCAAAAATGAAAAGAAAAATAAAGAAACATCGGGTTGCCTCCCGCAAGCGCTTAATTTATTAACGAGTCGTTAGCTAGACTCCTACCCCAAAAAATTACCATGGTGGGGTCTCTGACACCCCCACACTTAAGGTGTTGGGCGGTCTACCCTTAAACGGTGAAAAACAATTACCGTTCACCTTTGTCAAAATCCAACTGTTAACATCACCAAGACATAAAAAGTCTGGTGGCCAACACGAGTAAGGTGAAAATTTTGTGAAATTAACTTTTATCATTACCCATTCCTTAAAATCCACCTTTTCAAAATCTCCATTCACATAATCTATCACATCCATTTTTAAATCCATGAATTCTACCCAATTCATCCATTTATTATGATCAAACAATACTGGGTTACTTGAAGTGTAAACACGTCTCTTTTTAGAGACAATTAAGCACTTATCAATGAGGAAAGTAGCCGATGATTGTAACACCCGTTGTTTAAAAACCTGGATTTTCAAAACTTTCGCCTAACGGCGTTTATTAATGGCGGAAAAGGATCTCATATAAATCTGCCCATCCGTAACCGGATGAAACCTTTGAAAACATTTGGTGTTACTTAATTGCATCATCGAAATAATAAAAGAAAATCCAAGTCTTGGCACCAACATAAGTGCCAAACATTATTACATGATCTTACATCATAATATCGTAAATGAAGTAGCCATACATAAGGCTAAGGGTAGTCTAAGCTTTAAGAACATAAATGCTATCATCTTTAATGTCTCTACCCATCCTTACAAAGCTATCCTTTCTCTAGCTCCGTATGCACCTAATCTGATGGCACAACATTTTCAAAGAGCAAGTGTTAGCTAATAAATTAGCTAAGTAAGATAACATGTATTGAAAACGTTTGCCAATTTAATATATTAACAAAGTCATATCATCATTATGTGTTAATATCACGTGAGCACCATAAACATCATATCATAAGAAACATCATGAACATCATAAGCATCATATAGCATTACACATTAGGAACATCATAATCCTAAGTGTGCCTAACTTTCTTACGTAACTTACTTTACTTCGTATCTTTTCTTTACTTCATATCTTTTCTTTACTTCGTATCTTTTCTTTGTTTCTTTGCCTAGACGTAGGCTAAGTGACTTAAGCCACTTACATTGGGATGTGGGGTTGTGTGTAGGCGGTCAAAGACCATACAGGGAGTCCTCACACCCGACATGATGGGTAACCAAAAAGGGGTCCATCGGCGTCGTTAAGGAAAGACAAAGTCATTTCCAACTGAATAAACCATTTATGCCTTTTCGCATTGGTGGTTAGTTACTCCACCCGGAATAAACAAACATAACTATGCCACAAGGAGCAACTCAAGTGACCACGTACGCACCAGCTTTACAACTAGCACGGGTTAAGCTTAACACAACTTTAAATATGCTCGAGACTTCATTATTATGTTAGTTTAGGCTACACTTTCACCTAAACTAACCACTTTTATCTTTCTTTACTTCATCTTAGATTAGGCTACACTTTCACCTAAACTAACCACTTTTATCTTTCTTTACTTCATCTTAGATTAGGCTACACTTTCACCTAAGCTAAGCACATAACGTCATTTCTTTAGTTTAGGGCCCTTAACGTGCACGTGAACATGGCAATCCTAATCAAGGACTAGTGACTAAGTGATCAAGCCACACATGTAATCATATCATAAACATGTCACCATTTCGTGTTCACATATCAGAAGCATAACATCATATCATGATCAATTAACTTAAACATAACATTGGATCATGATCACATAACATAAACATGGCATCATATCATATTCACACTTCATAAACATATCATCATTCCATGATATGGAACTTACCTTATGCCTTTGCAACCTGCATATACATGTCATTCATCATAGAAAAGGTAAGCATCATATCCCATATCAACCTCCATAATCCCTTTTACTTTACTTTTAATCATACATAAGCGTTTGGAAGGTTTTACTTATGAAAACGTGTTTTGTTGTACCACCAGGTGACAAAAGATGTTATCTTACCTTGGTACAGCATATGAACCTGTTATGAACTGATTATAGTGCTGGCTAAGTGCTCCCGACTACCTAGAATGAGTACAAGATCAAACTATAAGCTAAACGAAACGTTTTTGTGAAATCTGGGCACTTGGTGCGCCGCACCTGGAAAGTGGTGCGTCGCACCAATCCTCCAGAAAAATCAAATCATCTAGAGGTGCGCCGCACCTCCCCTTTGGTGCGTCGCATATCGGGCTTTTTAAGAAAATCACATTCCCAAAACTGGGCTATGGTGCGTCGCACCACTCCTTTGGTGCGCCGCACCTGGGGTGCAGACCAGCAGTTAAATTTTCAAACTTGTTCCAAACGATACCCATTCGATCTCAAACCCTTAGCCCGACCTGGGGGTATAAAATTGACCCTTCTAATGATACTTTTGATGACTCAAATCAATCAATTGATCTTATAATCCTTTGCATCATGAATCAATCATTCAATCACCCGAATAACATGAAATCAGTGATCGTTTGATCAAATAACCCAACCCAAACCCTACGGCCTGGATTATAAACTCAACTAAGACTCATAAGATCAGAATTCAAAGATAATATTACCTATATTACCTGTAGATGACTTAGAGGATTCAAGATCTAATCAAAACTTGATCAATACGGCACGAATCAATTGAATCTTGAGGGAACTTTGCTTTGGGAGAGGAGGGGATCGGTTGGGGCTTCACACACACAAGAGGGCAGAAGTTTTGTGGCAATTAGGGTTGCCTAATTTCCCCTTAACCCCTGGTCATCAACTCCAAATCTTACACTTAAGACCCCTCAACTCTAAAACTTTACTTTCTTAGCTTAACTTTCTACCGGGAGTCTTAACATACCAACAAGCACTTTATAACTTAACTTTACTTTCGTTAATCATCATATTTGTCATTTCATATTAAATGCCTAAGCATTTAATCACATACTCCCATATAGGGCACATAAACATAATAGACCTAACGTTGACTAACGGTCAAGTCAATAAGTCAAACTCGAAAAAGTTTGGGATGTTACAATTACCTTCCCCTTAAGAGGATTCTGTCCTCAGAATCATTTCGCCACTCATATATGAGTAACTTATCAGTATCTTTAGCTTTATTATATCATTTCAGGATTTCCTTGGGTCGTTCTTTAACTTAGCATAGCCAAACTCATTTAGCTCCTTACACAGTCTTTTCTACTTTTACTTTCTTAGCACCAAGGCTCCCATCTTCCAACGAAGTCACATTGTTTTCATTATAAAATGGACTTCAAATCAGCATACACCTTTGTACCACGTGGATGAATACCATATCAGAACCTATGGTCTCTCCAACTTACATCTCACTTGTTTCATCATTTCTTTGATTCAATCTTTAAATCAAATCAGGTAATCACCCCCTTTCTTTAACCTTCATAATTAGTACACACATTACATTTGGCGAAGGCTATTCATTTGGCGATTAAGCCCCTCATACACGTATCCTTATTAACTTGCTACCATAGTTCACCTAATTCATTTGAACAAAGGGTCGACTCGCCGTAACTTTCGATGCATAACATATCCCTTCAAAGGGTCCTATGGTTAAACCATTATACTCACTTGCTCAATGTAAGCTTTCTTTGCTCACCACAAAACCTTTAGTCAATTTTTGAGCTAATCAAAACACTCGTTCAACAATCATAACTTTATGAGCTGCTATTTCGTGTCATTTGACGCTACAACTTTCCTTTCAATAACCAGTCATAATATGAATATAACACATCGTAATATCGTTTCATCATCATATCATCATAACATTATACTATCATATCGTCAATGTACTACGACATCATATCTTTATATCTTCATAGCATCATATCGTGTTAACATCGTATCGTCTTATTTTACATCATATACATTTGATCTTATCACATACTTTATTCCATGATATCATCGTTTCATATCATAAACATGTTATTATTCCATCATAGCATGCACAAGCTTATCATTCATCACCAATGGTATGTGAAAATCTCAATACACTTTCGCACGATCATATGACTTTTCCAAGTTTCTAAATCCTCATTTCTCTTTCCCATCAATCTAAGGGTGATAAGCATCACTTGCGTTCTCCATTTCCTTCATACATTGACACACATCTTCAAACATTAATTACCTTACGGCCGTCTCGATTCGAAACATTCAACAATTAACTTTCACACTTTAAGAGCATTCTTTATTATTCATCTTTCCTTTCGTGTCCAATGAAATGGTATAATAGCTCACAAAGAGATAGATATTCTTGGGCAACCCGTCTACTAATGGCTCATATCATTACCCTTAGCTTCCCACGCAGCCTTGTCTCTTAGTTCATGATAACATGACTTCACGCTTCCGTTAAAAGGTTCTTAAATACTTTATTTGGCTACAAAACTTTCAGTGTCTGGTCTTAGCTTTTAACCCTTATCACACGTCATCATATAAGACTTACTACACCGCGTATCATAATAGGTTCGTATCACATTTCAGGCGACATCCACATAAGCATGTCACCACGGTTCATAAGCCTCCTCAAGTACAACTTTTGGGTCATAAGATGACCGAATGAGACAAAACTCAGTTCTTAACAACTGTAGCAGACTCAAAGACCTTTCCAAAAATGCAAGGTTCGACTCTTGAAGAGATCTAATGAATAAGATATGACATTTGCAATACAAATCTGCAGAATTCGACCGTAACCTGACCACTTCTGAAGATCGACATTTTTCGTATATTCCTGGGCAAAATCACCGGAAACTTTGTTCATATCGAATTTAGGGGACACATAGAGGTTTTTAGAAAAGTAAGGTTCATCTTCTATATCGTTCATATAAGGAAGATATGATTTTTGCAATAGGACTGAATTTTCAGACCAATAAACTCTTCATTTTACAAACAATTTCCACCATCAAACTTTCATGTTAAGCCACACGGCCTCTACAGTTCATACACTTCCAATAAGGACTCAATTATCAATTTGAAACCTTCGTTTGATTCGTAGATTCATTGTACTCATTTTCATTCGGTTTGACACTCGAATGACTCGAAATCGACTCGCGAACGCAATCGAATCCACATCACACCTCAAGACCAGATGTTGACTTTATATTGATTCCATTTGAACCTAAAAACGACTCTTGAAACAACTTCGTACCGGTAGGGAATTTCAAGATACATATTGATTGCAATAGCAATCGTCGAATGACCCGAAATCGCTAATTTAACAACAAAACGTTTCTTATCAATCATTACCCAACACGTCCTAGTATCGGCGTAATATATGGATGGACATGACTTATTTTCTGCAAATATTTCGTTCTATACCTTGAAGGATGATAAACGGATCGTTTACGTGCACCGGTTGATCTTTAATCCACCCGAAAACGCAAGAAATCGTACGAGGATCATTCCAGAAAAGAAAGGAGATTTAGGGTTCTTAGGAGGAAGGAATAATCTGAATTAGGGAATAATAATCTGACCTAATTATTCCTAATCATGTTTTGAAGTTTCAGTAATGGCTAGAATGGCCGCTAGACTTCCATACGTCACATAAATAGCTTAAATCGTCCACCAGGAATTCCATCGTCATATAAAACACATCTTGACATCTTTAAACACATAAACGTATATATATATTTTTTTTTAAGACATTAAAGCCTCTCACATAAAGCATATTAAACAACCGTAAGCATTAACTCGTTAAGAGACTTATTGGTAGCAAGGTGTTGACTGAACGACTCAAGTCAACCGTTTCACCAAAAATTTGGGGATGTTGCAATTACCTCCCCCTTAAGATACTCATCCCAATCGTCACATATCGTCCCGACTCAAGCACAACTTTAACACTTCACAACTCTAAGGTAGCTTCACATCTTATCATAGTGTTCATAGAATTAAAGAGCTTCACTGTTAAGGGTTCAATCGTCCTTAAGGTTAACTTCTTTACTTGTTTCAGCTTCATCATTCTTTGTTTCATTCATACGTGTCTACTCTTGGCGTGACTGAAGATGATACCAATCAGTGACTCCATCATTCTCATCTTTACTTCATTCAGATCAACACAGACACAGTCTCACAAACACACATGTCGTGATACATTTACAATTACGTTCGCGACCGTAATTGTAACTGTATCCTTCCATATGTGTGCCCGGTAACCCTTCTGTGCATCACCTACTTAAATCTCTTCAACTTCCCAACGTCAACTCTTCTCGTCAACTTCAGATCTACGTCCTTTAAGCCGGTAGGCTCGACAACATTGACTACCAGTCACTTCATTTCTCACCTACCATTAAACTTCATTTAACTGTATATACATCTTAATCATCATCAACATCTTACCGGTTATAACTTTTCACCGATCTTTACGCACATCCATACACTCAATCCTGAAAATTTCGTGAGGAGGAATTGCCATTTTACCTCCAGAAATCATGTATCATAGCAGATGAAGATATGGAAACGGGATAAGCGAGAACTTAGAGGAATTAAAGCTACTTGAAATAATCATGGAACACATAATAAGCCTTAATTCTACTCTCTCACTCAACCCAAACCTGTCCTAAAGCATTTCATTTCAATGGCTAAGCATACCTACTTAAGCCCTATCATATTTCATACGGTTTAAGTCCAAAATCCTAAGGTCTTGGTCGAATTTTGGTTCACTTAAACCATTTCTCTGATACCAACTTGTAACACCCGTTGTTTAAAAACCTGGATTTTCAAAACTTTCGCCTAACGGCGTTTATTAATGGCGGAAAAGGATCTCATATAAATCTGCCCATCCGTAACCGGATGAAACCTTTGAAAACATTTGGTGTTACTTAATTGCATCATCAAAATAATAAAAGAAAATCCAAGTCTTGGCACCAACATAAATGCCAAACATTATTACATGATCTTACATCATAATATCGTAAATGAAGTAGCCATACATAAGGCTAAGGGTAGTCTAAGCTTTAAGAACATAAATGCTATCATCTTTAATGTCTCTACCCATCCTTACAAAGCTATCCTTTCTCTAGCTCCGTATGCACCTAATCTGATGGCACAACATTTTCAAAGAGCAAGTGTTAGCTAATAAATTAGCTAAGTAAGATAACATGTATTGAAAACGTTTGCCAATTTAATATATTAACAAAGTCATATCATCATTATGTGTTAATATCACGTGAGCACCATAAACATCATATCATAAGAAACATCATGAACATCATAAGAATCATATAGCATTACACATTAGGAACATCATAATCCTAAGTGTGCCTAACTTTCTTACGTAACTTACTTTACTTCGTATCTTTTCTTTACTTCATATCTTTTCTTTACTTCATATCTTTTCTTTACTTCGTATCTTTTCTTTGTTTCTTTGCCTAGACGTAGGCTAAGTGACTTAAGCCACTTACATTGGGATGTGGGGTTGTGTGTAGGCGGTCAAGACCATACATGGAGTCCTCACACCCGACATGATGGGTAACCAAAAAGGGGTCCATCGGCGTCGTTAAGGAAAGACAAAGTCATTTCCAACTGAATAAACCGTTTATGCCTTTTCGCATTGGTGGTTAGTTACTCCACCCGGAATAAACAAACATAACTATGCCACAAGGAGCAACTCAAGTGACCACGTACGCACCAGCTTTACAACTAGCACGGGTTAAGCTTAACACAACTTTAAATATGCTCGAGACTTCATTATTATGTTAGTTTAGGCTACACTTTCACCTAAACTAACCACTTTTATCTTTCTTTACTTTATCTTAGATTAGGCTACACTTTCACCTAAGCTAAGCACATGTTTCATCTTTACTTTATTTCAACTTAGGCTACACTTTCACCTAAGTTAATCACATAACGTCATTTCTTTAGTTTAGGGCCCTTAACGTGCACGTGAACATGGCAATCCTAATCAAAGGACTAGTGACTAAGTGATCAAGCCACACATGTAATCATATATAAACATGTCACCATTTCGTGTTCACATATCAGAAGCATAACATCATATCATGATCAATTAACTTAAACATAACATTGGATCATGATCACATAACATAAACATGGCATCATATCATATTCACACTTCATAAACATATCATCATTCCATGATATGGGGACTTACCTTATGCCTTTGCAACCTGCATATACATGTCATTCATCATAGAAAAGTAAGCATCATATCCCATATCAACCTCCCATAATCCCTTTTACTTTACTTTTAATCATACATAAGCGTTTGGAAGGTTTTACTTATGAAAACGTGTTTTGTTGTACCACCAGGTGACAAAAGATGTTATCTTACCTTGGTACAGCATATGACCTGTTATGAACTGATTATAGTGCTTGCTAAGTGCTCCCGACTACCTAGAATGAGTACAAGATCAAACTATAAGCTAAACGAAACGTTTTTGTGAAATCTGGGCACTTGGTGCGCCGCACCTGGAAAGTGGTGCGTCGCACCAATCCTCCAGAAAAATCAAATCATCTAGAGGTGCGCCGCACCTACCCTTTGGTGCGTCGCATATCGGGCTTCTTAAGAAAATCAAATTCCCAAAACTGGGCTATGGTGCGCCGCACCACTCCTTTGGTGCGCCGCACCTGGGGTGCAGACCAGCAGTTAAATTTTCAAACTTGTTCTAAACGATTCCCATTCGATCTCAACCCTTAGCCCGACCTGGAGACATAAAATTGACCTCTTTGACAACACTTTTGATGACTTTAATCTATCAATCAATCTTTAATCCTTTGCATCATGAATCAATCATTCAATCACCCGAATAACATGAAATCAGTGATCGTTTGATCAAATAACCCAACCCAAACCCTACGGCCTGGATTATAAACTCAACTAAGACTCATAAGATCAGAATTCAAAGATAATATTACCTATATTACCTGTAGATGACTTAGAGGATTCAAGATCTAATCAAAACTTGATCAATACGGCACGAATCGATTGAATCTTGAGGAAACTTTGCTTTGGGAGAGGAGGGGATCGGTTGGGGCTTCACACACACAAGAGGGCAGAAGTTTTGTGACAATTAGGGTTGCCTAATTTCCCCTTAACCCCTGGTCATCAACTCCAAATCTTACACTTAAGACCCCTCAACTCTAAAACTTTACTTTCTTAGCTTAAACTTTCTACCGGGAGTCTTAACATACTAACAAGCACTTTATAACTTAACTTTACTTTCATTAATCATCATATTTGTCATTTCATATTAAATGCCTAAGCATTTAATCACATAATCCCATATAGGGCACATAAACATAATAGACCTAACGTTGACTAATGGTCAAGTCAATAAGTCAAACTCGAAAAAGTTTGGGATGTTACAATTACCTCCCCCTTAAGAGGATTCTGTCCTCAGAATCATTTCGCCACTCATATATGAGTAACTTATCAGTATCTTTAGCTTTATTATATCATTTCAGGATTTCCTTGGGTCGTTCTTTAACTTAGCATAGCCAAACTCATTTAGCTCCTTACACAGTCTTTTCTACTTTTACTTTCTTAGCACCAAGGCTCCCATCTTCCAACGAAGTCACATTGTTTTCATTATAAAATGGACTTCAAATCAGCATACACCTTTGTACCACGTGGATGAATACCATATCAGGACCTATGGTCTCTCCAACTTACATCTCACTTGTTTCATCATTTCTTTGATTCAATCTTAAATCAAATCAGGTAATCACCCCCTTTCTTTAACCTTCATAATTAGTACACACATTACATTTGGCGAAGGCTATTCATTTGGCGATTAAGCCCCTCATACACGTATCCTTATTAACTTGCTACCATAGTTCACATAATTCATTTGAACAAAGGGTCGACTCGCCGTAACTTTCGATGCATAACATATCCCTTCAAAGGGTCCTATGGTTAAACCATTATACTCACTTTGTTCATAATAAGCTTCTTTTGCTCACCACAAAACCTTTAGATAATTTTGAGCTAATCAAAACACTCGTTCAACAATCATAACTTTATGAGCTGCTATTTCGTGTCATTTGACGCTACAACTTTCCTTTCAATAACCAGTCATAATATGAATATAACACATCGTAATATCGTTTCATCATCATATCATCATAACATTATACTATCATATCGTCAATGTACTACGACATCATATCTTTATATCTTCATAGCATCATATCGTGTTAACATCGTATCGTCTTATTTTACATCATATACATTTGATCTTATCACATACTTTATTCCATGATATCATCGTTTCATATCATAAACATGTTATTATTCCATCATAGCATGCACAAGCTTATCATTCATCACCAATGGTATGTGAAAATCTCAATACACTTTCGCACGATCATATGACTTTTCCAAGTTTCTAAATCCTCATTTCTCTTTCCCATCAATCTAAGGGTGATAAGCATCACTTGCGTTCTCCATTTCCTTCATACATTGACACATCTTCAAACATTAATTACCTTACGGCCGTCTCGATTCGAAACATTCAACAATTAACTTTCACACTTTAAGAGCATTCTTTATTATTCATCTTTCCTTTCGTGTCCAATGAAATGGTATAATAGCTCACAAAGAGATAGATATTCTTGGGCAACCCGTCTACTAATGGCTCATATCATTACCCTTAGCTTCCCACGCAGCCTTGTCTCTTAGTTCATGATAACATGACTTCACGCTTCCGTTAAAAGGTTCTTAAATACTTTATTTGGCTACAAAACTTTCAGTGTCTGGTCTTAGCTTTTAACCCTTATCACACGTCATCATATAAGACTTACTACACCGCGTATCATAATAGGTCGTATCACATTTCAGGCGACATCCACATAAGCATGTCACCACGGTTCATAAGCCTCCTCAAATACAACTTTTGGGTCATAAGATGACCGAATGAGACAAAAATCAGTTCTTAACAACTGTAGCAGACTCAAAGACCTTTCCAAAATGCAAGGTTCGACTCTTGAAGAGATCTAATGAATAAGATATGACATTTGCAATACAAATCTGCAGAATTCGACCGTAACCTGACCACTTCTGAAGATCGACATTTTTCGTATATTCCTGGGCAAAATCACCGGAAACTTTGTTCATATCGAATTTAGGGGACACATAGAGGTTTTTAGAAAAGTAAGGTTCATCTTCTATATCGTTCATATAAGGAAGATATGATTTTTGCAATAGGACTGAATTTTCAGACCAATAAACTCTTCATTTTACAAACAATTTCCACCATCAAACTTTCATGTTAAGCCACACGGCCTCTACAGTTCATACACTTCCAATAAGGACTCAATTATCAATTTGAAACCTTCGTTTGATTCGTAGATTCATTGTACTCATTTTCATTCGGTTTGACACTCGAATGACTCGAAATCGACTCGCGAACGCAATCGAATCCACATCACACCTCAAGACCAGATGTTGACTTTATATTGATTCCATTTGAACCTAAAAACGACTCTTGAAACAACTTCGTACCGGTAGGGAATTTCAAGATACATATTGATTGGAATAGCAATCGTCGAATGACCCGAAATCGCTAATTTAACAACAAAACGTTTCTTATCAATCATTACCCAACACGTCCTAGTATCGGCGTAATATATGGATGGACATGACTTATTTTCTGCAAATATTTCGTTCTATACCTTGAAGGATGATAAACGGATCGTTTACGTGCACCGGTTGATCTTTAATCCACCCGAAAACGCAAGAAATCGTACGAGGATCATTCCAGAAAAGAAAGGAGATTTAGGGTTCTTAGGAGGAAGGAATAATCTGAATTAGGGAATAATAATCTGACCTAATTATTCCTAATCATGTTTTGAAGTTTCAGTAATGGCTAGAATGGCCGCTAGACTTCCGTACGTCACATAAATAGCTTAAATCGTCCACCAGGAATTCCATCGTCATATAAAACACATCTTGACATCTTTAAACACATAAACGTATATATATATTTTTTTAAGACATTAAAGCCTCTCACATAAAGCATATTAAACAACCGTAAGCATTAACTCGTTAAGAGACTTATTGGTAGCAAGGTGTTGACTGAACGACTCAAGTCAACCGTTTCACCAAAAATTTGGGGATGTTGCAATTACCTCCCCCTTAAGATACTCATCCCAATCGTCACATATCGTCCCGACTCCAGTACAACTTTAACACTTCACAGCTCTAAGGTAGCTTCACATCTTATCATAGTGTTCATAGAATTAAAGAGCTTCACTGTTAAGGGTTCAATCGTCCTTAAGGTTAACTTCTTTACTTGTTTCAGCTTCATCATTCTTTGTTTCATTCATACGTGTCTACTCTTGGCGTGACTGAAGGTGATACCATTCAGTGACTCCATCATTCTCATCTTTACTTCATTCAGATCAACACAGACACAGTCTCACAAACACAGACATGTCGTGATACATTTACAATTACGTTCGCGACCGTAATTGTAACTGTATCCTTCCATATGTGTGCCCGGTAACCCTTCTGTGCATCACCTACTTAAATCTCTTCAACTTCCCAACGTCAACTCTTCTCGTCAACTTCAGATCTACGTCCTTTAAGCCGGTAGGCTCGACAACATTGACTACCAGTCACTTCATTTCTCACCTACCATTAAACTTCATTTAACTGTATATACATCTTAATCATCATCAACATCTTACCGGTTATAACTTTTCACCGATCTTTACGCACATCCATACACTCAATCCTGAAAATTTCGTGAGGAGGAATTGCCATTTTACCTCCAGAAATCATGTATCATAGCAGATGAAGATATGGCAACGGGATAAGCGAGAATTAGAGGAATTAAAGCTACTTGAAATAATCATAGAACACATAATAAGCCTTAATTCTACTCTCTCACTCAACCCAAACCTGTCCTAAAGCATTTCATTTCAATGGCTAAGCATACCTACTTAAGCCCTATCATATTTCATACGGTTTAAGTCCAAAATCCTAAGGTCTTGGTCGAATTTTGGTTCACTTAAACCATTTCTCTGATACCAACTTGTAACACCCGTTGTTAAAAACCTGGATTTTCAAAACTTTCGCCTAACGGCGTTTATTAATGGCGGAAAAGGATCTCATATAAATCTGCCCATCCGTAACCGGATGAAACCTTTGAAAACATTTGGTGTTACTTAATTGCATCATCAAAATAATAAAAGAAAATCCAAGTCTTGGCACCAACATAAATGCCAAACATTATTACATGATCTTACATCATAATATCGTAAATGAAGTAGCCATACATAAGGCTAAGGGTAGTCTAAGCTTAAAGAACATAAATGCTATCATCTTTAATGTCTCTACCCATCCTTACAAAGCTATCCTTTCTCTAGCTCCGTATGCACCTAATCTGATGGCACAACATTTTCAAAGAGCAAGTGTTAGCTAATAAATTAGCTAAGTAAGATAACATGTATTGAAAACGTTTGCCAATTTAATATATTAACAAAGTCATATCATCATTATGTGTTAATATCACGTGAGCACCATAAACATCATATCATAAGAAACATCATGAACATCATAAGAATCATATAGCATTACACATTAGGAACATCATAATCCTAAGTGTGCCTAACTTTCTTACGTAACTTACTTTACTTCGTATCTTTTCTTTACTTCATATCTTTTCTTTACTTCGTATCTTTTCTTTGTTTCTTTGCCTAGACGTAGGCTAAGTGACTTAAGCCACTTACATTGGGATGTGGGGTTGTGTGTAGGCGGTCAAAGACCATACAGGGAGTCCTCACACCCGACATGATGGGTAACCAAAAAGGGGTCCATCGGCGTCGTTAAGGAAAGACAAAGTCATTTCCAACTGAATAAACCGTTTATGCCTTTTCGCATTGGTGGTTAGTTACTCCACCCGGAATAAACAAACATAACTATGCCACAAGGAGCAACTCAAGTGACCACGTACGCACCAGCTTTACAACTAGCACGGGTTAAGCTTAACACAACTTTAAATATGCTCGAGACTTCATTATTATGTTAGTTTAGGCTACACTTTCACCTAAACTAACCACTTTTATCTTTCTTTACTTCATCTTAGATTAGGCTACACTTTCACCTAAGCTAAGCACATGTTTCATCTTTACTTTATTTCAACTTAGGCTACACTTTCACCTAAGTTAATCACATAACGTCATTTCTTTAGTTTAGGGCCCTTAACGTGCACGTGAACATGGCAATCCTAATCAAAGGACTAGTGACTAAGTGATCAAGCCACACATGTAATCATATCATAAACATGTCACCATTTCGTGTTCACATATCAGAAGCATAACATCATATCATGATCAATTAACTTAAACATAACATTGGATCATGATCACATAACATAAACATGGCATCATATCATATTCACACTTCATAAACATATCATCATTCCATGATATGGGAACTTACCTTATGCCTTTGCAACCTGCATATACATGTCATTCATCATAGAAAAGTAAGCATCATATCCCATATCAACCTCCCATAATCCCTTTTACTTTACTTTTAATCATACATAAGCGTTTGGAAGGTTTTACTTATGAAAACGTGTTTTGTTGTACCACCAGGTGACAAAAGATGTTATCTTACCTTGGTACAGCATATGAACCTGTTATGAACTGATTATAGTGCTTGCTAAGTGCTCCCGACTACCTAGAATGAGTACAAGATCAAACTATAAGCTAAACGAAACGTTTTTGTGAAATCTGGGCACTTGGTGCGCCGCACCTGGAAAGTGGTGCGTCGCACCAATCCTCCAGAAAAATCAAATCATCTAGAGGTGCGCCGCACCTCCCCTTTGGTGCGTCGCATATCGGGCTTTTTAAGAAAATCACATTCCCAAAACTGGCTATGGTGCGCCGCACCACTCCTTTGGTGCGCCGCACCTGGGGTGCAGACCAGCAGTTAAATTTTCAAACTTGTTCCAAACGATACCCATTCGATCTCAAACCCTTAGCCCGACCTGGGGGTATAAAATTGACCCTTCTAATGATACTTTTGATGACTCAAATCAATCAATTGATCTTATAATCCTTTGCATCATGAATCAATCATTCAATCACCCGAATAACATGAAATCAGTGATCGTTTGATCAAATAACCCAACCCAAACCCTACGGCCTGGATTATAAACTCAACTAAGACTCATAAGATCAGAATTCAAAGATAATATTACCTATATTACCTGTAGATGACTTAGAGGATTCAAGATCTAATCAAAACTTGATCAATACGGCACGAATCAATTGAATCTTGAGGGAACTTTGCTTTGGGAGAGGAGGGGATCGGTTGGGGCTTCACACACACAAGAGGGCAGAAGTTTTGTGACAATTAGGGTTGCCTAATTTCCCCTTAACCCCTGGTCATCAACTCCAAATCTTACACTTAAGACCCCTCAACTCTAAAACTTTACTTTCTTAGCTTAACTTTCTACCGGGAGTCTTAACATACCAACAAGCACTTTATAACTTAACTTTACTTTCGTTAATCATCATATTTGTCATTTCATATTAAATGCCTAAGCATTTAATCACATAATCCCATATAGGGCACATAAACATAATAGACCTAACGTTGACTAACGGTCAAGTCAATAAGTCAAACTCGAAAAAGTTTGGGATGTTACAATGATTCCTCTAGCTTCCTCTTTCAGCTCACCAAATTAATACATGCTTGAACTTTCGGTAATTCATCCATTATGGTGTGTTCAATCTCAATACTCTTTGTTGGACCAGTTACCAACTCCTCATCCAAGTCGATTATGACTTCATCCTCCAAATCCTGCAAGATATAGTTAGCAACATTTGTATCATCATAAGAAACATCACATACCTTACCAAGGAAGGTGGAACAATCTCTAAATCAACAACTTCAATCACTGGCTCATTGCTAATATGTGGTAGTTCATTTAGTTCCGAATGAGTTAACTGATAATCATCTTCTTCCAAGTCAACTCCAATGAAAAGTTGTGGACATGATTCTAGTTCTTGTGCCACTATCTTACTAACACCATCGCCCGATTCCATGAATTCTTCTTTCAGTTCTTCCATTATTACTTCACCAAAGTCAGATTGCGGAAGAGACACATGTGGTTCCTCCATTGCATCAGTGTCCAGGATTTGAATGGAATCCTGTATCTCTGGATATTTTTGGCTTTCAGGAGGTTGGGTATGAGATTCATTTTCCAAGAGATCATAAGCTTCTGTTGTTTCATTCTCTTCTGAAGTCTCATACTCTTCTTGCCATATTGTTTCATTTTTGGGCTCATACACCAATTCCTCAGATTGAATAAATTCTTCCAAATAATCAAATACCCCATCCGTATTCATCCCTAAGAATTCCTCGCTTAGAATTTCGTATGATTCGTCATCTAGCCCACGCAAATAAAACGTAACAAGTTCACAAACAAAAATGTTGTTCGTGTTTAACTTATCAACTACATATCTAATCCTCAACCATGCTTCATACCAAGTTTCGTTGGGTAATTGCTTAAAGTACCGAATCTCGTCCGGATATTCTCCCTCCAACTCATAGTCTTGATCGGCCATTAGTGACGCTAATACTACAAAACAAACACTAGCACACCCCGTGAAAAGCACAAATGGAAAAGAAAAACTAAATAATAAAATGGACTAGAACTAAAAATAAAAAAATTAACACTAAATTACGCTAACCTAAGAAAGCAAGTAACTTTCTCGTAAATGAATACAAGAAAGGATCGAGCTACAAAATTAAACAACTACTAAACAAAAGTCCCCGGCAACGGCGCCAAAAACTTGATGTGTGAAATCGAGTAATAAAATTTATAAACACAAAACTACCAAAAGACTGACTACAACACACTCACAGGCAGTGAACCTGATCGCATGCAGTATAGTAAATTCGGTAAATCCGAGGTCGATCACAAGGACCCAGTAAGTAATTGTTAAAATAAAGTAATTCAAGTAAACGGGGGGTTTTGTGACCGAATTGTCACTTTGCAAAAAGTAAAAGTAAATAAATTAAATCCGGTATGACCGGGGCAGGATTCGTCGGAAGACGAAAGTAAAAATGATTTTGTAACAATAATATTAAAAGGGGCACCTACTTGGATCAGCTAACATGCCAATCATCGGGTCTAAACATTACTTGCATTGTTGAACGACTTAAAAGGTAGACAAGATGAACTTCCGTTATACTTGAAACTTTAATTGCTCGAAATATAGTTACCGCTTCCGCGAATAATTTCTACTCAAAACAATTAAGCATTAAGAACCTAAGCTGATTTTATGATTTAATCTTTAAAAGCGTTCTTCCGAACTGCTTATTCACCTAATCAGATTCCTCTATCATAGATGTTTACACACTCAAAATGAATTTAATTGTTTAAAATCCTTATCGCTAGTTTCTTCCGAACTCCAACGACTTTAGGTTAATTATAGACCGATTAACCATTTCATAAACCAATTGACAATGACATAGATTTCTTCCGAACTTCTAATTACAATTATCAATCAATAAATATAAAAGAGAAAAACAATATTTAAACTCAAATAAATGTGGTTCTTCGATTAAACATGAAAATCTTGTTCAACAATTGCAAGTAACATTAAATCGACCCTATGACATGTTCACTACCCAAGCGGGTGCTGAGAGATTTAGCCTCTCATGACAAGACAAATAAAACAAACAATCATCAAATAAATATAATCCATAATAATAATTGTATAGTTATTTAGTCTAACAATTAAGCAACTAAAATTAAAAGACATAAAAAAGAAGGGAAATCGAACGAGAAGTTGTGGCTGTTGTAATGATGATGTCGATTGTCGAACAAAACAAAACCCAAAAGCTCTTGCGGCTGCTTCTCGTTCTCGTCCAATTCCTCTCCTCACGTACCAATTAATAATTCCCCCTTGACATAATATATATTGTATAAGTCTTGTGCCAACCGATTTCCACACATCACCGACTTCATTATGGGCTTAAATTATTTGCTTTCCTCTTTCTTCGGCTCTTAGCCCATGTGACCTACTGCCTAAACCAAATCCACTTTGTGATGGGCTTTCTTTTATTTGTAAACCCACGTCGACTTATTTGTTCATGTCATATATCAAAGTCCCAACCAACATATTAAACTTAAGGGTATTCGTTTCTAAAGGTATCGAACTTGTCCATTTTTAGTTTAGGAGGTATCGATCTTTAATTTCGTATATCGTGGGTTATATAGTGACAAACACCTCCTATTGAAGAGTTTAAAAATACTAGAAGGTGGTATTTGCTGACGTGGAGGTGGTTTTGTATAGACCTACAAACTTTGACCAAATAACGAAATTAATCATAAATTCATAATGATATGACCAGATGATGATGATCATCATCACCATCACAAGATACACAACCCAGATCAATTTCCTCATGTAAACAAACTCTTGATTCCAAATCACATAAACAAACATTCACAAGAAAAATTTCTTGCACGTATACTTCTGTATATCAATTTCATTTTGTATATAGATTGCATACATATATATATATATATATATATATATATATATATATATAGGGGCAGGATAAATTGAGTCCAGCTTATTTTGAGTCCAAAAAGGGTCCATATAACTTACACATGTGTAAGTTAACTTACACATGTGTAAGTCTCGCCGGAGATGGTCGCCGTCGCCGGAAAATCATGGTGGTGGTCGGAGATGATGGTGGTGGTGGTAGGAGGTGGTTGGAATTTGAGGAGATGGAAGAAAATCAATGGACTCAAATTGGACTCAAAATAAGCTGGACTCATTTTATTTTTTCCCTATATATATATATATCATATATATAGTATGTATATAAAGGTGAATGAATACAAATTCAAAATAAAAAGATAAAAAAGTAGAAAAGGAAGTAAGTGAGGGCATCGACCATACATCAAGCCAAGATTGGAATTTTCTATCTATCTTCCATCTACGCGAAAATCGGAATTTTCAGATTTGTTCTTTTCTTTACAAATTTAAAATCCAACGCCATCACAATCTTTGTCGGAACACAAATATGAATCGAACCCAAAAAAACGACCTGCCTAATTTTTTCATGCGCCGCCACATGCCGCTGAGCACCCGCCGGATTTTGTCTGATTCCGCCCAAAATAGCCTTTTCCGGACGTGTCACCACTCACCGCCGCCGCCATAGTCCTCTCTATATCTAGATCTCTATATGGAAAAAGATATAATGAAGAAATTGAAATTTTTTTGTAACATACCTTTAGATATATACTAGTGTGTTTATGTATAAATCAAATCAAATAGATAGATATATAACGATGGCCTATCGCCGATAGGTTGTGTGTATATGAATCCTACAATATGCTGTGAAGAAAGTAAATATTTGATATTTATGTCTGCGTGTGTTTGTGTTAATATAGATTTATTATAAGTTGAGATTGAGTGACATAGTGGTGCACTGGTGCACCTCTTTTGTTAATATATCGATTTATGTGTGTGTTAATAGATACGGTCAAACATGTATATGTGTCAAAGAGCTGGTCAACACACACAAAACCACCACTACAAAACCGGATGGTTGTTTTGCCCCCCACAATATGTGAGGTTTTACAAAACATAACCCACGATATACGAAATTAAAGATTGGTACCTCCTAAAGTAAAAATGGACAAGTTAGATACCTTTAGAAACGAAAAGCCCTAAACTTAATAAGGTTGACTCATTGTCATTGCTAGTTGATACTAACATGTAGAAATCTTCCAGTAACCTTTAAAAATCATCACTTTAGCTCTTATTTTAGCATGCCCCATCAATTATCCTACAATCAAATAAATGCAGATATTAAGTATCAATATTTAGCAAAATGATGATCATTCAAACATAAAAGATATGATATCGCATAAAATAAATATATATAAAATAGGCGATATCAGGTACCCACATAAACTGGGTCCATGTAGGTTAGAGGTAAAACATGCAAGTACAATTTATTCAGAACATGGAAAAACACTAATAAAAGCAATTAAAGGCAATTAAAGGCAACTAAAAGAAACAAATTAACATTCAAACAAACATTTTATTATTTAAGATAAAGCAAACAAACACACAAACAAGTTCAAAATAAAGTACGAATTACAAGCATTGAAACTAGTTAAAGGGAGGAAAACAAGATGAACTAGTCCTATTAGCAGAAGTACTATCTAAAGCAATTTGCCTACGAACTATCCACACTTGTTTCACAGGGGTAGAGATGCCATCAATCTTGACTTTCCTAGAAGCATGTAAGTATCTATCTTTAGGAAGCCATTTACTGCTACTATTTAAGCACAAGTCACCTGAAACATGAACATTTTTAAAGTTAGAAGAGGATTTCCTTTTAATGTTCTCTACAGGGTTCTTCTTGATGGTCTCTTTGGTCATAGGAGTCTTCTTGTTGTAAGTGGGTGAAAACCAACCATATTGATCTCTGTATCTAACTGTTCCTACCATATCATCTCTAACTACATGCAGGATGCTCTTAGAGGACTTTGAAGACTGACTAGGAAAGCTAGAATACTTATTGTTAGGTCCAGATTTAGTCCAGATTTACTGGACTCGCTCCAGACTCGACTACTGGAGCTTACTGAAGATCTGTCCAGAAATGA
The DNA here is from genome assembly GCA_034093135.1 of Erigeron breviscapus. Classification (NCBI taxonomy): domain Eukaryota; kingdom Viridiplantae; phylum Streptophyta; class Magnoliopsida; order Asterales; family Asteraceae; genus Erigeron; species Erigeron breviscapus. Next base: position 80,885,969 of record CM067173.1, on the reverse strand, counting down.
TAATTATTGGACCTACTCCAGACTTGGAATCTGGAGTCCCTCTGAAGATTTGTCCAGAAATAATTGAAGACCAGTGAGCAAATACTTGTATAGGAATCTGGAGTATTCTCCAGATTAGCTCACTGGACTTCACCCCAGTCCAGATCTACACTACTGAAGACGTTCTCACTGAAGTCAAAGACTGAAGTAAGAATAAAGAAGACTGACAAATGGCGGAGTCCACTGGAAGTCTTTCCAGATCTGTACACTGGAGGATTGTCAGTGTTCTAGACCTTACAAGTCTGAACACTGATATCGAGGATTTGACTTTAAGCCTTTACACAGTTTCCAAAGAACAACCCACTTGTTCTTTACCAAAGTATACGTGTGTTAAGGTAGTTGGATAAAAGGATACACTTGCACTTGATGTGACTTTATCCTTATTCCTTATCCAATACATTTAATGTTCTTGTCGGATCATTAAATGTATGCAACCATATTTGTACGGCACAAAATTCACTGGTGAATTTTATTGCCTATAAATACAAAGTCATTTCTTTGAGAAAATCACTTTTTAGCAAATTGGTGAACTTGTTTAAATACTCTCGATCTAAACAGTTATACTTCACAACTCTAAGTATATCGATCAAAGGAGTTTATTTAGCAAGTATAGATCACTTGTAATTCAAAGATTGTTTAGATACTTACATACGTGTAATATCTAGGTTCCGCAACGATCTTGTATTTTGTTTATACATCTATAAAGAAAATACACTTGAAAACTACATTTGTGTTCCACCATTTATTTACTTGTTTAAATATTGCTTAAGTCATTTATTACTTTGTTTATATTCTTGCATATTTATATTGAAGTAATACTAGTCCGATTCTAGTTCATACTTGTCTTGTATTTTACACTCGTAGGGTTAAACCATCGTGTGAGGGACTTCACAATTGGTATCAGAGAAGAAGGTTAATATACTTACCTAGATCTGTTTCGCGATGGCAATCCCAGAAAATCAACAAGAAACTCATGAAACTATTTTTAATGAACCACCCACTGGAAATAACAATCCACCACCTCCTCCTCCTGCTTCTCCACATGTGCATGTGCATTACTCGAATAATCCTGTTCCTAAATTCAATGGGAGCAGTGATGAATTTGGTACGTGGAAAGCTAGGATAATATTGCATGTTACTGGTATTGAAAGGAATATGATGAAAATTTTAAATGAAGGACCCTATGTGCCAAGACTTCCTATCAATGCACTCCTTGACCCTACAGGATCAAGAAGTGGGAGGGAAAAGAGAGAGGAACACTGGTCCGAAGAGGAGAAAAGATTAGTAAATCTTGATACACTTCTTAAAAATATGATCCTCGGGGCTGTTCCAGAAACTCTTATTCCCACACTAGTTCTCTATCCCAGTGCCAAAAGCATGTGGGATGAACTAGTGAACCAGCATGAGGGAGGTGATGATACTGTTGTTACCAGAAAAGTCTCCTTAAACAAAAAGTATGAGTCATTTTTTGCTCTCCCCAATGAGTCCCTTACTGGTACTTACACCAGATTTATGAGCATCATAAACCAGTTAAGAGGACTAGGGGTAGAAAAAGACAAGGATATACTTTTGGAGAAATTTTGTGATATTCTTCCAACAAAATGGTCTCACATGATTCTGGTCTTGAGGCAAGGTAAAACCTTGCATTCCCATACTTTGTCAACATTGTATGGAGCCTTCAGATTCACTGAAGAAAATCAAGCCCAGAGGATTGAGGCAGAAAAAGATTCTTTTAATCATGCTTCCAGTAGTTCCACATTGGTCACTAATACTGCACCACCTTGTGCGGCATTAATATCTTCTGAGAATGTATTTTCTATGAAGAAGATGATGTCTGAACTAATGGATTCTGGAGTCTGTAATGATATCTCTCCAGACTGTGATGAAACTGACAGTGATGACCTGGTTGCAATGATGGCCAAAACGTTTAACCGTTTTAAGGCCAGAGCAAATAGGCCCACTGGACAACATGCACCCAGTTCTTCCACTGACAAGACCAATCTGACATGCTTTAAGTGTGGCAGAAAAGGTCATTTCATGAAAGAGTGCAGGTCCAGTCAGTTTGTCTCTCAGTCTGGTTCAACTGCTTCTTATAACAAGCCTGATGATAGCTATAAGTTGAAATACAAAAAGCTTAAGGCTCAGATTGCTCTCTTGTCTAAACAGATGGAAGACAATAACAAATGCATGATAGCAACTACTGAAGAAGCATGGGTTCCCTCTGATGATTCATCAGTTGATGAAGAAGAGGAAAGAGATTGTTGTTTTATGGCTCTGGCAGATCAAGAGCATCTGGTGAGGGATGATGTCACATCTGGTCGTTGGGTCGACATTGTTATTAAAAAGGTTAGTGAGTATGATCTTGAAACTAATCCTGAACTTAAATTGGACATCGCTGAAGCTCTAAATTCTGATTTAATTTTTGTGGAAACTGTTAGATTTGACAGTCTAAATGGTCTAGAAACAGATTCTTCTGAAATAAATGCTTTAAAATCAAAATTAAAAGAACTTCAAGACATTGAACTGGCATTTCAAGCCCAGGTTCTGGTAACTGAACAATTGATTCAAGAAAAACAAGATCTTGAAATCATTTTAGAGAAAGAAAAACTGGTAATAAAATCATGGCTAGAAACCAAAAAGCCATATGATGCTTGTGTGAAACAATTTCCTGCTCAAAAACGCGCATATTTGGATGGAAATACTCATGTAGCATCATTAATACCAATAATCGATCGATTACCAGAGGGATTCAGGCCCACCACTGTTTATGATGAGCCTGTAACTCCCAAGGCCAATACTTTCCCAGTTCTTTGCCCAGAGGTTAAGACTGGAGCTGTCCAGATGACTGCTCCAGTTAAAAAGGTTAGTGAGTATGATCTTGAAACTAATCCTGAACTTAAATTGGACATCGCTGAAGCTCTAAATTCTGATTTAATTTTTGTGGAAACTGTTAGATTTGACAGTCTAAATGGTCTAGAAACAGATTCTTCTGAAATAAATGCTTTAAAATCAAAATTAAAAGAACTTCAAGACATTGAACTGGCATTTCAAGCCCAGGTTCTGGTAACTGAACAATTGATTCAAGAAAAACAAGATCTTGAAATCATTTTAGAGAAAGAAAAACTGGTAATAAAATCATGGCTAGAAACCAAAAAGCCATATGATGCTTGTGTGAAACAATTTCCTGCTCAAAAACGCGCATATTTGGATGGAAATACTCATGTAGCATCATTAATACCAATAATCGATCGATTACCAGAGGGATTCAGGCCCACCACTGTTTATGATGAGCCTGTAACTCCCAAGGCCAATACTTTCCCAGTTCTTTGCCCAGAGGTTAAGACTGGAGCTGTCCAGATGACTGCTCCAGTTAAAAAGGTTAAGCAGAATAGACCTTTGCCTCAAAACAATCCCCTACCTAAGCCTACAACTGGAAAGGCTCAGGTATCATTTGATGAAAATATTTTGTCCAGGTTAGAGAACCAGATTCAAACACTGACTCATCAATTTCAAAGTTTTAATGCAAGATTAAACTTTATTGAGGGTACTTCATCTGGCCCTAGACAAAATACTAAACCTTTTGCAAAGAAAGACAAATTTATTTCTCCAGTTGAGAAAAAGAAAAAGGTTTCTAAACTATCAACTCCAGTAGTGTTTTCAACAAAAACTACTGTTGAAGAAAGTGAACTCAACCAGATACCCCCAGGGATCCATAAGGGAGGATCCAGTGAACCCATCAGTCGATGGGTTCCCAAATCTAACTGATATATCTGGTGTATGTGCAGGGCGATCGAAAGAAGCATACCTGGTATCTTGACAGTGCAGCTGGCAGGACAATGACCGGATGTAAGACCCTACTGGAGGAGTTCACCATTTCTGATGGACCCTCCATCACTTTTGGAAATGATGGTTGTGGAAAGACTGAGGGATATGGTGTTCTGAACAATGGACAAGTCAAGTTTACACGTGTTGCATTTGTGAATGGTTTGAAATATAACTTGATCAGTGTAAGCCAACTGTGTGATGATGGCTATCAAGTCTTATTCAATATTGCTTAGGGTATCGTATTCAACAAGGACTGGAAGGTAGTGTTGATTGCTCCCAGAAAAGGGAACGTGTATGTGATGGATATGGAAAGCTCTTCTTCAGAGCAATGTTTCTACACTCAAGCTGATGAAGACACAAACTGGTTATGGCATAAAAGGTTATCCCATTTAAATTTCAAAAACATTAACAAGTTGTCCAGAAAACAACTTGCAGATGGGATACCTTCAGTTTCCTTCAAAAAGGAAAGGCCATGTCCAGGATGTGAGATGGGTAAGCAGAAACGTGCCAGTTTCAAGACCAGACAGAATTTCAGCATTACTGAACCACTTCACATGCTTCATATGGACCTCTTTGGTCCAGTGAATGTTCAGACTCGTGCTGGTAAAAGATACACCCTGGTGATCGTAGATGAATTCTCCAGATATTGTTGGGTGATCTTTCTTAGGTCTAAAAATGAAGCTGTTGCTGAAATCATCTCTCTTATCAAGCAGATTGAACTGAAGCATAAGCGAAAAGTGTGTCAGTTAAGAAGCGACAATGGAACAGAATTCCAGAACGCAACTCTGGAGAAATTCTGTACTGACACTGGCGTCTCCCAGAACTTCTCATCAGCACGCACTCCAGAGCAGAATGGAGTGGTAGAAAGGAAAAATCGAACGCTGATAGAAGCTGCCAGGAGTATGCTAGCTGAATCTGGTCTTCCTACCAGTTTCTGGGCTGAAGCAATTACAACTACTTGCCACACCCAGAATCGATCAGTGTACGTGAAGCGACACAAGAAGACTTCCTATGAAATATTGAGAAATAGAAAACCAAATATTGGTTATTTTCACGTTTTTGGATGTCCAGTTTACATCCTGAACGACTCCAGTCAGTTAGGCAAATTTGATGCCAAAGCTGATGAAGGATATTTCTTAGGATATTCAGCCATTCGCAAAGCCTTCAGAGTTTACAACAAGAGACTGGAGATAGTAAAAGAATCCATACATGTCACTTTCGATGAATCAAATGGTGCAATCAACAAACCAACCCTTGACACTCCCCCAGTAACTCCAATTGTCTTTTGTGAATCTGATCAAATAAACGAGAAATTGAAGATTCACCAGACACAGTTTCCAGTCATCCTGATCTGGAACCTGTTCAGAAAAAGAAACTCTCCAGTAGTACTCCATTCTATCCTTCTATTGATTTCAAACTACCCTCAGAAATTAATATTGGTTCAGATGTGCGTACTACTCCCCCAGTATCAGTGTCAGTTGAGAATAGACCAGAAATGTCTTCTTATGAAGAATTTCAAACTGAACCAGTACTCCAGGAAATACCTTCAAATGAAGAATTTCATGATGCAAATCGTGATTTAAATGACTCAGATGAAGATACTGAAGTAATCTGGCAAGATCCTCCTCCAGAAGCAACTCCAGAGGAGACTCAACTGAATTCTTGCACTGATATTGTTGTCAGTAACAATCCTGGTCAGTACTCCAGATGGACAAAAGCTCACCCTATTGATCAGATCATAGGTGACTCCAGTATAGGAGTTCAGACCAGAAGAGCCTCCAGTGATCAATGCTTATATGTCAGTTTCCTATCACTGAATGAACCAAAGAAGATTGACGAGGCTATGGAAGATCCAAGCTGGGTGACTGCTATGCAAGAAGAGCTTCACCAGTTTGAAAGGAACAAGGTCTGGTATCTGGTTCCTTTCCCAGTTGGAAAGAAAGAACCAATTGGAACAAGATGGGTCTTCAGAAACAAAGTAGATGAAGATGGCCACGTTATCAGAATAAGGCCAGACTGGTAGCACAAGGCTACTGCCAGTCAGATGTCGACTTTGATGAATCATTTGCTCCAGTGGCTAGACTTGAAGCGATAAGAATATTCTTAGCATTCGCTGCTCATCATCAGTTCAAGGTCTACCAGATGGATGTAAAGAGTGCCTTCTTGAATGGAAAGCTTGAAGAAGAAGTTTATGTCAGACAACCTCCAGGTTTCGTTGATGAAAAGCATCCACATTGGGTATATCGTCTGGACAAAGCGCTATATGGCCTTAGACAAGCCCCACGTGCCTGGTATGACACTCTGACTAAACATTTATTGAAAAATGGTTTTAAACGAGGTGCAATTGACAATACCTTATTTATTCTTCATGAACGAGGTAATCTGTTAATGGTACAAATTTATGTTGATGATATTATTTTTGGGTCTACTGATGAAAACATGTGCAAGAAATTTTCGAAAATAATGTCCACTGAATATGAAATGAGTTTGATGGGTGAATTAACATATTTTCTTGGACTCCAGATTAAACAAAACAAAGATGGCATCTTTATTAATCAGGAAAAATATGTTAGAGATCTTTTAAAGAAATATGATATGAACTCTTCACCATCTAAACCAACTCCAATTTCTGCACCACTGACACTGGACTCCGATCCAGATGGTAAACCAGTGAACACCACTGTCTATAGAGGCATGGTTGGTTCACTGATGTATTTAACTGCCAGTAGACCAGATATTATGTTTTCAACATGTTTATGTGCCAGATATCAGTCTAATCCAAAGGAATCTCATATGCTTGCTGTAAAGCGCATACTGAAGTACCTTAAAGGTGTCCCCAGTCTAGGTCTTTGGTATCCCAAAGGCTCAGGCATGGATCTAATGGGTTATTCAGATTCAGATCATGCAGGTTGTAAGATAGACAGGAAATCCACTACTGGTGGATGTCATTTCCTTGGTGGCAAACTGGTCAGTTGGACCAGTAAAAAGCAAACTTCAGTTTCATTGTCCACTGCTGAAGCTGAATACGTGTCTGCAGCCAGTTGTTGTGCTCAGATACTCTGGATGAAGAACCAGTTGCTTGATTATGGTATTAAGTATTCAAAGACTCCAATCTTTTGTGATAATACCAGTGCCATTGCTATTTCAAACAATCCAGTCATGCACTCCAAAACCAAGCACATTGATCTCAGGTATCACTTCATTCGTGATAATATTGTGAAAGGAAACATTGAACTCCATTTTATCCCCACTGACAAACAACTCGCTGACATTTTTACGAAACCACTGGATGTCAAAACATTTGAATATCTTGTTGGTGAGTTGGGAATGTTAAACCCTTAAATCTGGAACCTTAGTATTGAACGCCATTGTGTACTACTAAGGATCTTTGATTTAAAGATTCATAAATTTATTTCTGGATCAACATTCTAGGGGGAAGACTTTGAAAGATATATTTTTCTTAAAAATGTTTGAAGTTCAAAGGGAATTTATTAATTTATTTTCTCACTGGACGAATTGTCCAGAAAATATTACTGGTGCTTTGTAAATATGTCCCTCTCACTGGTAACTGGACAGGTTGAAGTGCATGTTTGAGGAGACTTTTGTCTTCTTGTAAATGTGTCCCTCTCATTTGTCTGTATTAGTTGACGTGCATGTTTGAAGTTACCAGTCTTTCAAAATGGTTTTCACTGGTACTTTACTGGAGTGTCCCTCCAGTGTACCATCAGTACATGCTTCACTGGACTAATCCACCAGTGATACTGGAGTGTCTAGTCAACCTTCAGATGGACTGAATTGAGTCACAATATTTTTTAAATACTTGGTCACTGTGCGTGCCACGTAAGCAAACTTTTTCAAAGATATTTATCTTATAAATCCTACGTGGCATGTAATTTTTCAAACGTGATGATGGTATTTTTACCTTGGGAAGATAAAAAGAACAAGTTGTTAGTTTTTGTGGGCGGTGAACCATCACACATTAATGTGTGATGTGATGTACTTAATGTGTGATGTGATGTACTTAATGCGGATCTCAAAACCCGATCAAAATTATATTTGATAATTTCAAATTAACCCGTTTGAGTTCCACATTATCTCTCCTATATATACCCACTTTCACTTTCAATTTCATTTACTTCGAACATTTACTCCCAAATCTTCAAATTCCTTCATTCAATTCTTCATTCTTTTCCAATCATTAAATCTTTCATATTAACTGCAAATTCATTAATTTCTTCATCATAAACCCTAAATTTATTCAATTTCATCTTCATCTTTCTATCATAAATGGCACCCAAAAACCTTTTATCTGCCGAATATGCTCCGGTTGATAATGTTGTTAAACCGAGACACATCACTCTTGAAGCAAAAGCTATTCGAATCAACATGAATAACTGGATGGCCAAACTTTCCAGTTCTCATCCTGCTCAATCTATCATTGGGAGATTGAATACTTTCTTTCTCTCATGCCCTCTGTATGGTGCATTAACCCTAAATCCAGGGAGAATGTACCATGATTATTTGTGTGAATTCTGGTACTCTTAGGGGAGGTACCAGATCTTTAAGTTTCTCAGTAAATTTACTCAGGTCTGTGTTACAGTTGAATTATCTGGACCAGAATGAGTTGCCCATCGAACTTCCATCAGGCATAAATTACAGGGAAGTGTGCAGGCTGATGGGGCACTCAGAAATTCTGGATGACCATGGCCAGTTGTTGAGAAAAGGCACAATTTATATGAGTAGGCTGACAGACTCGTGGAGATTTTTCTTCACACATTTGGTTGAATGTCTGGGAGGTAGTTCTGGAGGACTTGATCAGATAAATCAAATGCAGCTCCAGATTGCCTATTGTTTGTGGTTCGGAATAAGAGTAGATTTTGCTCAGATCTTATTTAATGACTTGGTAGATCGACTGAAAGCAAAAGGGAGAAAACCCCATGTCCCATATATCCGTTTTCTTTCCCTTATGTTTAGAAGTGCTCTAGGAGATGAGTATGATTATGATACTACTCACTTTTCTGTGAGTGAGTTTATGAGGGACCTGACCAACCTTCAATCAAGAACTGGAGAGGTAGATATTCCTCCAGCCATGTTAACTTTTCAAAGGGAACAAGCAGAGGCACCAGGTAGAGTACAAGTTGTTGAAATACCTGGTGATGACCAAGATGTTCAGGTTGTAGAGATGGTACAACCATTAAGGCAAGTGGCTCCTGAAGATCAACAACAAATTGTTGAGTCTTCCAGACGACCTAGACCGAGTAGGCGTCTGATGAGAGGTGGAGTCCAGGTAAACCCAGCAAGACAGGCTGGTGATGTAATGGATGTGGATGGGTCTCCCATTTTTGAAGAGGAGAATGTTGAAAATATTGACCAGAGTGAAAATGTAGAAGTTGTTGGCCAGTTGGATGAGCAGATAGAAAATATGGCTCAGTTTGATGAACAGGTTGGTGAGCAGGTTGAGCAGATTGAACAAGTAGTCCAGACTGATGAGCAAGAGGCTCAGATTGATTTGAATGTTCAGGCTGGTGATCAGGCTGGTACATCGGCTGGTGATGATGTTACTGGTGATATGTTTTGGGATGGGGCTGATTCTCCCATTTCTGAAGGTCAAAATCTTGATATAGATATGAACTTTCTGGGTGAAGATAGTGTGCAAGTTGAAAGTCTTCCAGAAATGCCACCACCTTCACCAGAAACAAATATTACCCCTCCAAAAACTGAAATGCCTCCACCCCCACCAGAATCAAGCATGCCACCACCACCACCTCCTTCAATTTCACAATCAACTCCTTACTTCACCCCATTCATTCAAACTTCACAAACTCAACAACCTATCGAAACCCCAGTCAACCCCTCTGAACAAGGTGTGCCAGACTCTACAGTTATAGATGCTGAAACTGTTGAAACTGAAGAGGTCTGGGCACAAGTGCCAGTAATGGAGAGAATGACCTCTCATCTGGAACCACCCAGTGGTCTCTCCACTTCATCTTCAACCGAGGTCCAAGGCCTTCTTAGTAAGGTGGCGGACCTGGAGAGATCACTCCAGAGCTCTTCCCAGGTTATTTCTGATTTCAAATCCCTATTATCAAATAATTTAGCATCAGAAATGAACTTGTTTGCTGGGAATGAGAAGATGGTGTTTGAAAAGTTAGAAGAACTGGTACTGGCCACCAATCGCAATTCTGAAAACATTAAAGTGGCAGTCCAGGGTTTGGAAACAAGACTGGTAAGTTCTGTTCAGACTGCAGTGAAAGATGAATTAGTTCAACCACTGGCAGGTCTGAAAGAAGAGGTTGAAAAACTGGTTACAAGGGTTGGTTCACTGGAGAGCAGGCCAACATTAGATCAAAATGATATTGTCAGCACCCTTAGTGATGAAATTGTTAGAAAATTTAGGGGTGATATGCTGAAAACAATCACTGATGATATCTCTGCTTCAGTTCTACGAACCATTCAAGATAGCTTGTTGCCTGAGGTTGTTCAGATGATAAACACTGAGTTGCCTAAGCACTTGCCAGAAGAAATTGAAAATATGAAGAAAGAAGTGCTGGCACTCAAGAAAGGTATGACTGATGTTATGCCAGAACAAGGAAGAACTTTTGGTTCTCTGGATAGGCATATGATGGAAGAAATATGGAATGATCTCAAGTCCAGGACTGATGATCATTCCAAGGGGGAAAAATCATCTGTTCCATCATCTGGTGACCAAGAAGGGTTAATAAGAAAGAAGAAGGAAGTTGTAAGGGCTGTTGCCACTGAAAGTGTTGTGCAAAGAAAACAAGTGACTGGTACTGATGCCAGTGCACGATTGGCACAAAGAGCACTTAGCACTGAAGAGGCTACTGGTACTGATGCCAGTGAGCCCAGGTTTGAATCTTTTCCAGATATCCCAACAACTTTGAAATCTGTTAAGAGAAAAGGAAAAGAACAGGTATCTGAAGAAGAAGAACAAAATGTTGAACCAGATGTTGATGATGACACCTCGAAGAAACTGCAACAACAATGCATCATGATTGAAATTTTCAAGAAGAATCAAAAAGATGAACTGCTGGCCCATCATAGGGATATGGCAACAATGGGTACTCTGGACTCCTACAATGCTGGAAGGTTAGGCATTAACATTGAAGTGTTCAAAAGGATGAAGGAGGATCCCAGAGTTCATCAATGTCTAGATGCATTGGATGATGTTCATATACGCTCGTTCTACGCTGAAGAAGAACAGGTATATGAAGAAGAAGAACAAAATGTTGAACCAGATGTTGATGATGACACCTCGAAGAAACTGCAACAACAATGCATCATGATTGAAATTTTCAAGAAGAATCAAAAAGATGAACTGCTGGCCCATCATAGGGATATGGCAACAATGGGTACTCTGGACTCCTACAATGCTGGAAGGTTAGGCATTAACATTGAAGTGTTCAAAAGGATGAAGGAGGATCCCAGAGTTCATCAATGTCTAGATGCATTGGATGATGTTCATATACGCTCGTTCTACGCTGAAGAAGAACAGGTATCTGAAGAAGAAGAACAAAATGTTGAACCAGATGTTGATGATGACACCTCGAAGAAACTGCAACAACAATGCATCATGATTGAAATTTTCAAGAAGAATCAAAAAGATGAACTGCTGGCCCATCATAGGGATATGGCAACAATGGGTACTCTGGACTCCTACAATGCTGGAAGGTTAGGCATTAACATTGAAGTGTTCAAAAGGATGAAGGAGGATCCCAGAGTTCATCAATGTCTAGATGCATTGGATGATGTTCATATACGCTCGTTCTACGCTGAAGAAGAACAGGTATCTGAAGAAGAAGAACAAAATGTTGAACCAGATGTTGATGATGACACCTCGAAGAAACTGCAACAACAATGCATCATGATTGAAATTTTCAAGAAGAATCAAAAAGATGAACTGCTGGCCCATCATAGGGATATGGCAACAATGGGTACTCTGGACTCCTACAATGCTGGAAGGTTAGGCATTAACATTGAAGTGTTCAAAAGGATGAAGGAGGATCCCAGAGTTCATCAATGTCTAGATGCATTGGATGATGTTCATATACGCTCGTTCTACGCTGAAGAAGAACAGGTATCTGAAGAAGAAGAACAAAATGTTGAACCAGATGTTGATGATGACACCTCGAAGAAACTGCAACAACAATGCATCATGATTGAAATTTTCAAGAAGAATCAAAAAGATGAACTGCTGGCCCATCATAGGGATATGGCAACAATGGGTACTCTGGACTCCTACAATGCTGGAAGGTTAGGCATTAACATTGAAGTGTTCAAAAGGATGAAGGAGGATCCCAGAGTTCATCAATGTCTAGATGCATTGGATGATGTTCATATACGCTCGTTCTACGCTGAAGAAGAACAGGTATCTGAAGAAGAAGAACAAAATGTTGAACCAGATGTTGATGATGACACCTCGAAGAAACTGCAACAACAATGCATCATGATTGAAATTTTCAAGAAGAATAAAAAAGATGAAACTGAAAACACTCATGATCTATAAAGTGTTTTCCAGTAACTTAGATTTTTTAGACTTAAATCGACCAAGTGTTTTTCCAGGCATACAAATTTGTATATCTATAAGCCTGAAAACACTTGCATTATTTCTAAACAAATAGGGGGAATTTGTTAGGTCCAGATTTAGTCCAGATTTACTGGACTCGCTCCAGACTCGACTACTGGAGCTTACTGAAGATCTGTCCAGAAATGATAATTATTGGACCTACTCCAGACTTGGAATCTGGAGTCCCTCTGAAGATTTGTCCAGAAATAATTGAAGACCAGTGAGCAAATACTTGTATAGGAATCTGGAGTATTCTCCAGATTAGCTCACTGGACTTCACCCCAGTCCAGATCTACACTACTGAAGACGTTCTCACTGAAGTCAAAGACTGAAGTAAGAATAAAGAAGACTGACAAATGGCGGAGTCCACTGGAAGTCTTTCCAGATCTGTACACTGGAGGATTGTCAGTGTTCTAGACCTTACAAGTCTGAACACTGATATCGAGGATTTGACTTTAAGCCTTTACACACTTTCCAAAGAACAACCCACTTGTTCTTTACCAAAGTATACGTGTGTTAAGGTGGTTGGATAAAAGGATACACTTGCACTTGATGTGACTTTATCCTTATTCCTTATCCAATACATTTAATGTTCTTGTCGGATCATTAAATGTATGCAACCATATTTGTACGGCACAAAATTCACTGGTGAATTTTATTGCCTATAAATACAAAGTCATTTCTTTGAGAAAATCACTTTTTTAGCAAATTGGTGAACTTGTTTAAATTGTTTAAATACTCTCGATCTAAACAGTTATACTTCACAACTCTAAGTATATCGATCAAAGGAGTTTATTTAGCAAGTATAGATCACTTATAATTCAAAGATTGTTTAGATACTTACATACGTGTAATATCTAGGTTCCGCAACGATCTTGTATTTTGTTTATACATCTATAAAGAAAATACACTTGAAAACTACATTTGTGTTCCACCATTTATTTACTTGTTTAAATATTGCTTAAGTCATTTATTACTTTGTTTATATTCTTAGTATTTATTATTTGTTTAAATATTGCTTAAGTCATTTATTACTTTGTTTAATATTCTTGTCATTTATTATTGTTTAAATATTGCTTAAGTCATTTATTACTTTGTTTATATTCTTGCATATTTATATTGAAGTAATACTAGTCCGATTCTAGTTCATACTTGTCTTGTATTTTACACTCGTAGGGTTAAACCATCGTGTGAGGGACTTCACAACTCTAAGTATATCGATCAAAGGAGTTTATTTAGCAAGTATAGATCACTTATAATTCAAAGATTGTTTAGATACTTACATACGTGTAATATCTAGGTTCCGCAACGATCTTGTATTTTGTTTATACATCTATAAAGAAAATACACTTGAAAACTACATTTGTTTTCCAGCATACAAATTTGTATATCTATAAGCCTGAAAACACTTGCATTATTTCTAAACAAATAGGGGGAATTTGTTAGGTCCAGATTTAGTCCAGATTTACTGGACTCGCTCCAGACTCGACTACTGGAGCTTACTGAAGATCTGTCCAGAAATGATAATTATTGGACCTACTCCAGACTTGGAATCTGGAGTCCCTCTGAAGATTTGTCCAGAAATAATTGAAGACCAGTGAGCAAATACTTGTATAGGAATCTGGAGTATTCTCCAGATTAGCTCACTGGACTTCACCCCAGTCCAGATCTACACTACTGAAGACGTTCTCACTGAAGTCAAAGACTGAAGTAAGAATAAAGAAGACTGACAAATGGCGGAGTCCACTGGAAGTCTTTCCAGATCTGTACACTGGAGGATTGTCAGTGTTCTAGACCTTACAAGTCTGAACACTGATATCGAGGATTTGACTTTAAGCCTTTACACACTTTCCAAAGAACAACCCACTTGTTCTTTACCAAAGTATACGTGTGTTAAGGTGGTTGGATAAAAGGATACACTTGCACTTGATGTGACTTTATCCTTATTCCTTATCCAATACATTTAATGTTCTTGTCGGATCATTAAATGTATGCAACCATATTTGTACGGCACAAAATTCACTGGTGAATTTTATTGCCTATAAATACAAAGTCATTTCTTTGAGAAAATCACTTTTTTAGCAAATTGGTGAACTTGTTTAAATATTGCTTAAGTCATTTATTACTTTGTTTATATTCTTGCATATTTATATTGAAGTAATACTAGTCCGATTCTAGTTCATACTTGTCTTGTATTTTACACTCGTAGGGTTAAACCATCGTGTGAGGGACTTCACACTTATGATACTTAGGTTGTTTGTGACCTGTTGACCAAGACTCTACCTTAACATGTTTGGAAGAAGCAGGGGTGATGGGTGTAGAATTAATCTTGGTTTGCTTTGAGGTATGGTCAGATTGAGGTCTTTTGGGAGTCTGTTTCACATTGGTGATCTTTGGTTTTGAAGATTAGTCTTTGGAAAGTGTGGTTTTGGAGGTTGTTTTGAAGAAACATTGGGTTTTACTTCCTTTTTCTGAAAAACTTTTTCAAAATCTGAATCGTAATCATGATCTCCTTCTAAAAAGTTATCAAGGTTAGGAAGATTTGAGAAATCCATTTTGGTATATTTAACCTTTGAATTGGACTCCAAACTCACACTTGGGACATTTGTCTTTAGGGGACAAGGACTTTCTTTGAATATGGTCAGATTGAGGTCTTTTGTGAGTCTGTTTCACATTGGTGATCTTCGGTTTAGAAGATTTAGTCTTTGGAAAGTGTGGTTTTGGAGGTTGTTTTGAAGAAACATTGGGTTTTACTTCCTTTTTCTGAAAAACTTTTTCAAAATCTGAATCGTAATCATGATCTCCTTCTAAAAAGTTATCAAGGTTAGGAAGATTTGAGAAATCCATTTTGGTATATTTAACCTTTGAATTGGACTCCAAACTCACACTTGGGACATTTGTCTTTGGGGGACAAGGACTTTCTTTGAATGATTTTGATGCATTGGCTTCTTTTATAAAAGATTGAAGTTGATCATTATTAATCATTAACTCTTTGATAAGTTTGATGTATTTCCATTCTTTTGTCACAAAAAGAGTTGATTTTGTTTGAAATTCTCTTTTGTCCTTTTGGTGAGAATTATAGATTGACAACTTAATCTTCTTTTCTCTTTCTAAATCTCGTTTTAATGCATCAATTTCATCCAAGTAAGGTTGGATATCAATTTGGGTCTTATTGGTCTCATTGTCAGAATCTGTCTGAATTGAAGCATCACTGGTCTTAAAACTATCACATTCAGTTTGCACAGAAGCATTCACAAGTTCACAAACAGTACAAGCAGTTTGAGTGAAAGATCTCATGACATCACAGATTGGACAGTTGGGTTCAGTGCAATCATTGACAACATCATTGGGCGGGTCAGAAACAACTGACTCATTCTTGGGACACTGATTTTGAGACATTAGATTATCTAACAAATGTTGTTTTTCATCAAGAGATCTTTCCAGATCTTCAATATGTTTTTCCAACGCACTTTGTGGAACATACGGTCGAACTAAAGCAGGGTTTGGAACTTGACTTTCTTCATCTGATTTAGACTCATTTGAAGAAACAACAAGCTGTTTTTCATTCAAGTTTCATCGATTTCAACAATTTTGACTGAATGAGATTTTCTTTTTCGAACAATAGGAAGATCTAAGAAATCATATGGTTCATTGACTCGATCATAGTCACAATTAACCTTTGTGCCATTCGTTAGATAATCATCTGTCTCATAATCACCATAACTTGGTCTAACAAACTGAGTGGTCATGCCATATCTCATATAATTGGCATCATACAAGGGTGGAACTTCTTGTTGTGCTTTGAGTAAATGCTTTGGATTCACATAACCCAACCCTTGATTGAATTCTGTTTCAAAACCTCTAGGCCTGTTTAGAAAGATTTGGTTACATGATCGATTGATCCTGTACAACTTTTCTTGATAAAATTTGATTTCTGCTTTAAGTTCATCATTTTTCTTATCAAGTTGTTGATTATAAGAATCTTTTATACAACAGGCATAGTTTAAATCAGAAATTTTGTCTTCTAATTCCTTTACATCAGGTTTAGATTCTTCCAATTTTAGTTTCAAGGATTCAAGGTCATCAAACAAAGCATTTGCTCGAAGTATCTCATTGGTCTTTTCAAGTTGCACCTCTTTGATAGTCTTGTTTAATTCACAAATTTTGGTCTCAAGTTCTTGCTTTTCAAGGTGCAACTCAGAGGAAGGAGTAAATGAAACTGAAGCTTTATTTGTTTTCAAATCATCAAAATCCTTTTGAAGTGTGTCATGTTTGATTTGAAATTCATTCAAAGAGTTTTTTTTCACTTTCAAATATTCAGTTAATTTTGAAATTTCCTTTCTCAAAGATTTATTTACTTCGATAGCTTTATCACAATTATCCATATATTGGGCCAGATCACACTTAGGGATTGTGATTACCTCATCATCTTTAGTCTCTGAACTGGTAGAACCTTCATCTAACTCCTTAGATCGCTTGATCTTGGTCATGAAGCATACATTAACAGCAAGTTCTTCAGTCTCATCATCAGAAAGATGTAGCCACTTGTCATCCTCTGCAAGGAGAGCAATACCACTTTCTTCTTGCTTTGCCAGCATGAGTTTATATTTGTAGTAATCGGAGTTCTTCTGACAAGGTTTGGTGCAATTAATAGCAAAATGACCAGGTATTCCACAGTTGTAACATTTTCGGTCATCATTCTTCTTTTCAACAACTTTCTTTTCAAACTTCTTTGGAGTCTCAAACTTTCTTTCTCTATTGACATTCTCATTGTGGTTACCAAAATTGGGACCTTGAGCATTCTTAACATAAGAAGAGACAGATGAAGTTCGAAGTTGATTGTTGGTTGGTCTCTTTTTGAAGAACTTCTTCTTGAAAGATTTGGTGAAATAGGCTAGATGTTTGTACATCTCCTTATCTTTTTCATCCATCTCAGGATCACTTGATTCGGATTCAGACATAACTTCAACAATACTTTTTCTTGACGATCTATAAGTCTTCTTGTCAGCAACCAAAGCCAGGGGATCAAAAGTAACACTTTCATCTTTCTTCTTTTGTTCCTTAAGAACGGCTTCAAGATTCAACTTCAACTTTTCATAAAGAGTGTGAATAGTGAGCTTTTCAAAGTCAGCATGTTGATTGAGTTGAGTACCATAGGGTTGCCACTCTTCTTCAAGGTTTCTGAGAAACTTTATATTCATCTCCATGCTGGTTTTCTTGATATCATTTTTTCTCAACTCATTAATCACATTACAGAACCTTGTGTAGACATCAAGCAAAGATTCACCCTTTTGTTGCCTAAAAGTTTCATACAAGTGAAGAACATTCGACAGTCGAATGGTAGAAGACACACCAGAACCTTCCATTTGCTTTTCAACTTCATCCCAAATTTCCTTTCCTGTCTCATAGGAATCAACATTACAGTAGATATCATCAGGAAGAGCTTGATAAAGGAAAGATCTGGCGAGTTTGTATGCATGAGAGCGATTCTTTTGAGCAGTATTCCAACTCTCTTTTGGAAGAATCTCTTCAGTCACGGGATTTTTATGAACTGCAGGAGCTTTCTTGTACGATTCTCTGATATCATCTCCCTATGCTTGTCTGTCAATCCAATCCAAAAATCTCTTTTTCCATAAATGCCGAAATCTGAAGCAGAAATGCCGGTTTTCAGATTAATTCACTAATGCCGGTTTTCACAAAGAAGAACTAATATCGGGATTCAAATTAGAAGAACAAATGCCGGTTTTCATTTAAGTAACAAATGCCGGTTTTCAAGTACGAAGAACAAATATCGGTTTTCGTGAAGAAAATTTGGCCGAGTATCCTTTCCTAAAATGAAGAAAATAAGAACTAATACCGGTTTTGGTGTAAACCAGGTATTATTATACCAATCAAACACAACCACAGCCAAACACAATCAAAACAAATATCGGTTTATGTTAAATTATTGCAAATATCGGTTTTTGATGAAGAATGATGAATATCGGTTTTCATGGAGAAAATTTGCCGAGTATCCTTTCCTAAAATGATGAATAAGATAACAAATACCGGTTTTGGTGTAAACCAGGTATTTTTATGATATTATTACAAAATTCAACCACACACAACAAACTACCACTTTGAAGAAAACCGGTAGGAAAGCCGGTAGGAAAACCGGTAAAGGTGAAGAATGAAAGCCGGTATTACAACTACGAAACCAAGAACTATGAAAACCGGTACGAAAACCGGTAAATAGAGCAGATGCTTAATTTTCAAATTTTAGCTTTGTTGTTTGGAATTAGGTTCTGAAACTTTTCATGGATGATTATGGGAAGGTAATGAGTTGATTAATGATAAAAAGGAATAAACTTTAACATGTTTAAATGGTAAAGTAAGGAAATTTCGGTAAAAAGTAAGAAATCGAAATCTAGCACTAAAAGGAACAAAATAAAGCCATGGAATGGATTTGGATCTTTCACCAAGGTGATTTTGCTCTGATACCAATTGAAAACAATGTTAGATTATTAATTCATGTTAAGTGTGTGCGAGAGAGAATGAGAGAAAATGGGAAATATGGAAAATATATTATGAAGGCTCAACTTGTACAAAGGGTGGTGGAGGGGTATTTATACACAAACTTAATTACACTAAGACCCCTCCACACTTAATTAGATAGGCCCTAACTATTACAAAAGTACAAAACTAGCACTAATTTAAATATAAAGCTAACACTCTGAACAATGTTTGTTTCAACCTTAATAAGCTGGTTGTTGGTAATCTGTTGTAATTCTTTGTGACTCATACACTTGGTGCTAAATCTTTAGTCCATGGCTCTCTTGCTCATATATAATTTATTGACTATTTTACCATGTGAATATTGAGCAAACATGTCAGCTGTCAACCTAGCTAACATTGTGTCCGTAATAATGAAAATGGTAGCTCAAAGACAGGTGCTCATGGTGTGAAATTAATCCTTGGAGAAATGTCAATTTAGTCTGTAAAATTTCTCAATGTAATGAATGGATCACAACCAAGAGAATATCATCGATCAAGATTTCTTTGATCTATGAGTCTGTAAAATCTATCAATGCAGAAACAAGTAACATCTGTGGAATCATCTTTTACAGATTTATTGATTAAAATTACTAGAAGTTAAGGTAGTTGAATCTAAGCTCACTAGAAAGCCTAACAGAACCCGGGTGCCCAGTCAAACCCAAGCAAAGGTTGGTGAGGGGAGTCGATGCGCTGTGAGGCCCAATATGTGTGAGGGGTGCATGTTATCATTCTACTGAGCAACAACAAGCCCACCAAGCAGTTGTTGGAGGGCGATCAAAAGTTTATATGTTTCCATAACAAGGTCGATTTGAAGATTACAAGTTTTTATTTTTAGACCACAAAGATTACTAATTACTACTAACTACTAGTAAGTTTCACATATGCAAAATGAGTAAAATATTAGAGTATCCTCTTTGGGTTCGAGTTTTACTTCTTACAATTGTAAGGTCAGCCCAGATATACTCCCGATTTTACCTAAGGTCTTGAGTTCGATCTTTAAGGATGACAAAACCTTGAGGTATTTCCCTCTGAATACTTGTAACGCCTCATGATCAACATCTCGTTGTGTAAGGTACGTGCAAGGTTTCACCATTATACGTGAGGTTTCCCCGATGTCGTATACCGACTGAATGTTTGGGGGAAAAAACCAATTGTAGAGGTGAATTATTAAAGAGTTTTCAAGAATTTAGAGTTATATTACATGCATTTGTGTAATTTATAAGTATGCGTAAAATAATTTGTTGTTAAAAAAAATCTAATAATATATTGGATGAAATAGTAAAAATCATATAGCAACCGATTATATTAACATGATACAATCTACTTCTATATAACAATCCAATGGAAGGTATGTTGTGGTTGAAAACCCGACCACCCTAATATCAAGACATTATAATTAAATCAACTAATCCTAATTGTTGATTAACTTGATTTGAATTTAGGAAGTTTAACATTTAACTGTTTAATTTGATAATATGTTAGATTTGCATCCGGCTATTTGGCTATTGAATCTGAAAAAAGTGTTGATAAAGATTGGGGGCCAGATGGGGTAAAATAGTCATTTACACTGTCACATGTTAGGCACATGACCAACTTTCGTTATGCTCCGTTAGTCGGAGGTATGGTGAGTGTGCAAATTTGAAAACTCTGAGTATGACTCGCGTAATTAAATTCTTTGAGGTACGAAAAGTAAAATTTCGACAACGTACCATTTATGTAATTTACCCTACTTAATATTAGGGTTATTCAGTTGGGCCCAAATTAAATAATCCTTCCCAGAAAAAAAGAAAAAATATTCCCAGAAAATCAACCATATTCCATATTCGTGGGTATATCTCGTCACTTTATTCATTTACTAGTGGTTGCGATCTTCACTTTTAATATCTGTAATTTTAAAAAATATCTAATTGCAAATTTTGCTGATATATCTTTTTGATTAAATTTTACTGTCAGTATATATAAATTCTGTCTCAACAAAAACAATGGAAGTAGCTTCTTCTAATGGCGTCACCACCACCACAAACATTTGCAGTCACTGGTAATCTTACTTTTTAGGGTTTATAATATTTTGTGTATCTATTCATATATCTAGCCTGAAATCTTGGATGTTATGCTGTTAGGTCAAATATATATATATATATACTTTGATATGCAAAAACTATTGTTTGTTTTTTGTGTATGAGTTTAACTTTTTGAAAACATAAATTTTATATACACAACATTTTTAATGGCTCGTAAGGGACACGAAACAATCTTTTAGTGATCTAATTGGACGAAAATAGTTCGATGTCTGTAAGGGATAAATGTGAAAGTAAAATACTCGTTGATCGATCCTGCTTAAATACGGGTTGCCGATATACATAAATTATCCTATATCTCGAACGTGTTGTTGATAGAATGTGTAAAGAACGGGTTAAAAAATAGGTGATCTTAACTAAG
>CM067173.1:80837048-80852048 GCA_034093135.1 Erigeron breviscapus | reverse complement strand
AATTACTCTAAGTTTATTACGTTGGTCATCCAAAGCTCGTACGATACTCGTAACTTGGCATGGCTGGTTTTTTATAACAATATATTCACCCACTCTTATATCCTTCGCTAAGCGATTAGATGTATGTGAATAGACCCCATCCACCATATCGGGATCATGTGTAATGTTTTCCATTTCTTTAGTTGAGTAAATTTGATTCTCGGTGGCTGATGATGCTGATAATGAGAAAGGTTAATATATATCACATGGTCTTGATTATATATACCAAGAGCTTGTTTTTAATATGAGAAAGATCAAAGAAAAAAGGACGAATCTGATGCTTGTATTACTTCTCTATCATTATTGTCCTTCCCCTTTTGACCCAATGGATCCATTTGGGTACTAAACTTGGCATGTAACATTGCTTTTCAGAAGGATTATATGAACTAAAATTAGAAAGCTAGTATAGGTAAGTAGTGAAAGTAAGTGGCGTATCTAGGAAAATATAATAGGGTATGCAAAGTTTAATAATATTTTTAGAAATCAGATTTTTTGTTGGGACTCATACACATTAAAAGATGTGTTATATCTACTCATTCTTTACATTGCATTCTTGAGATGGTTTTTGATTGGAAAGAAAAGGAAAGGAAAAAAAATGTCCAAAGACATTTTTGAGTTCTTTTTAAAAGAAAAAGAATGGAAAAGAAAAGAAAAGTAGTGAGATTTATTCCTAAATTTTCCTTCCAAATATGGAGGAATTAAGGAGAAAAAACTGATATATTTATTAATCTACCATTGTAACTCAATATGGAGTAAATAACAAGGATATAACTATAAATTATATGAGTTTAATCCTTTCCCATATCAATTTTGTTTTCTTTTACTTTCTTTGATTTAAAATAACATTTTTTTGTTATCTTTTTTTTTCCACTTTATTTTGTTGCTACTTAAAAGCAAAAATATAGTAAGTTTTTCCTTTCATATATAGGTTCATTGGAAAGATATCCATGTAGTAAAACTATTTTTTTTCTTTTATCTTCGTTTCCTTCTAAGTCGAGAATGTAATTAACTATTAACCATTCTTTTCTTTTCCTTGAGTTTCTTTTCAAATCAAAAATGCTTTTTACGATTACTATTTTTTCCTTTCATTTCTTTTTTTCTTTCCTTTCCTTTCCAACTCTTTCTTTTCTATTTTTTTGTATTATTTCATTTTAGACTTGAAAATGTAATGTTTGGGTATGAATCAATATTTTTTAGAATATGCACTATAGATAACTTTTAGAAACAATATTATATATATAAAAATTTTAATATTAATATTTTTTCATAGGGTATGCAAGTGCATGCCCTACTCTCCACATAGATACTCCATTGGTAAATAGCTCTGTACATAAAGACCTATTGTTTCATAAAAGCTCCAAACTTTTGTGTATTAATTTACCTAAAATGTAACATCCGTGAATTTTGACTCGTTGACTTTACGTGTAATATGACTAACAATATAGGTTAATGAAGTATTGGGTCGTTTTGGTGATTAAATGACAATGTGGAAGTTATTTGGGTCGTTTCGTGAATTAAATGGCAATGTGTTGTATTCGGGTCAATAATGTGTTTTGATCGGTGTTTAAATGTCTAACGATTGTAATTTGGCTTGAGAAAAGAAA
Source organism: Erigeron breviscapus (assembly GCA_034093135.1). Lineage (NCBI taxonomy): Eukaryota > Viridiplantae > Streptophyta > Magnoliopsida > Asterales > Asteraceae > Erigeron > Erigeron breviscapus. The sequence continues at coordinate 80,850,405 of CM067173.1, read as the reverse complement.
CGGGTCGGCCCGTGGGTCATCCACGACCCATCAGCCCTTTGACCCATTCCTCCTCCCTTACCTTTCTCTCTTACCTCTCATTTCTTATCTTCTCTCTTTCTCTTTTCTCTCTAGACCAAAAGCAAGAACATCTCTAGTTCTTCATTTCTCTAGTATCATTTGGTGTTTTGGGTTTAGATTAACATTAGAATCATAGTCATTTGTACCTCGTTATCGTCATATCGAAGAATCAAAGGTTGAAGTTCTTGCATTTTACCCATTTTGACCTAATTTCGGGTTTGAGCTCAAGAAGGAAGTTTTGGTAAGTTTAATTCATCCCATTTACTTCTATCTATGTTAATTTACTCATTTCTAGTCATCTCGTACATTTACAAGTTCTAAATCGCCTTAAAAATGAGTTTGGGTCGAATTAGGGTTTAATTAGGGTTGAACGATTTGGAGAATTTGATGATGTTATGGATGGAAATATGGGTTTGGGTAAGTGTATTTATGCATTAGAATGTCAAATGTAACTTCAAAACGAGTCTTGTAACCTTAAACGTCGATTTAGGGTTTTGGGGTTCTTGATTTCTGCACTTGCTGCTGCTGGTCGTGTTGCTGCCCAGTAAGGGGCGTAACCTACGGCCCTATGGGGCGTAGGTTACGCTAGTTATATTTTGTTGGGGCGTAAGTTACGGCCCTTTGGGGCGTAGCTTACGCCGAAGTTTTACCTTACGCCAAAAATTCTTCTGTTTACGCCCCTTTTCACTAGACTTTGCACGGGCGTAACCTACGCCCCTTAGGGCCGTAGGTTACGCCAGTTGTAATTTTTCTGATTTCTTGTTTGACCTAGTTGACTTCCAGAACCCTAATAACGTATCGGGCTTCGATCTAAATTCACTTAGTCGAGAAACCACTTTGGAAACCTAATTAGGGTTTTGCCGAATACTTGATAACTTCGTATGTGTGTTTATGTATGTTAATGTGAATGTATATGATCGATATTTAGGTTTTGGACGCGAAGCGAACATCGAACGACTGTAACTCAACTTTGTATCAAACTTAACTTCTTTGCCGATCAGGTGAGTTTCGTAGCTCCACTCAATAGAGATTCGGGCTGAAAAGTGTACATATACGTGTTGTTTGTTTGTCTGGTTGACTTGATTGCCTGTCTAGTTAATTTCTGATTGATTATCGTTTGGTAGACAGTTTTGATTGATCGTGTGATGGTTTACGAATGTGTTTGTGATATTGTAACTCTTTAGGATAGAAGTGCATACATGGAGGTCGGTTTTCTTTCCAAAGGGTTCTAGATGTGGTGGGAAGGCTGCGGACGACCCTATACATAAGCATCTAGAACTTGATGAAAGTAAAATCCTCCGAAGTATATGTACGCGTTGTTTAGAGTAAATGATGGACTTTGGGATTACGTTTGAGATAGACATGAATGCCTTGATGTACTTGACTTGTGAGATACGTACTTATTCATACTTCTATCGTTGTATTGGTGAACTTACGGATTTATGGTCGTTGATTAAATGGTTGAGTGAGTGATTGATCGATTGGTTTGGTTGTTGGATTGATGAGACGGTTTATTACGTTTGATTGACTTGGTTAAGTTGTGAAGTATATTATTTTATTAGGATAGTTGTACATACATGGAAGACGATGATACCTTTAATGAGTTGTAGATGTGGTGGGAAGGCTGCGGGTGACCCTATATATAAACATCTATGATTCCTTAAATGTAAAGGCGTATGAAATGTATGTGCATTGTAGTTTGATTTATTTGTGTTATGATGGTGTGGTGATTGAGATTGGTTAGGTTCGTACTTGGTGTTGGTTGATGTACTTCCAAGTATACTTACTTGATGAATGGTTCCACGTACTTCCAAGTGTCATACACTTGAGATCGCGCAATGTACGACGTACTACCAAGTTGTTAGACTTGAGAATATTGTGTTTGTAATGATTGTTGTTGTCATGGTACACTTAGGTATTATTATTGTGGTTATTGTTATTATTATTATTACTGCTAGGATAGACGTGCATACATGGAAGTCGGTTATGCCTTCATTGGGTTTTAGATGTGGTGGGAAGGCTGCGGGTGACCCTATATATAAGCATCTAGACTTGAAGAAAGTAAAATCCTCTGAAGTATATGACGTGTAGTTAATTTGGGTTAATTATTGATGGTCGATGATTGTTGAATTTGTGGTTGGTGTTATACGCGTTCACGCGGTTCACACGCACGCGGTTCACACGCAAGTATGACCTGTTTATATACGCGGTTCACACGCACGCGGTTCACACGCAAGTATGACCTGTTTATATACGCGGTTCACACGCACGCGGTTCACACGCAAGTATACTCTGTTCGGTGTATTTTGTGGCATGGTTGATACGAATTCGATATGTATTACGATAGGCGTTATGATTGTTTATGCTTTTGGCGTTTGTATTGATATTTACATCATTTGTGCACTCTTATTACACGCTTACTTGTTTGGTGTGATCTTGTTGTTGGACGTTATTGTGTTACTTAGAGGCTCACTGTAAGTCATGTCTAGCCTCTACTCGTATATTATGATTATTGACGATGGTTCTTTATGGACCATTACTACGAACTCACCAACCTTGTGTTGACTATGCTTAGTACACTTTTCAGGTATCCAAGTTATTCCAAGGCATGAAGTTTGATCGATTTGTTTAGCTTGCTGTTGAACCCGGACTTGGACTTATATGGATCAAGGATCCATTTGCCTTCTTTTGCATTGTACTTAGAACCGTTAGCCATCTTATGATGTTCTGTTGTAATCTTTGATGGTGACTTGCTCTGTATGTAATTTTGATACTTGTTTTATTGTATGGATTCACTGAATCCTTTATTTGCATTTAGATCATGTTCTACATTAATTCCACCTTGTGCTATATGATTTCCGTGATATTCTGAGCCTTGGCTTGGGGTGTTACAGAATGTTGGCCCATGCGTGGTCGTAGAGAATTAGGCGGTTTGACCTAGACTACGGCTTAAGTTAAAACTTTTCATATAGCATGCATGGTTAGGAAATTCGTGTGCAACGTGACCTTTGTGAACCCTAGAAGGTGTATATAGTGAGTTCGTAGTTAAAACCACTTATGTGATGACTTGAGTTTAATGTGATGAATGTGAATTGAGTACAATGTGGTTAATGTGTGCATTGATTGAAGTGATTGTCGTTGATATGGATTGTTACTATTGATTGGTGCTAGTTGGATGCTTTAGAGCAAAATGAAGTTATGGTATTAACTTAGTATAATATTGTGGCAACCCTAAAAGAACCCGGTCAACTCTTTTATGGTCGCTCAACATTATAACAAGTTAATGACATCATGGATTGCGCATGCATGGCTTAGAGTATAATAAGGAACCGATATGCTTAATGGAAGTTGATTGGGTGGAGGGTTAGCCGTTGGTACACCCGTATACATACCCGGTCAATAACTAGAAAGCATATCGAATTCGGATTATACATTGAATCATTCGTGTTAGTTGCTTGGCTTAGTGTATAATAGGGAACCGATATGCTTAATGGAAGTTGATTGGGTGGAGGGTTAGCCGTTAGTACACCCTGTATACATACCTGGTCAATAACTAGAGAGCATATCGAATTCAGATTATACTTAACCCATTGGTGTTAATTGTTTGATTTTATGATGTATTGAGCATGATTACTTGAGTTAATAATGAACAATTGTAATGAAATTGACATGATAATATGCTAAGTAACAATCTCATAGGATTCTAGCACTCTTGCCTTAGCTTAATGATATGAAATGAGTATGTGGTATCGGTATGAGAACATTGACTACTTGTGTGACTAACATGTGAGCATTTGAGACTAACTCTCGGGTCAACGTGTCACTTGCTTTATAGAAATGGTGAGACCAAGGAGAGCCGGAACGAACTATAGGGCTGAACCGGAAGAACCTCAACCGGAAGCTCAACCGGAGGTACAAGGAGGTAGAGGTAGGGGCCGTGGTAGGGGCCGTGGTAGAGGTCGTGGTAGAGGCCAAGGAAAGGGTCGTGGTGAAGTTCCTGAGCCAAACATGGCTGAGGTGATCGCTCAAACGATCGCCAATATCATGCCAACCATTATTGCTCAAGTCACGGCAAGTCTTGGTCAGAACAATGTGGCTCAAAACAATGAAGCCCCAGAAAATGTAAATAATGAAAATGCTCAACCTCAGGACGCAGAAAACGAAGAAGAGGAACCAGTGAGAGTTGATAACCGTATCAATTGGTATCAGAGCAGGGGTTAAGAATTAACTTGACTAGATCCTTGCTTATTTATTTAAAAGTAAAGCAAAAATGTCTTCTTATCTTGATAATGGTTCTTCTACCAGACCACCCATGTTTGAAAAAGATGATTTTAGTGGGTGGAAAGGTCGTATGTGTTTGCTCCTTGAATCCATCGATAACAATATGCCTGACATCCTTGCGGATGGTCCTTATGTTCCTACACAGACCCTTGTGGTTGTGCTGTGGTCAGGGAACCCAACCATTCCTGCCACAGTCAATCTATTGTTAAGGACAAGGCAGATTGGGGGGATGAGGATAGGAGGTTGGCAAACTTGGATGTGAAGGCTAGAAATTTCATTGTCCAAGCTGTGCCCAAAGACCTTTACCATTCTATTAAAATGTGTTCTACAGCTAAGAAAATGTGGGGTACTTTGACTATCATGTTTGAGGGTTGCTCTACTTCCATGGAATCCACCATAACTAATTTAACCAGGAAGTTTGAGAGATTCTTCTCCTTGAGAAATGAATCCTTGACTGATACTCACACCCGCTTTAATGCTTTGGTTAATGATTTAGCTGCAGTAGGAATTACTAAGAAAAATGATGTTTTGAAAAGCAAATTTCTTGATTCTCTACCACCTAAATGGAATAACTATATTTCCTCTGTTAAGCTGAGTTCTATTTATCAAGATCTTGATCTCCCTGGACTCTTTGGTTTACTTCATAACCAAGAGTGTTCAGAGGCTGAAAAGTTGATTGCTATGGGTGATTCTTATAGTCATCCTGCTACTGCATTTGTTGCCTCTATGACTGAACACCCTAGCTCAATAAGTAATGAGATCATTCCTTGTACTAATGATGCAGTTCCTGTGATTTCTAACACTAACTCTGGTTGTTCTGAATCTGAGTGATCTGATGATGATGGTCTGGAGAATGTTGTAGCCATGTTGGCTGAAAGGGTGAGAACTGGAGCCTTTCGAAAATACAAAGTAAGAGGACAGACTGGCCAAGCTGATAAGACCAAGAAGCCATTTGACATGTCCAAAGTCACTTGTTACAAATGTTGCAAGACTGGACACATGGCAGGAAATTGTAGATCTAAAGTGTAACACCCGCCGTTTGGGCCGGTCAACTTTACGATACTAGTAAATGGAAATGGGTCAAACTTGGACTAAATGAAAATATGGTCATGTGAATAGTCGATAGAAAGGTAATTTAAAAATATGTAATATTGTGTCAACGAAATATTTGAACAAAACTCGGGTTAAAAGTTTTAGCTAAACGAATCATTTCTCGGGAGAAACTGGAACTAGTCGCGAGAGTGTCCATGGGGGAATAAAACCCTCACACCCCTCATTTCCTCCTCATTTCTTACTTCACTCTCTCTCACTAGACTCTCTCTCACACTCACTTTCTCTCTCTACTCTATCTTTTCTCCCCCTTCTCTCTAATAATGGAAGGCCAAGAACACTCTCTCTCTCCCTCTCAAAAATCTGGAAATTTCAAGGATTTAGGCAAGGAATCAACTAAAGGTTTGTATAATAATAATCTTGTACACAAACTAAGGTTTCAACTTCTCAAGATTCAAGAACACAAGTCTCTACTTCCTTCCTTTGTCTCATTTTCGGATTTTAAGAACAAGGTATCATTTTTGTAGATAAATCTACTCCTTTCAAACTTAGATTATGTTATTATAGTTGTGGGTTACAAGATTTCTTCAAGACCTAGTCAAATCTTGAGATTTGTTGAACTTAATTAAAATCTAGGGTTTTAAAAAGGGGGGTTTTTGATCTAAGAAGTGGGTTTGTAAATTAAGCCAAATTTTACACTTGTTTATACTTATAGTAAGTTGTGGTAAAGAATGGAACTTTGAATTGGTGGCTAGCTTGGGAAAATCCTTGAATTTGGTCAAAAACTAGATTTGAAGGAGATAACTTTTGATTTGGGAAGTGGGTTTTTGAAAGAACTTGATACTTATGCTTGGTTATACTTGTAGTTAGTTTTGTAAAAGAATCGAGTTTCAATTTGGTTCCTACCTTGGTCGATTTCGTATTGAGAACCAATATGCAAATTTCCGTAACCCATATGCAAATTTCAGAAATCATATGCAAAACTCAGAAACTTATATGCAAATCTCAGGAACCATATGCAAAACATATAACCTATATGCAAATCATTGCAAGCTTTTGTTAAGGGCATTTGAGGTTGATAACAAGTGTTTAGGCATAAAGTGCGTTATGGTGGGATATAATTCCCACAAATCATATTCAATTGTCTTAGTTTTGGATAGGATTGAGTGTTGAATCATGTGTAAAGCTCATGTGTGCATCCGTGGACTGCTGTGCTCGCGTCAGGTGAGTTCGTAGCCCCTACTATTTACATGCTTTAGGGGTGGAAAGATACTCGCTAGGTGCTAATGTGCTATGCCGTAGATTACACTTGTAGTATTTACGTGCATATGTTTTTGTGTTATTACATGTTTATAGGTAGACATGTAACTTGACGGTAACAATGTGAATATTGTTGAACGTATAGGATTGTTGTAGCCTATGCTAGGATGATCTTTTGATGTGGCATGTGATACTTGATTATTTGATTGTAACATTTTATATGGAATATATTATGTTTGTGATTTGGGATAGCTGTGCATACATGGAAGACGGTAATGCCTTTGAAGGGGTTATAAATGTGGTGGGAAGGCTGCGGGTGACCCTATATATAAGCATCCATGATCCCTTAAAAGTAGAATCGTATGAAGTGTATGTACTTGGCGAATAATTGTTGTGATTATTGGGCGTAGTTCCCATGGTGATTATTGTGATTCTTGGGCGTAGTTCCCATGGTGATTATTTGATTCTTGGGCGTAGTTCCCATGGTGATTATTGTGATTCTTGGGCGTAGTTCCCATGGTGATTATTTGATTTTTGGGCGTAGTTCCCATGGTGATTATTGTGATTCTTGGGCGTAGATCCCGTAGTGATTATTTGGTTTTCACTTGGTATATGTTTGATCAAAGAATCGCACGGACCTTCGATCGGGAACAAGGAGGGGGTTTTGACCGATTTATTGGCGATTCCCTATCGGTGTAAAGCTTTGAGAAGCTTAACGCCATTAGATCGGAGGTATTTGTGTTGGCGGTGGAGACGACTCCGTAGAGACCGGCCACCTTAAGTGTTTGGGAGAATGAGGCTTTGTATCTCGGGGGTGGAAAGAACTTGCCTTCATTCATGGGGGAGACCTCTATTTATAAGAGGAGCTTATCTTGGGGGATAAGCTAGGGTTTTAGGGTTTTTAGGGGGATACCCTAGTTATTTTAGGAGGAAGAAATAAGAGATTTATATTCTCTATATAATACTAATATCATATACTATATATACTATATATTATATATATATAGATGGGGCAACTAGCCAAGTCACTAGTTACCATGGAATAAAAATACAATTACAAATAATCTAGAATTGAAACCAAAACATAATCTAGACTCTTCCCGAAACATTAACTGCGAGGATTACAAAAGGAGTGAAAAAACTCGTGCCAATTACAGTGACCCAAGACACGAGAAAAACTCCCAACCAACGAAGGCCGAGCCACCGGTTTTCACTTCGTGGTGTTTTTGATGTAATCCCAACCATGCCTCGGGGACAACCCAACCAAGATAAAGCCAACAGAAGACGCAACCAATAAAAATAAAGCGCAAGAGCAAGGACCCTGGTCTACAAAAGTGACCAGAAGCGAGCCAAGAAAAAATCATTCCGCGTTCAACGGATTCACGATCCAATCGCTCCAGTTATATTTGTGTTTCCTATCCCGGTTTGAGATCCAAAGGAATGAAAGGGAGACAATTGAGTCGCGTTCAATGGATTCACGTTCCAATCGCTCCAGTTATATTTGTGTTTCCTACCCTAATTATTAGAAAGAGATTTGGGCTGGCCCCTTTTCTTTGGGAGGAAGAAAGAAGGGATTTCTTTCATATTTGGCGGAGCTCCGTACTGACGGATGATCTCTGTAATTCTGACTGAGGTGGTCCATTCTGACGGAGGTGGGCTCCGTAATCCTGACGGTGGTGAGCTCCGTTCTGACGGAGGTGAGCTCCGTAATTATGGCAGAAGCATCCTTAAGTAGCCTCCGTAATAGCAAATTCACATACGGATGTAGAGCTCCGTATACGGTATATCATCAAGCCCCCCAGTCTAATAAGAGAGACTGGCAAGAGGCTGTCGTGTTAGACTCCAAAAAATATCAACTGGCTGCAAATCCGAGTAAGCTCTCCGTGATTGATGTCCTCCGTCTGGTATTATTCGTTCCGTCTTTGTCCTTTGGCCATTATAATATTTGATTATCCGGCTTTTTCCGCTATAATGATTAGGGGCAATTACCTCAATGTCATGGTTGGACTGCTGGAAACTTCTGTCGGCATGATGATCTGCGGATGAGACTTTTCATGTCCATCGGAGTCCGCTTGCATCTTTAAACTCGTGATACCCTGAGGTTCCTTTTTTCATACTTCTCCCAGAGCTTCCTAGGTCACTTCAAAATCTATGTGCCCCTCATGTACTTTATAGCTTGTTCAAATACTTATATCCCTGATAGTGGGTCTAAGCCTGGTAACTCGCTGGGATCACATAGGATGCTTCTTTATGTCGCCCAAGTGTCTGTTTGCTTCGCGTATGTCCGTAGGTGATGAAAAAGCTTCGTGTGTGAACTCAATGTTTACTTAATTGCGTCACTTTTTCCTGGGAAGTTTCTGATGGTGGGTTGGTGATGTTATGATGTAGTATATAGCTTCGGCTCTGCTGTTGGTGAAAAAGGTTTTCAATATAGTGAATGGATAGTTGGTTTTAGGATTTTTGCGGATATAAGTTTTTTTTTTACGCAACATCAGTTTATATATATAATATATATGAATATCTATATATATATATATCTAAGTTATATATATAAATGGGGCAACTAGCAAGTCACCAGTTACCAAAGAGTACAAATACAATTACAAATGCAATCTAGAATTGAAACCAAATTAACAAAACTCTAGATTCATCCCTAGACATAACTGCGAGGATTAGAAAAGGAGTGAAAAAAACTCGTGTCGATTACGGTAGCCCAAGACACGAGAACAACTCACAACCAACGGAGGCTGAGCCACCGGTTTTCACTTTGTGGCGTTTTTGATGTAATCCCAACCATGCCTAGGGGAACAACCCAACCAAGATAAAGCCAACAGAAGACGCAACCAAAATAAAAGATCATAAAGCCCTGCATCGATGCTTCAAGGACCCTGGTCTACAAAAGTGACCAGAAGCGAGCCAAGAAAAAATCATTCCGCGTTCAACGGATTCACGATCCAATCGCTCCAGTTATATTTGTGTTTCCTATCCCGGTTTGAGATCCAAAGGAATGAAAGGGAGACAATTGAGTCGCGTTCAATGGATTCACGTTCCAATCGCTCCAGTTATATTTGTGTTTCCTACCCTAATTATTAGAAAGAGATTTGGGCTGGCCCCTTTTCTTTGGGAGGAAGAAAGAAGGGATTTCTTTCATATTTGGCGGAGCTCCGTACTGACGGATGATCTCTGTAATTCTGACTGAGGTGGTCCATTCTGACGGAGGTGGGCTCCGTAATCCTGACGGTGGTGAGCTCCGTTCTGACGGAGGTGAGCTCCGTAATTCTGGCAGAAGCATCCTTAAGTAGCCTCCGTAATAGCAGATTCACATACGGAGGTAGGGCTCCGTATAAGGTATATCATCAAGCCCCCCGGTCTAATAGGAGAGACTGGCAAGAGGCTGTCGTATTAGACTCCAAAAAAAAATAATCAAGTGGCAGATCCGAGTAAGCTCTCCGTGTTGATGTCCTCCGTCTGGTATTATCCATTCCGTCTTTGTCCTTAGGCCATTATAACATTTGATAATCCGGCTTTTTCCACTATAATAATTAGGGGAATTACCTCAATGTCATGGTTGGACTGCTGGAAACTTCTGTCGGCATGATGATCTGCGGATGAGACTTTTCATGTCCATCGGAGTCCGCTTGCGTCTTTAAACTCGTGATACCCTGAGGTTCCTTTTTTCATACTTCTCCCGGAGCTTCCTAGGTCACTTCAAAATCTATGTGCCCCTCATGTACTTTATAGCTTGTTCAAATACTTATATCCCTGATAGTGGGTCTAAGCCTGGTAACTCGCTGGGATCACATAGGATGCTTCTTTATGTCGCCCAAGTGTCTGTTTGCTTCGCGTATGTCCGTAGGTGATGAAAAAGCTTCGTGTGTGAACTCAATGTTTACTTAATTGCGTCACTTTTTCCTGGGAAGTTTCTGATGGTGGGTTGGTGATGTTATGATGTAGTATATAGCTTCGGCTCTGCTGTTGGTGAAAAAGGTTTTCAATATAGTGAATGGATAGTTGGTTCGTGCTTATTTAGGATTTTTGCGGATATATATGGCTTGTGTGACGGTATTTAGGGTAGATGTTGAGGCATGGTTGATCCGGGATCTTGTTGTTGAAGATAGTATTGCTCTTAATGATCTTCTTATAACTACGTTCTCCTTCACAGAAAATGTTTTTAGGCAACATATGAATCGTCGTCCAAAATTTATTTGAATTTTACTCCACCCTTATCTTTTAATGCACAAGAAAACTGTTTTGTGCATATTTCTCGGTATTTTCGCCATGTGTAGACTGTGTAATCTGACCATCGTAGGTTGTTCCGGGAGTCTTTTAGTGCTTGGAGGGCCTTGTTTTGTTGGTGTTGGATGTAAAGACAAACTTGGGCCCTTCAGATTCTTCAATATGTTGATGTGTAAGGGCTGAAATCATCTTCTTCCATTGAAGCCTTTGATGCTTGTCATTCAGCCTTCCGGAAGGTTTAAAAACATTCATTCGATAATCATGCTCTATTCTTGCTGCAAGAAGTGTCGTGCTAGAGTGATTCAGCATGGTCTTGTATTTTTGTTCAAGTGGCTCTCTATTACACCTCGATAGCTTCGCATATAGCCATTACGAATTTTTGTAAGAAACTTTTTTTACAAAGTTTCTAAGAGCTGTCGATTTGAATCGGCTAAGATGTAAGAGACGCTCATTCGTAATAATCGGTTACTATGTCTCCCTTATCTGTATCTCTGGAGGTCCGTGTCTTGAGTTGTGTCTTCCTTGGTAGCTCCGATGAGTAACCTTCTTCTTGAATTTTTTGCATTGGGCTATCTCTTTGGGCATTTGCCTTTTAAAGATGCTGATCAGGCTATCTATTGGCTTTTGCCTTTGCGAGACTATTCCACAATGCTCAGATTTGCATAAGATTTACCCTGGCCGAGGCTCGACCCTGTGATAACGTCTCGTGATAGTCGCCTTATGACGGTGTCTTATGGCAGTCGCCTCATGACGTTGTTTTTATTTGTTCTCGGGGCGTCCCCTTGACCATTTAAGATTTATATGTACGTACTTATGTATAATATTTGCGAAGGGTAGCGACCCAACTTCGCGTGTGTTAGCAGAGCTCAGTAAGCATCTGGTACTGAGTTATCTGCTAAGCGCATACGTAGGGTCTTATAGTAGTGACAGAGATGTGTACCTTTCAAGCAGCTTTGTGGAAGGTTTTCGGCTCCGTCATCTTTTGATGTGATCATTGGTTGCGGTTGTTGTGGCTATCCGCTGATTGAATGCTCCTCCTTTGGCGTGCTCTGCAAATTTTGCGCCAATTGCTTCAGATAGTCTTTTGGAAGCTTAGGAGATAATATAGCCATCGTTATACGCAGAGCTATGCCAGAATATCGGAGAGTAATGTGGTCGTCCGCCTTTGGTGTTACGACCGTCTTTTTAGAAGTATTGGCTGCGGTCTGTGCCTTTGAAGATGACGCCTTTGTTGCAGATATAATATGTTTCGGCTGAACGTAGGGGATCAAGATAAATACTGTGTTCTTCTGATGTTGTAGTAGAAAATCACTTTCTCTCCTTTTTCTGTTATGTCTGGCATGCTTGAATGAGTTGAATATATCAATTTATCCAACGATCTTTTATTTTAATCATCACGATATATTATCTAGTGATGCCGTCGGGAGCAGATTCTCTACCGATGGTTTATTTTAATCATCGCGATATATTATCTAGCGATGCCGTCGGGAGCAAATTCTCTACCGATGGTTTATTTTAATCATCGCGATATATTATCTAGCGATGCCGTCGGGAGCAAATTCTCTACCGATGGACTCTAGGGCTTAGGGATCCCAATGCGAGTTTTAATAATTCCATACGCGTGTTTGCGTTAATTTAATGTTGAAAATATCCTTGCGAGCATCGTTGTTGCGTGGGCTTTGCGTTATGGTCGCCTTTTAGGGATATTGGCTCGGCTTGTTGCTGTTGGCGAAGTATGAATTGTTCATCTCGTAGTAGATCTTAATGATCTTGTAGCTCACCATTTATTTTTTTAAATATGTTTTCCATTGTCTCGTGCTGCGCCTCAAATGGAAGTTTTTGACTCTGATCTTATGTCTTGTGTAATGACGTCATGCTGCTAGAGATGAGTCGAAGATAGATCCTTGCGTGTTCGTATCTCTTTTGTTTTTATATAACCCCGTAGCTAAAATGGGCTAAATGGCATGCATGACTATTTTCCAACTTGTGAAGAGACAAAACATTATTTTTCATATCCAACTGTCGACGTATTTGTAGTCCATCTTTACTATGCACATATACTTCATAGTTTTATATGTACGTCTTTGCATGCTAATTACCATCAATGATGATTTTGCATGCAAATCATGCTCACGTAATATTATTGATGGACACGGACATTGTGTGCGATGTATAGATCGTCTCTCATATTCGAACCCGATTGATTCAACATGTGCATAGCTTCTGGAGGTCATTCACGGGTATCAAAACTCGTCATGTCATGCGTAGGGGATATAGCTTTTTGAACAGCTTCCTGAGAGCTCGATTTGTCATATTCTTGGCTCGAGATGTTACCGCCTACTTATCCTTATGTTTTTAGAAGAAGTAGTCACCAATATGAAATTGGTGTTTCGAATCAATATGACTTGGCTCGAGCATAATCACGGTGGCTCCTGATAGCGATGCAACGGTGTCACTATTCTTGTATGTA
>CM067173.1:80798288-80836048 GCA_034093135.1 Erigeron breviscapus | reverse complement strand
AGAGAAAGAACACGCAAAAGGAACCGAGGGGCCAGAAAAAACAATGCACTAAGGAGCTTCGGGAAAAGGACGGAGGATCAGAGAGACCTACGTCACAAAGTAAATCACCTGAAAAGGCAACGGGATAAGTCCGATTACCTACCGGATAAGTCCCATAAAGAAAGCTAGCAGCTAGGAACTTTACTATGTAATGTCCTCCTGCCAATTATTTTAGATAAATAAAGCTTTCAAAATATTCTTAAGATCGATCAATAATACACTTTAAAGCCGTGCGTATAATATAAAAAAAGACTTCTTGTAAATGTTCAAGGGGACGCCAACTAAAACATTCATGAAACAACAAAAAGGTCCTCCTCAAAATAAGCAAAGCTATAAAGGGGAAAGACCACATACAAAGCCATGAATTGAAGACCCAAAATATCCCATGAATTACAATTACTATCAACAGCCCCAGCATGGATTCCATCTCAGTTTACTAATTACCAATGATCATCATCTTTATTCCTAACAATTTACTAATTTCCAAGTAGTAGAATCCTAATTAGCATCATCAATTCCATCTCCAGCATTGATTTCAATATCACAACTTTAGAATATATATATATAAGAAAGATTTCTTCACATAACTAATACTTTAAAGGCATAGTACGTATTTAATATTTTTAGTGTATATATATATTGGGAAAAGTGAGTGTGGGGCTGTCACACACCCAACTTAGGTGAAAAACCCCTCACATACTATTTTTAAAATATTTTTTGTATATTTAATAAATGAAGGGGCCCCCATGATTTTTATGGAATAAAAAATAGTGATGTGAGTGGTTTTTCACCCAAGTTGGGTGTGAGACAACCCCACATTTAAGTGGGAAACGGTTCTTACTGGGGAGGAGGTGTTCTTGAAGAAAAAAAAACTAATGTGACACTAATGTGACGTAAGGAAGAGGCTCCTATTCGAAAAGGTTTCAGGCATAGGAAATAGGAATATGGCTAGACCCATGGACTTTTCGGATGGTGCAACATTTCATATGACATAAGGGTAAGATTTAATATAATGTTAGTTAATTAAAAAGTAATAACATATTTAAGTTAAACTTTAGGAAAGTGATATTTGTATCACTTCTTTTGATAAATTTACCACAATTGTGCATTACTAGTTTGTACAGTCAGCTGTAAAAGTTGTACATTGGGGTAAATCAATCAAAAATAATGGTACGAATATCACCTCCCTAAACTTTAGCATCATATGCTTTCATTTTTAAAATTCACATTTAAATATGATATATTTACCTAAATAAACAAAAAAAAGGTCTATTTTACAAATTAAACAAGGCTTTCAAAACTTACCAATTTAGATAAAACTAGTATAGTTTGAGCCCCCCATTGCGGGAACTCAATTTCGGTTTGAAATGGTTGTGTTGTTTTAGTATACTTGCGTTGAACCTCCAAACGCCTAATTAAAAATCATTCTATCATTTATAAGTTTGTTTCAAATATATATTTATTTAATGGCAAAACCACAGTAGCTTCCGTCTCTGCGTTGCGGAGTTTCAACTGTTCTGATTACATTTAATATTTATGATGTGTCGCTATATATGTTAGCGTAAAATTTTTGGTATATGAAATAGATATTTATTTAAATGAATACTACAAATGCATCTAAAAGTTTATAGTATCGAATACATATATTTAATATGTACAATAAACCAAAATAATGAAAGAAAAAAAAGGCGAATGAAAATTTTCAATATATTAGTTTAAAACCCCAATGAAGAAAGTTTTCAAAAACCAAATAAGAGTACATAATGGTACAAGATATGGCCATAAAAAAGTTGCAATATACCGTTTGAAAACCCAAACAGAAAAAAGTGTGCAAAAACCAATAAGTAACCTCGTTCGCTCCAATTTTACCTTCTAGTATATACGTAATAAGGTGATTATCTAACCATATCCTTTAGAGATTTTATCTGAGAAAAAAAAATACACCCTAGACTGAATAGATATATTTCCCATGTTTAACTTAAAAGGGTATAAAATGGATTGAATAAATGAGTAAATGAACCGGAATAATTGCGTAAATGACCCTGTGACTATGTGAGTTACCATCAATTTTACTTACTTTTACTGCTTACCCTTAATTTTCTTTTTTTAGAACGACGTGTTAGTTGATTAGTGGTTCGAATTCTAGCAGTGACATCCAAGTGGGCCGTATGGTAGCGGTTAGAACACGAAGGCACCCCTGGACAACAAGGGTGCGATAACACGGCCCGCACGCGTCTGAAGAGATATATGCCTAGCTAGTACTAGTTACTTTTACTGCTTCACAATAAATGACCCTATGCCTTTCAAAAAAAATGACTGTGATTTCCCATCAATTTTGGATATGTTTGGCAAAATTAGTTGCAGCTAGTAGATGTAAGCGGGTAGCTAGTAGCTGTAAGCTAGTAACTAGTAGCCGTAGCCGAAGCTTTTTAGATATATTTAAGTGTTTGAAAACATAGTTGAAACTTTGAATAAAATATGTAAAATGATGAAAATAGACATTAAAAAAAATTATGCTAAACATATGTAGCAAATTACCAATATACTATTTTAAATGATTCGTTTATTTGATACCATATAGTTACGTTAATAATTGAAAACCATATATGAACTGGTATCATCTATATCTATTTTAATTTATTGAAAATTAAAGGTTAAAATTCATTTTTTATATGATGTTCATATTTCATCTATATATAAAATTAATCGTGAAATAAATATGCTCAACCCGTATATTATACGAATATTAAGACTAGTGTTATATATGAGTTCTTTTTCAATTAAATACATTAAAAAAACAATTTGTTTTCCATTCATATATACAATAAATAAAAGAAAAATCAGGTTAACATATACATAATACATATATAAAATACCATAAACAACATTTGTGAGGGTGGATTAATCGGGGTTTTTCAAGAGTCCTGGTTTCCAGGCTTACGTGTAATTTAGGAGTAGCAGTAGAATAGAATGTCGTTCAAAAAAAAAAGATGTCTTTCATCATTTTATGTCTACAAGTGAATTGCTCAGAATATGATATATGAGTGATATTGACATATGTTATAGCATGTTACCTACACTGCTCTGTCATTAAAGTAAGGCTATTTAGTAACACCCCAAGCCAAGGCTCAGAATATAACGGAAATCATATAGCACAAGGTGGGATTAATGTAGAACATGAACTAAATGCAAATAAAGGATTCAGTGAATCCATACAGAAGATAAACAAGTATCAAAATACATAAAGAGCAAGTCATCATCAAAGATTACAACAGAACATCAAAAGATGGCTAACGGTTCTAAGTACAATGCAAAAGAAGGCAAATGGATCCTTGATCCATATAAGTCCAAGTCCGGGTTCAACAGCAAGCTAAACAAATCGATCAAACTCATGCCTTGGAATAACTTGATACCTGAAAGGTGTACTAAGCATAGTCAACACAAGGTTGGTGAGTTCGTAGTAATGGTCCATAAAGAACCATCGTCAATAATCATAATATAAGTAGAGGCTAGACATGACTTACAGTGAGCCTCTAAGAAACACAATAACATCCAACAACAAGATCACACCAAACAAGTAAGCGTGAAATAAGAGTGCACATGATGTAAATATCAATACAAACGCCAAAAACATAATCAATCATAATGCCTATTATAATACATATCGAATTCGTATCAACCATGCCACAAAATACACCAAACAGTATACTTGCGTGTGAACCGCGTGCGTGTGAACCGCGTATATAAACAGGTCATACTTGCGTGTGAACCGCGTGCGTGTGAACCGCGTATATAAATAGATTATACTTGCGTGTGAACCGCGTACAAATATATTATGCTTGCGTGTGAACCGCGTATAAACACCAACCACAAATTCAACAATCATCAACCATCAATAATTAACCCAAATTAAACTATACGTACATACACTTAGGAGGATTCTACTTTCCTCAGATCCTAGATGCTTATATATAGGGTCACCCGCAGCCTTCCCACCACATCTAAAACCCAATGAAGGCATAAACGACTTCCATGTATGTACGTCTATCCTAATAATAACTAACATAATAATAATACCTAAGTGTACCATGACAACAACAATCATTACAACACAATATTCTCAAGTCTAACAACTTGGTAGTACATCGTACATTGCGCGATCTCAAGTGTATGACACTTGGAAGTACGTGGAACCATTCATCAAGTAAGTATACTTGGAAGTACATCAACCAATCAATAAGTACAACCTAACCAATCTCAATCACAAAACCATCATACCACAAATCAATAAATCTACAATGCACATACATTTCATACGGCTTTACATTTAAGGAATCATAGATGCTTATATATAGGGTCACCCGCAGCCTTCCCACCACATCTACAACTCATTAAAGGTATCATCGTCTTCCATGTATGTACAACTATCCTAATAAAAATAATATACTTCACAACTTAACCAAGTCAATCAAACGTAATAAACCGTCTCATCAATCCAACAACCAAACCAATCGATCAATCACTCACTCAACCATTTAATCCAAGACTCTTAATCAATGTTACATAAGTTAAGAAGTGAATTAGATCGAAGCTTGATGCGTTACAAAGGTCCTGAAAGTCAAATTAGGTCAAACAAGAAAATCAGAAAATTACAACTGCGTAAACTACGCCCCTACTTAGGTTACGCCCGTAACTTACGCCCACATGAGGGCCGTAGGTTACGCCCCAGTTTGTTGGCGTTTTTAAACAGGAGGTCTTGGCGTAAAAAACTTTGGCGTAAGCTACGCCCCAAAGGGCCGTAACTTACGCCCAAACAAAATTGCACTAGCGTAACCTACGCCCCATAGGGCCGTAGGTTACGCCCCCTACTGGGCAACCCACGAACAGCAGCAGCAGTTTAGTGCAGAAACTAAACAAAACCCCTAAAATCGACCCAAATCCATAAGGTTAAAGGACTCGTTTTGAAGCTACATTTGACATTCTAATGCATAAATACACTTACCCAAACCCATATTTCCATCCTTAACATCACCAAATTCTCCAAATCGATCAACCCTAATAAAACCCTAATTCGACCCAAACTCATTTTAAGGCGATTTAGAATTTGTAAATGTACGAGGTGACTAGAAACGAGTAAACTAACATAAATAGAAGTAAATGGGATGAATTAGACTTACCAAAACTTCCTTCTTGAGCTCAAACCCGAAATTAGGTCAAAATGGGTAAAATAGTTAGAACTTCAACCTTTGATTCTTCGATATGACGATAACGAGGTACAAATGACTATGATTCTAATGTTAATCTAAACCCAAAACACCAAATGATACTAGAGAAATGAAGAACTAGAGATGTTCTTTTACTTGAGAGCAAAAAGAGAAAGAAAGATAGAAATGAGAGGTAAAGGGGAGGATAAGGGGGAATGGGTCAAGGGCTGATGGGTCGTGGATGACCCACGGGCCGACCCGTTTCTCTTCTCAAGCCAAATTACAATCGTTAGACATTTAAACACCGATCAAAACACATTATTGACCCGAATACAACACATTGCCATTTAATTCACGAAACGACCCAAATAACTTCCACATTGTCATTTAATCACCAAAACGACCCGAATACTTCATTAACCTATATTGTTAGTCATATTACACGTAAAGTCAACGAGTCAAAATTCACGGATGTTACATTATTCCCCCGTCAAAAGAATTTCGTCCCGAAATTCAACGAATCACTAATCGTTAAACAAATGTGGGTACTTAGGCCTCAACTCTAGCGATCTCCACCACACATCAACCCATTTCTTGTCTTTGGCGACTTCATAATGAAGTCCATCACAATTTGTTTTCCTTCAAATCTCTCTCCGTCTTTCACTACACGCTTATTCGCAGCTCAGAAGTCTATAAGGGTTTTGACCACGCGCGCGATGTTAGGAAGTTAAGCATATACGAAATTTAAGTTATCGAGATGGGACAAGCCCGGTAAGTCACCCGGAGAAACCTCGGGAGACTCAAGATTATCAGAGATGACGTTAGTTTTCAGATTCTTAAGACGGTAGCTCTAAGGACGCTTGAGTTTGACAATTTGCATGAAACCCTAAAAACCCTACCGTTAATTATTTCTACATTAGTAACCCTACTACACAACTAAGAACCGTATTAACCGTTGGTATTCAAATTGTACTCACTTAATCGTCAAGAACCTTAATATCATAGAGCACAACGTACGTGAAGAGTTTGTCGTCTTCTAGAGTCAAGATGTACACACGGGGTATTTGACCAAATTTGGTTAGTGAGTCGTTAAACACCCGAAATCTTAAGCATATAATTCCAAAACACACGAACGAGCGAAATTCAAAGGAGTAACGTTAGGATAAACGAGATCATAATCTGTTCCAATATCGAATAGTGTCATAACATAACGACTGTTAAGAAGAATGTACCTTAACCAACGTTTGGATCATTTCGGCCTCCATTGCCAATTCCCGCAAAAGCTCGGCCACGAGGATGAACTTGATGGCCTTGTTGGCCACGGTTTTGGTTCGGCCCGGTAATTTGGAGTTGATTCGGATGGACCGCCACTTCAACTTGTTGTCCAATCCATTGCGGACAATTATTTCGGTAGTGATCAGGGCTTCCACATTTAAAGCACGTACCCCCTGGAAAGTTGCCTTGAGGATGAATGGTTTGAAGAGGTACTATATTCAAAGGTGCCGTTTTCGGTGCTCTACAATCTCTTGCCAAATGTCCAAGTTGATTACAATTGAGGCAAGCCCCACATTGGGTGTTAGTGGGATGATGCTTATTACACTTGTTACAAAAAGGATGAGGTCCCACATAAGGCCTCCTCGCCGGCTTAACTGCCGCCATCACCCTTCCCCGGTTAACATTCGTGGGATCAAACCTTCTCATTTTCTTCATCCCACTTGACTCTCCCACTTCCTTTCTCTTGTTTGTTGAGGAGTTACTTAAAACACCGCTTCTCAACAAGTCTTCAGTCACACTCCCGGCTTGGTTAACAGCATCGGCCAAGGTAGTAGGCATGTTAGAGTTTACATAAGATCGGACTTGAGGATTCAAGCCCAATACAAACTTCTGAATGGCCTGAGACTCGGAACCCACCAAGTGAGGAATGAGGGTAGACAACTCTTGAAATCGTCTAACATAGCTCTTGTAATCGGCTCCCTCCATATTGAGATTAGCAAACTCAATGGTCAAGTTTTGTAGTTCATAGGGAGGACAAAACTTTGCCTTCACTTTGTTTTTGAAATCGATCCATTCCAAGTTATAAGTCCGCCCCAAAGTTATCTCCTGTCGGTATCCCCCGTATTGATTATACATGGGCATGCGGTCATCAATTCTCACTGGTTCCTCTTCTTCATTTTCTGCGTCCTGAGGTTGAGCATTTTCATTATTTACATTTTCTGGGGCTTCATTGTTTTGAGCCACATTGTTCTGCCCAAGACTTGCCGTGACTTGAGCAATAATGGTTGGCATGATATTGGCGATCGTTTGAGCGATCACCTCAGCCATGTTTGGCTCAGGAACTTCACCACGACCCCTTCCTTGGCCCCTACCACGACCTCTACCACGGCCCCTACCACGGCCCCTACCTCCTTGTACCTCCGGTTGAGCTTCCGGTTGAGGTTCTTCCTCTTCAGCCCTATAGTTCGTTCCGGCTCTCCTTGGTCTCACCATTTCTATAAAACAAGTGACACGTTGACCCGAGGGTTAGTCTCAAATGCTCACATGTTAGTCACACACGTAGTCAATGCTCTCATACCGATACCACATACTCATTTCATATCATTAAGCTAAGGCAAGAGTGCTAGAATCCTATGAGATTGTTACTTAGCATATTATCATGTCAATTTCATTACAATTGTTCATTATTAACTCAAGTAATCATGCTCAATACATCATAAAATCAAATAATTAACACCAATGGGTTAAGTATAATCTGAATTCGATATGCTCTCTAGTTATTGACCAGGTATGTATACAGGGTGTACTAACGGCTAACCCTCCACCCAATCAACTTCCATTAAGCATATCGGTTCCCTATTATACACTAAGCCAAGAAACTAACACGAATGATTCAAGGTATAATCCGAATTCGATATGCTTTCTAGTTATTGACCGGGTATGTATACAGGGTGTACCAACGGCTAACCCTCCACCCAATCAACTTCCATTAAGCATATCGGTTCCTTATTATACTCTAAGTCATGCATGCGCAATCCATGATGTCATTAACTTGTTATAATGTTGAGCGACCATAAAAGAGTTGATCGGGTTCTTTTAGGGTTGCCACAATATTATACTAAGTTAATACCATAACTTCATTTTGCTCTAAAGCATCCAACTAGCACCAATCAATAGTAACAATCCATATCAATGACAATCACCTCAATCAATGCACACATTAACCACATTGTACTTAATTCACATTCATCACATTAAACTCAAGTCATCACATAAGTGGTTTTAACTACGAACTCACTATATACACCTTCTAGGGTTCACAAAGGTCACGTTGCACACGAATTTCCTAACCATGCATGCTATATGAAAAGTTTTAACTTAAGCCGTAGTCTAGGTCAAACCGCCTAATTCTCTACGACCACGCATGGGCCACCATTCTGTAACACCCCAAGCCAAGGCTCAGAATATCACGGAAATCATATAGCACAAGGTGGAATTAATGTAGAACATGACTAATGCAAATAAAGGATTCAGTGAATCCATACAATAAATAAAAATCATCAAAATACATAAAGAGCATGTCATCATCAAAGATTACAACAAAACATCATAAGATGGCTAACGGTTCTAAGTACAATGCAAAAGAAGGCAAATGGATCCTTGATCCATATAAGTCCAAGTCCGGGTTCAACAGCAAGCTAAACAAATCAAACTCCATGCCTTGGAATAACTTGGATACCTGAAAAGTGTACTAAGCATAGTCAACACAAGGTTGGTGAGTTCGTAGTAATGTCCCATAAAGAACCATCGTCAATAATCACAATATACGAGTAGAGGCTAGACATGACTTACAGTGAGCCTCTAAGTAACACAATAACGTCCAACAACAAGATCACACCAAACAAGTAAGCGTGTAATAAGAGTGCACAAATGATGTAAATATCAATACAAACGCCAAAAACATAAACAATCATAATCTATCATAATATCAAATTCGTATCAACCATGCCACAAAATACACCAAACAGAGTATACTTGCGTGTGAACCGCGTGCGTGTGAACCGCGTATATAAACAGGTCATACTTGCGTATGAACCGCGTGCGTGTGAACCGCGTATATAAACAGGTCATACTTGCGTATGAACCGCGTGCGTGTGAACCGCGTGTGAACCGCGTATAACACCAACCACAAATTCAACAATCATCAACCATCAATAATTAACCCAAATTAAACTATACGTACATACACTTAGGAGGATTCTACTTTCCTCGGATCCTAGATGCTTATATATAGGGTCACCCGCAGCCTTCCCACCACATCTAAAACCCAATGAAGGCATAACCGACTTCCATGTATGTACGTCTATCCTAGCAGTAATAATAATAATAACAATAACCATAATAATAATACCTAAGTGTACCATGACAACAACAATCATTACAAACACAATATTCTCAAGTCTAACAACTTGGTAGTACATCGTACATTGAGCGATCTCAAGTGTATGACACTTGGAAGTACGTGGAACCATTCATCAAGTAAGTATACTTGGAAGTACATCAACCAAACACCAAGTACGAACCTAACCAATCTCAATCACCACACCATCATAACAAAATAAATCAAACTACAATGCACATACATTTCATACGCCTTTACATTTAAGGAATCATAGATGTTTATATATAGGGTCACCCGCAGCCTTCCCACCACATCTACAAAGATGTCTTTCATCATTTTATGTCTACAAGTGAATTGCTCAGAATATGATATATGAGTGATATTGACATATGTTATAGCATGTTACCTACACTGCTCTGTCATTAAAAGTAAGGCTATTTAGGTAAATTAATACACAAAAGTTTGGAGCTTTTATGAAACAATAGGTCTTTATGTACAGAGCTATTTACCAATGGAGTATCTATGTGCAGAGTAGGGCATGCACTTGCATACCCTATGAAAAAATATTAATATTAAATTTTTATATATACATATATAATATTGTTTCTAAAAGTTATCTATAGTGCATATTCTAAAAAATATTGATTCATACCTTAACATTACATTTTCAAGTCTAAAATGAAAAAATACAAAAAAATAGAAAAGAAAGAGTTGGAAAGGAAAGGAAAGAAAAAAAGAAATGAAAGGAAAAAATAGTAATCGTAAAAAGCATTTTTGATTTGAAAAGAAACTCAAGGAAAAGAAAAGAATGGTTAATAGTTAATTACATTCTCGACTTAGAAGGAAACGAAGATAAAAGAAAAAAAATAGTTTTACTACATGGATACAGCCCGAGAGTTGATCTTTCCAATGAACCTATATATGAAAGGAAAAACTTACTATATTTTTGCTTTTAAGTAGCAACAAAATAAAGTGGAAAAAAAAAAGATAACAAAAAAATGTTATTTTAAATCAAAGAAAGTAAAAGAAAACAAAATTGATATGGGAAAGGATTAAACTCATATAATTTATAGTTATATCCTTGTTATTTACTCCATATTGAGTTACAATGGTAGATTAATAAATATATCAGTTTTTTCTCCTTAATTCCTCCATATTTGGAAGGAAAATTTAGGAATAAATCTCACTACTTTTCTTTTCTTTTCCATTCTTTTTCTTTTAAAAAGAACTCAAAAATGTCTTTGGACATTTTTTTTCCTTTCCTTTTCTTTCCAATCAAAAACCATCTCAAGAATGCAATGTAAAGAATGAGTAGATATAACACATCTTTTAATGTGTATGAGTCCCAACAAAAAATCTGATTTCTAAAAATATTATTAAACTTTGCATACCCTATTATATTTTCCTAGATACGCCACTTACTTTCACTACTTACCTATACTAGCTTTCTAATTTTAGTTCATATAATCCTTCTGAAAAGCAATGTTACATGCCAAGTTTAGTACCCAAATGGATCCATTGGGTCAAAAGGGGAAGGACAATAATGATAGAGAAGTAATACAAGCATCAGATTCGTCCTTTTTTCTTTGATCTTTCTCATATTAAAAACAAGCTCTTGGTATATATAATCAAGACCATGTGATATATATTAACCTTTCTCATTATCAGCATCATCAGCCACCGAGAATCAAATTTACTCAACTAAAGAAATGGAAAACATTACACATGATCCCGATATGGTGGATGGGGTCTATTCACATACATCTAATCGCTTAGCGAAGGATATAAGAGTGGGTGAATATATTGTTATAAAAAACCAGTCATCTAATCGCTTAGCGAAGGATATAAGAGTGGGTGAATATATTGTTATAAAAAACCAGCCATGCCAAGTTACGAGTATCGTACGAGCTTTGGATGACCAACGTAATAAACTTAGAGTAATTGAGGCTGTTGAGTTGTTCGGGGATAAGAATATAGTCGAGGATGTATTTTGCTATGATGAAGATGTTGAGGTAATTTTTTTATTAGTTGTTTTTTGCTCATGTCTATCATTATCTTTCAAAACGAAATGGCAAACCCACCCTTTTGTTTTGTAGATCCCATCGGTGGACTATACGAGATACGAGGTGATCCATATCAATGTTGGAACCAGAGTACTCAAATTACGTACCTCTCGTGGCTTCGAGCGTACTATGGTCGTTCCAGCCGAAGACCCTTTTGGGCCGAGGTATTGTTACTAATTGTATAATATACAAGGATCAGATTCATCCTTTTTTTTATCTTTCTCATATTAAAAACAAGGTTTTGGTATATATAATCAAGACCATGTGTAATATATTTACCTTTCTCATTATTACCATCATCAGCCACCACCGAGAATCAAATTTACTCAACTAAAGAAATGGAAAACATTAAACATGATCCCGATATGGTGGATGGGGTCTATTCACATACATCTATCCGCTTAGCTAAGGATATAAGAGTGGGTGGATATATTGTTATCAAAAACCAGCCCTGCCGAGTTACGAGTAATGTACGAGCTGTGGATGAACATGGTAATAAACTTAGAGTAATTGAGGCTGTTGAGTTGTTCGGGGATAAGGAAACACACAATATGACATTTTGCTATGATGAAGGGGTTGAGGTAAGTTTTTTTATTAGTTGTTTTTTTTATCATATTACTACCTTTCAAAACGAAAAAAAGAAATGACAAACCCACCTTTTTGTTTTGTAGATCCCATTGGTGGACATTACGAGATTCGAGGTGATCGAGATCAATGTTGAAACCAGAGATATATATATATATATATATATATATATATATATATATATATATATATATAATATATATATATATATATATATATATATATATATATAATATATATATATATATATATATATATATATATATATATATATATATATTTTTAGGTATTATTACTAGAATTGTATATTTATATACATTATATTATATTTATATAATACACTTTGAGGCGACCTATTAATTAGTTTGAATGGTGAGAAAAAAAATGTGATTTAATAAAGTTTTTATTAATTAAAAAAATTTTACAAAATTTGTATTAGATAATTATTTATGTTATAAAAGTGATTGTATAACATGAATAAATAAGTTACATTGTTGAAACTTAAAAGTGCATTTATTTATTTTATTGATGTGCAGATTATGGGTAGACAAGTTTGGAATCTTTGGATTAAGGTCATGTCTTAGGATGGAAATGGAAGATATTTCAAGTGTTGATTAAGATTAATAATGTTTTATTTTTTGTTTAGCCCCAATTAATTAACCTACTTTCAAATCTTACTTCTTCAGGTGAATTTTATGAACTTTTTGTATTTTTGTGTGTTGTTATGTTGACATATGTGTTTTTTCTATGCCCATTTTGTTATTTATGATGAAATTTGTAATGTTTAATGTAATTTGAGGAAATGAAATGTGTGTTTTTTTGGGTTTTCTGGATTAAAGGGTTTAGAGGTTGTTTGGCTTTCGGTTTAGTTATAGCGTTACCTAAGAGGGGGTTTGGGTGTATTTCAAGTATGTATAGTT
Source organism: Erigeron breviscapus (assembly GCA_034093135.1). Lineage (NCBI taxonomy): Eukaryota > Viridiplantae > Streptophyta > Magnoliopsida > Asterales > Asteraceae > Erigeron > Erigeron breviscapus. Next base: position 80,822,841 of record CM067173.1, on the reverse strand, counting down.
TATTAAGTATTTAGAACGCATTCTAATCTACTCTACTCCTAAATTACACGCATGCCTGAGATGAAACCCAGGACTCTCGAAAAATCCCTATTAATCCACCCCCACAAATGTGGGAAGTGGGACTCGAAAGTGTGTATAGTTTATTAAGTATTTAGAACGCCGAAATGCAGTTTGTAGTTTTTGGCCATTAGGTGTGTTTTAAACCCACATATGTTTTTACGCCGGGTCAATATATATATATATTTCAAACTCCCAAACATCCTCTAAATGAAATAATTACATATATATATATATATATATATATAGGGGACCCTTATTTTGATAACTCATTTTTTTGTAAGAACTTGAGAACTTTTAAATTATGTATTGGATCACATGTTTTTTTGTTCATTCACATGTGAAACGTTATAAAAATATATGTTATAGAAGAAATTTTTTTTTCAAAACCTTATATATAGCCGTTTATTCACATGTATGAAAACGTGAACATATTATATATATATATATATTATATATATATATATTATATATATATATTATATATATATATATTATATATATATATATTATATATATATATATATATATATATATATATATATATTATATATATATATTATATATATATATATATATATATATTATTATGTTTTAAACCCACATATGTTTTTACGCCGGGTCAATATATATATATATTTCAAACTCCCAAACATCCTCTAAATGAAATAAACATAATTGAGTATCCAAAAAGCTATGGCTTAATAGGTTATTTGTGCTAAATAACCTGTTATTTAGAAGGCAATGTGGATGTGCTTTTTTGATAGAACTAATTCAGCTCATAGGTGGATAAGCTAGTACTTGTTTTAATCAAGCTAACCCATTCATTACTAACATCAAATTATGCAAGATGGAATTTGTAAAATGGTTTTCTTCATGAACCAGATTTCAAGAAATAACTTGTTCGATCAACATCAAGTGTAACAAGTAAATAAAAACTTAGTCGATTATGACTTGACTTGCAATCATCAACCGTTAACCAAACACAACAAAGGTTGACTTGAACCATAAACTGACGCACTTAAAAGCTGCTCTGCCAAATCATCAAAGCTAACATCTATGAATACAACCATAACTTGTATGCTTATAAATATAGCGGCGTTCCCATGATTCAAAATGTGCGACCTAGTTTAGCCACATGGAGTAACATTACCAACAAATCCCGACACCCGGACACCTTTCTTATCAAGTCTTGTGACAAAGAATTTGTTCGATTTGCATCTTGGTGACATTGCTAGTAGACTCAAAAGGCAGCAAAAATATTTAAGCAAAACCATATCAGATGTACATAGATTTGAGCATGATGTGTAAGCAAGAAAAATTTCCATAATCGCCAAACTCAATCTAGTCGTACAACGTATAGATTACTGGGTTACTACTTGTACATGCTTCGTGCACACCTTTAACAAAAAGGATTTCATATTCAAATCTTTCTACGGGATGCATTACATAACAAAACTTAGAATATTCCATTATGTTACCCTACAAAAAGGTGCAAAAGAATTTTAAAGTATGCTCATGCATAGGTTGTACGCCTCTTGGTTAGTTGGTTAACGCAGCTCACTGTTATGTGACTTTCTCTGAAAAATAAGGGACCCTAGAACAACGGCAATGCCAGTTATAGCTATGGTGAATACAAGTTTTCTTGTAGGAAAGTCTTGTGGTGCTGGCCTTCTAGCATCACGCTCTCTATTAGCTTCCCTTGAACCCAGGACTCTCGAAAAATCCCTATTAATCCACCCCCACAAATGTGGGAAGTGGGACTCGAAAGTGTGTATAGTTTATTAAGTATTTAGAACGCCGAAATGCAGTTTGTAGTTTTTGGCCATTAGGTGTGTTTTAAACCCACATATGTTTTTACGCCGGGTCAATATATATATATATTATCAAACTATATATATATATATATATATATATATATTATATATATATATATGGGACCCTTATTTTGATAACCCATTTTTTTGTAAGAACTTTGAGAACTTTAAAATTATGTATTGGATCACATGTTTTTTTTGTTCATTCACATGTGAAACGTTATAAAAATATATGTTGTAGAAGAAAAAAAATTTCAAAACCTTATATATAGTCGTTTGTTTACATGTGAACGAAAACATGAACATATTCATTCACAAGTTCACAGAAGGCTATTTTGAAGGTTTTTAAAAAAGTTTCTTCTACAACATACTTTTTTATATCATTTCACATGTGAATAAACAAAAAAAACATGTGATCCAATATATAATTTGAGAGTTCTCATGGTTCTTGCAAAAAAAAATGGTTCTCAAAATAAGGAAAGTATATATATATATATATATATATTTTCAAACTCCCAAACATCCTCTAAATGAAATAAACATAATTGAGTATCCAAAAAGCTATGGCTTAATAGGTTATTTGTGCTAAATAACCTGTTATTTAGAAGGCAATGTGGATGTGCTTTTTTGATAGAACTAATTCAGCTCATAGGTGGATAAGCTAGTACTTGTTTTAATCAAGCTAACCCATTCATTACTAACATCAAATTATGCAAGATGGAATTTGTAAAATGGTTTTCTTCATGAACCAGATTTCAAGAAATAACTTGTTCGATCAACATCAAGTGTAACAAGTAAATAAAAACTTAGTCGATTATGACTTGACTTGCAATCATCAACCGTTAACCAAACACAACAAAGGTTGACTTGAACCATAAACTGACGCACTTAAAAGCTGCTCTGCCAAATCATCAAAGCTAACATCTATGAATACAACCATAACTTGTATGCTTATAAATATAGCGGCGTTCCCATGATTCAAAATGTGCGACCTAGTTTAGCCACATGGAGTAACATTACCAACAAATCCCGACACCCGGACACCTTTCTTATCAAGTCTTGTGACAAAGAATTTGTTCGATTTGCATCTTGGTGACATTGCTAGTAGACTCAAAAGGCAGCAAAAATATTTAAGCAAAACCATATCAGATGTACATAGATTTGAGCATGATGTGTAAGCAAGAAAAATTTCCATAATCGCCAAACTCAATCTAGTCGTACAACGTATAGATTACTGGGTTACTACTTGTACATGCTTCGTGCACACCTTTAACAAAAAGGATTTCATATTCAAATCTTTCTACGGGATGCATTACATAACAAAACTTAGAATATTCCATTATGTTACCCTACAAAACGGTGCAAAAGAATTTTAAAGTATGCTCATGCATAGGTTGTACGCCTCTTGGTTAGTTGGTTAACGCAGCTCACTGTTATGTGACTTTCTCTGAAAAATAAGGGACCCTAGAACAACGGCAATGCCAGTTATAGCTATGGTGAATACAAGTTTTCTTGTAGGAAAGTCTTGTGGTGCTGGCCTTCTAGCATCACGCTCTCTATTAGCTTCCCTTGCCCTTCAAAAACATGAAAGCAAAATTGAAACAAGCAAACATAGAACTTCCCAGAGATGTAGAAAATAAACAAATAGTACTCTGTAATAAAGATTTTCTTTTTTTGTTGAGGTTTTTAAACCTGGAGGTTTCTGCAGTATTTTCTGGAACAACATCACACGCAACTTCATGTGCAATTCTATCACGTAGTCTGATATATCGGTTGCAGAGCTGACAAACTTCAGTCCTATTTCCACAAACTTCCTGATATTTTAATGACATAGTATACAGCATATGTTAAATACATGCAGAACGGTCGGTTTGGTATGTTAAGGGAACTTTGGTAATTACCTGATGCTCAACTAGGTCAATTGCAGGCAAAGGAAATTCACAATAATCACAAGTAACGATTCTTAAAGGACACTTTTCGCCTTCGTGTACAGTTAGGTCCGGACGCTCCATTGACTCACCGCATAATGAACAAGATACCTGTTCCAACAACAGTTACGCCATCGAATATAGCAGCTAATAAGATGTTTAATTTTGATTGACTATAAAAACACTTTGGTAATTTCAAGAACAGAGAGCCTATGTAGTGAATAGCGGCGATATAGCAGTAACCAGGGTTCAGTCAAAATAGCGGTCCCACTAGTATCGGTGATATCTACCGATATCCCACCGATAACGGTCAAATAGCGGCCCATATAGCGTTCTATATCAGGGTTTTTTTGCCCCGACTCAAACACAACATAACAAACACTAATTTTTGCAAAATATTAACACTAATGTTTCAAATATTGACACTTTTAAGCTTGACTTTTGATATTCTTATCAAGTATTATGGATTAATTATTTTAAATATATAGATATTGCATAATATTAAAATTACCGCTATCTAACCACTGTGCCACCACGATAACCGATGTCTCAAATATCGATCCTTGACCAATATTTGATTCTAGATCGCTCTAACTACATAGCATAGAGCAAGCAGAATTGTTTTCCTAAAGATAGTTAACACTTCTGTTTCAAGATAAGCAGGCAAAGAAGAACAAAGAAACAGCTAGCAATGTTCCAAGAGAAGAATTGTGAAAAAGGCACAAACTTAAAAGGAGGGTGCATAAGATAGAAAGAGAAAAACAGGCATCTTTCATATTATTGTTAAGGTAACACAGAGACCCATCAGGTTAACAATTAGGCTTAGTTTACACAACATAAGTCATAAGGGCATTGGGCATAAGGACATAATTATGGTCGATACAATAAAGGACTTACTAATGACATATAGCTAACCACTTGGACTTACTTTCGGCCACCAAAATCAAACATGTGCATTAGACTAGTGCAGCGAAAATGTGCTGCCAATGTGACATGACACCAGAAAGCATAAGACACTCCAACTTTTCACATTAAAAAAGAAGAATACTAACATATTATGATTGAAAAAAACTAATGGGACATTCTAATAGCAAAATAAGCACCAGCAGATATTGTGTGTGTGTGTGTGTGTGTGTGTGTGAGAGAGAGAGAGAGAGAGAGAGAGAGAGAGAGAGAGAGAGAGAGAGAGAGAGATTGAAGAATTAAAGCAGTGAATAGGTTGTAGTCTATTGGATCAATTAAAAGGGATCAACTTCTGTAGAAAACACTGTTCATTTCAACCATTGAATCCCGGGGATATCAGGTAACGAGGGGAGACAGGGGGTCAACCTATGATGAAATTTGCTTGCCTGCACCTATATGTCCGAAGTGTTCAGGTTGATGAGTGTTGTAATTACCCAAATGTTTCAAGAAGCATTTTCTTATACTGATGAGTTGCATTTCGAGCATTCATTGCATGTATGTTGGTCAATAGGTATTAAGGGTTGCCTTCTTGACGTAGAATCGAAGGATAAACACCTATTAAGAAGCACGTATAAACAAAGAAAGTACTTGTCATTAACTAATCTGAACTTTACAAATCCGATGTTTCTTACAAATCAAAACAATGGTGGAAAACTTTGGTTTGCAAAAATGTTTCAAAAAGAGCTGAAAGAGGAGGTTCCGTCTAATGTAGGCTACCTGCTACTCTTGGCTTGACTAATTTGAAAGCTTATCACCAACCGACCATTTTGACTTAGTTTCCCATTTTGACTTAGTTTCCCATGTGACTTGGTGGCTCACGTGGTTACTGACTTGGCTCAATCAGTTTGGGATCTTATATAACATAACGGTTAGTAGAGCTTGAGTAGACCCTAATGAGGTATGCCTGAGGTATTACAAAACGCAGTTTACTAATCGAATGTAAGGTGTTCAGTTAATGGTATCTGTGCCTATTTGTCTGTGATTGCCTAGATGAGCAGATATGGAAAACTGGTTGCAATCCTCTAGATCAACCTCTAGAGCCATAGTTTGCCATAACTTTCTAAACACGAACGCAAATCAATATGTGTGTTTACTTTGAATGCTGTTCATGCATAACATGTGAATGATCATAGTAGTGAAGTATAACTGCAAAGTATGTTTCATGACATGATTTACAGAAGCTGTGAGGTAAGCATCATTGTATACATTGTAGAAATAATGCAAACATATAGTAGCATGGGTTCCAATCCAACCCGACAGTGCAAGATTGAGACATTGGTTAGTGGTTACTACCTACCGTTTACAGTCAAAGTTGGAAGGTAAGCAAATTAAGGCATAGTTGTACCTTCCATATATTATGAGTACATCTGTTCTTTTGAAAATAGCAAACACTGTCTCCTCGCCGTTAAGCATGCGCATTATTATTTGTTCAAGTTTCAGTTAGGATAATGCATGCCTAGACCACTCAACTATAGATAGCCACTGACTATCAGCATAACATTTCAGGCCACCCCTGTATCAATTTGGTTTCATTAATCCCAAAACATGTAAATATTCGTTGCATGGACGTGATCAGGCAACCAAAATTCATAACTACCTAGACTTTCAGGAGTGCCCTAACTTCAAAGAAAAGTACTCAAGTTGGCATAAACGAAACCAAATTGATACATGAATGACTTATAAGGTAACTTTAATATTTCGGTGGCCTTTCTCTAGCCTTTCGAATACTTTTGTGGCCTGTGTGTACATTATCTCATTGGGCAAAACCCATGGGCCTCATTAAGCTTCACAATTTCTGTGTGTGTGATATCTACCCTTTGGGTGATAAGCTAACACGTCCGATTGAGTAAGACAACGATCAGATGGCAAAATAGATCAAAGTTAAACTAGCAAACACAACTTAATCGCCTTAAATATCAGAGGAAACGGATAACATAAACAACATAAGGGTAGTTACAGCGTAACTTGGTTTAGATCATCTATTTTCTAACCCGTTCTTTACACCATTCTATCATCAACATTCAAGATATGGGACAATTTGTTCTTGAAGCATATGCTAAGCAGTAAAAACAGGGCACTTAAGCTATAAATTTCCGCAACCCATTTAAGCAGGATCAATCAATTCTAATGTATTACATTTATCCCTTACGGACATCGAACTATATTCGTCCAATTAGATCACTAAAAGATTTTTTCGTGTCCCTTACGAGCCATTAAAAATGTTGTGTATATAAAGTTTATATGTTTTCAAAAAAGTTAAACTTATACACAAAAAACAAACAATAGTTTTGCATATCAAAGTAATCGACTTTACAAGGTTTTAATGACCGAATTGCAAAAAAAAAATTGTTCGATAGCCTGAAACCGAAAAATGACAATAAACCCTATAAATATTATATATATATACATATATATATATACATATACATATATAAATATATATATATAGGGAAAAGATAAAATGAGTCCAGCTTATTTTGAGTCCATTGATTTTCTTCCATGTCCTCAAATTCCAACCACCTCCTACCACCACCACCATCATCTCCGACCACCACCATGATTTTCCGGCGACGGCGACCATCTCCGGCGAGACTTACACATGTGTAAGTTATATGGACCCTTTTTGGACTCAAAATAAGCTGGACTCAATTTATCCTGCCCCTATATATATGTATATATATATAATTTATAATATATACATATATATATATATATATATATATATTTGACCTAACAGCATAACATCCAAGATTTCAGGCTAGATATATGAATAGATACACAAAATATTATAAACCCTAAAAAGTAAGATTACCAGTGACTGCAAATGTTTGTGGTGGTGGTGACGCCATTAGAAGAAGCTACTTCCATTGTTTTTGTTGAGACAGAATTTATATATATACTGACAGTAAAATTCATTCAAAATGATATATCATAATATCAGCAAAATTTGCAATTAGATATTATTTTGATATTACAGAGATTAAAAGTGAAGATCGCACCCCTAATAAATGAATAAAGTGACGAGATATACCCACGAATATGGAATATGGTTGATTTTCTGAGAACTTTTTTTCTTTTTCTTGGAAAGAATTATTTAATAGCATGGTATCCAACCCCCTGGTGCAAGATTGAAACACAGGCTACTACCTACCGTTTACAGTAAAAGTTGGAAGGTAAGCAAATTAAGGCATGGTCATACCTTCTATAAAGAGTACAAACATGGTCATTTTGAAGATCACAAACACTGTCTCCTCACCGTTAAGCATGAGCATTACTATTTGTTTAAATTTCAGTGAGGATAATGCATGCCTAGACCACTCAACTACAGAAAGCCACTGAAATTCAACATAACATTTCGGGCCACCCCTGTATCAATTTGGTTTCGTTTGTTCCAAAAACTTGTAAACATTCCTTTCATGGACGTGATCAGGCAACCAAAATTCATAACTACATAGACTTTCAGGAGTGCCCTAAACGAAAGCAAACTGATACATGAATGACTTATACGTAATTTTAATATATCAGTGGACTTCGTGAAGCCATTTGAATACTTCCGTGGCCTATGTATACATTATCCCGTTAGGCAAAACTCATGGGACTTAAGCTTCACAATTTTCGTGTGTATGATATCTACCCTTTGGGTGATAAACTAACAGACCTGATTGATAAAGATAATAATTAGATGGCAAAATCAATCGAAGTTAAACTAGCGAACACAACTTAATCGCCTTACATATCAGAGGAAACGGATAACATAGATATCATAAGGGTAGTTAAAACCTAACTTAGTTAAGATCACCTATTTTTTAACCCCTTCTTTACACTATTCTATCAACAACGTTCAAGATATAGGATAATTTGTTCTAGAAACATATGCTACGCAGTAAAAACAAGGCAGCTAAGCTATATATATATTAGCAACCCATACCTAAGCAGGATCGATCAAGAGTATTTTACTTTCACATTTATCCCTTACAGACATCGAACTATTTTCGTCCAATTAGATCACTAAAAGATTGTTTCGTGTCCCTTACGAGCCATTAAAAATGTTGTGTATATAAAATTTATGTTTTCAAAAAGTTAAACTCATACACAAAAAACAAACAATAGTTTTTGCATATCAAAGTATGTAATCGACTTTACAAGGTTTTAAAGACCGAATTGCACTAAAAAATTGTTCGATAGTCTGAAACCAACAAATGGCAATAAACCCTAAAAAATTATATATATATTTGACCTAACAGCACAACATCCAAGATTTCATGCTAAATATATGAATAGATACACAAAATATAATAAACCCTAAGATTACCAGTGACTGCAAATGTTTGTGGTGGTTGTGGTGACGCCATTAGAAGAAGCTACTTCCATGATTTTGTTGAGACAGAATTTATATATACTGACAGTAAAATTCATTCAAAATAATATATCAGCAAAATTTACAATTAGATATTATTTTGATATTACAGAGATTAAAAGTGAAGATCGCACCCCTAACAAATGAATAAAGTGACGAGATATACCCACGAATATGGAATATGGTTGATTTTCTTGGGAATATTTTTTCTTTTTCTCTGGGAAGGATTTAATTTGGGCGTACCCAACTGAATAACTGAATAATGGGAAACATGTCTCAAAGCCGGATAACTTTTTACTCGGACTCAAATTATCTATATCTATACTTCTCTACTCTCTATTAAAGATTATTGGATGGTATTAAAAAGTTTATAAATTAGAGACATGCAAATTTACTTATTTGCCGTTACACATATAATTATTGTATATCACTATCTCCATCTTAGACTTTTATCTCTTTTACACATACCAAAAGCTTAGAATTTTGAGACACTAATCACAACATGAAACGCCTCGTCAATGGTATTCGCCGCAACGCGCGGGTACCATGCTCGTTTAAACTCAAGACGCTAAACAGTTAAATGTTAAACCTTCTAAATTCAAATCAACTATTAAGATTAGTTGATTTAATTATTATGTCTTGGTATTTGGGTTAGGGTACTCACGCTACTTCGGGTCTGTATGGGGACTATCAAAAACGAGTTAGGGTGAAAACCGGTGGCGCGGCTCCTAGTCTCGGGGATTTTTTCCTGAGTCCTTTCCAGGTTTTTTTCATCCATTTTAGTTCCCTTGCATTTAAGATCCGGATATTTATGGTGTTTAACTTGTTGTTTCCATGTTTGAAGTGTTATCTTGTTGTACCTATATATGTACTCTATTATATATATAGGGGATGGTAATATAAGGTTGTCGGGTACCTAAGCTTAGGTGTGGAACACTCACATACTGATTTTGTAATCCATAAAATTCATGGGGGCCCAAGCATTTATCCATTAAACTAAAAATACTAAAAAATTAGTATGTGAGGGGTTCCACACATAGTCACATGATTCGCGGTTCGTCCCGGTTCGGGTTCGCGATTCGGGATCGCAATTCGCAGGGGTCATGCGAATCCGGTTCGGGAGGGGTAGACTCATTTCGGATCGCTTCGGTACGTTTCGGTTCAGTGAACCCGAATTTATAAATACATCAATAGATTCAAATATTTAATACTCCAAAGTCAAAACATTTTCAATACTTCAAAAAAATTTTACAAGTCTTTAAACTTAAAAGTTTACAACCAATTACAGAAAATAAAACAAATACAAAAAAAATTACTCTATCTTTTGTTTTTTTCCATCCATTTAATATATTTATTTTGATATTGGAATATTTAATTACTAGTTAAATGACTTAAATCAAAATCATTGAACCCCAAACACAATTCACCGAATCCAGTTCTTCCAAAACACGAATTTTTCTTGTTCAAATTTACTGAACCTCACCCATTTGGGGTCGTCGAACCACCCTCTACCAGTTCGGTGTTTTTTGTCTTCGGTTCGCGAATGGGTTCGCGAATCGTATCGCGAACTGGATCGCCGAACCAAGAACGAAATTCGTGGGGTGCTCAGCGAATCCTGTAACTATGGTTCCACATCTAAGATTAGGTGCCGGACAGCCTTAAATTCACTTTTCTCATATATATATATATATATATAGGATATTTATTATATATATATATATATATATATATTTATATATATATATATATATATGAGAGACAAAGAGAAGGGAGAGAAGGTTCTATGAACCAATCAGAACGTGACATGTGGCTTTTAAAAAAAATTGCGCGGTGGCATTTTTGTAAATAATTTGACTTCAAACCCAAGCTGACCCAACCCACCCCAAGCTGACCCAACCCAAGCTGACTCACCCCAAGCTGACCCATCCCAAGCTGACCCATCCCAAGCTGATCCACCCCAAGCTGACCCAACCCAAGCTGACCCAACCCAAGCTGACCCAACCCAAGCTGACCCAACCCAAGCTGACCCAACCCAAGCTGACCCAACCCAACCCCAAGCTGACCCAACCCAAGCTGACCCAACCCACCCAAGCTGACCCAAAACCCATAATCTACATTTGTGTAAATTATGTGTAGATTGTGTCAAGCTGACCCAACCCAAGCTAACCAAGCTGACCCAACCCAGCTGACCTAACCCAAACTGACCAAGCTGACCCAACCCAAGCTGACCCAAAACCTATAATCTACATTTGTGTAGATTAAGCTGACCCAACCCATAATCTACATTTGTGTAAATTATGTGTAGATTGTGTCAAGCTGACCCAACCCAAGCTAACCAAGCTGACCCAACCCAGCTGACCCAACCCAAACTGACCCCCAAGCTGACCCAACCCAAGCTGAACCCACCAAGCTGACCCAAAACCCATAATCTACATTTGTGTAAATTATGTGTAGATTGTGTCAAGCTGACCCAACCCAAGCTACAACCAAGCTGACCCAACCCAAGCTGACCCAAAGCTGACCCAACCCACCCCAAGCTAACCCACCCCCAGCTGACCCAACCCAAGCTGACCCATCCCAAGCTGACCCATCCCAAGGTGACCCATCCAAGCTGACCCACCCAAGCTGACCCATCCAAGCTGACCCAACCCACCCCAAGCTGACCCAACCCAAGCTGACCCAACCCAAGCTGACCCAACCCAGCTGACCTAACCCAAACTGACCAAGCTGACCCAACCCGACATACATCTAAAACTTCATCTCACGTCATTACGTATCACACATAAACATATCACACATATATGTATAGCACATGTAGGATATATACTTCTAATCGTGCCTATCCATTGTTCTTATCACACGTCTCAACATATCTTAATAAATCTCACGTCACATTGTAATCCCACGTCTTAAATTACATGTACATCTTTCTCACATATTCTTATAACTTACATATTACGCACTAGCTTTACAACTAGCACGAGTTAAGCTTAACACTTCCCACGTAAATCTCACGTATTTAGCTATAGCATTTCCCACGTATTTATATATGTCTTACTTTTTTACGCACTAACACTAAGGCTAGAACGGTTTCCCACATCACACATTTTACTTTAACATTAGGTACATTCATTACCTAACTAATTAATCCCACATCTACTTTAATGTTTAATCCCACCTACGCGCACAACTCATAACATTTCTTACGTGTATCTAGTAAACTAGACATTTCATACTTAAGTCTCACATATAAGCCATCACATGTCAATCATTAAAGCAAATCAACGACATTATCAATATCACATCATATATCTTGAACTTAACACGGCAACATCATTATAATCAACACTCTACATATGCACATATTTACTTCTACTTTAAACGTCATCATAGCATAATCAACTACTTCAACATACATACATTCCCACATAACCTCCCGCTTAACCCGGAAAACAAACACACATAAGATAAATCCGATTAAGAGGTTAATTAAAGAAACCACATTTTGTTGTGCCTCCAGCGTGAGAAAAGTCATGTATCTTACCTTTTGCACGCGTCACAAACAATTCTGATTAGTTTACCAAGCTTAAAGAATGTTCCCAAGAACCTAGAACAAGTATATAACCAACATATAAGCTTAAACTAAGTGTACAAGACTCCTGGACAAAGTTGTGCCGCAAATAGTAAAAGTTGCGCCGCAATGTTGAAGTCAGTAAATTTGCCCAGTCAGAAGTTGTGCCGCAACTTTAAAAGTTGCACCACAACTTTTGCCCGACCTGCACATAACTTTTGTTACACACATCAATTCGATCCTTATACGACCTTAACACCATTAACGACCTGGAGACTTAAAATTAACATCTTTTATGGTAGAATTGATGACATTAATTCATCAATTGATCCCTTAATCAAACACAAACATTACCCGCTCAATTTGATCACCCAAATGACCTGAAATCGATAACAAATTGTAATTATCCCTTCCCAAACCCTAAGACCAGGAACAAGATCAATATAATTGACTCATATGATCACAAATCAAAAGGAAATCACCTATATTACCTGTATATAATTACAAGGACGAAAGATCTTGATCAAACTTCAATCAAACACAAACATTACCCGCTCAATTTGATCACCCAAATGACCTGAAATCGATAACAAATTGTAATTATCCCTTCCCAAACCCTAAGACCAGGAACAAGATCAATATAATTGACTCATATGATCACAAATCAAAGGGAAATCACCTATATTACCTGTATATAATTACAAGGACGAAAGATCTTGATCAAACTTCAATCAAACACAAACATTACCCGCTCAATTTGATCACCCAAATGACCTGAAATCGATAACAAATTGTAATTATCCCTTCCCAAACCCTAAGACCAGGAACAAGATCAATATAATTGACTCATATGATCACAAATCAAAGGGAAATCACCTATATTACCTGTATATAATTACAAGGACGAAAGATCTTGATCAAACTTCAATCAAACACCAAGAAACGTAGGGTTATGGAGGGAATTTGCTTTGGAAGAGAGGGAGGAGCGGCTAGAGGGTTTCACACACACGTGAGATCTGAATTATAAGAATTAAGGAAGCCTAATTAACTCTTAAACCCCTGGCCATCACTTTCCTTTTGTTACCTGTTTGATCAAAGAATCGCACGGACCTTCGATCGGGAACAAGGAGGGATTTTGGATGATTTATTGGCGATTCCCTTCCGGTCAGAGGGCTAAGGAGCCGCTTTACGCCATTGTATCGGAGGTGTTTATGTTGGCAGTGGACGATTCTCCATAGAAGAGAAGCCGGCCACCTTAAGCAGTCTTTGTAATAGCATATTTACATACGGAGGTAGAGCTCCATATAGGGTATATCATCAAGCCCCCCAGTCTAATATGAGAGACTGGCAAGAGGATGTCGTGTTAGACTCCAAGAAAAATCAACTTGCTGTAGATCCGAGTAAGCTCTCCGTAATTGATGTCTTTCGCCTGGTATTATCCGTTCCGTCTTTGTCCTTTGACCATTAAAACATTTGATGATCCGGCTTTTTCCGCTATAATAATTAGGGGAATTACCTCAATGTCATGGTTGGACTGCTGGAAACTTCTGTCGGCATGATGATCTGCAGATGAGACTTTCATGCCCATCGGAGTTGTTGTTTGTCATCGTCGGCTTTCTTCGTAGGTATAGTTCGTCTTTAGACTTGTGATACGCTGAGTTTCCTTTTTTCCGTACTTCTCCCGGAGCTTCCTAGGTCGCTTCAAAATCTATGTATTTCCTTTGTAATGGGTCTAAGCCGGTTATGAAGCTATCTTATTTAGGATCAAATAGGATGCTTCTTTATGTCGCCCAAGTATCTGTTTATTCTCGTATGCCATGTCCGTAAGTGATGAAGAAGCTTCGTGTCTAAACTCAATGTTTTCCTTAGTTGCGTCACTTTTCCCTGGGAAGTATCTGATGGTGGGTTGGTGATGCTGTGATGTAGTATATAGCTTCGGCTCGTGTTTATTCAGGATTTTTGCGGATATATATGGCTTGTGTGACGGTATTTAGGATAGATGTTGAAGATTGGTTGATCCGGGCTCTTGTTGTTGAAGATAATACTGCTCTTGATGATCTTCTTATAACTGCGTTCATCTTCGCAGAAAATTTGTTTAGTCAACATATCAATGTTGAATCGTCGTTCGAAATATGTTTGAATTTTACTCCACCGGTATCCTTATCGGATCATATCAATGCACAATAAAACTATTTGTGCATATTTCTTGTTATTTTCGCCATGTGTAGACTGTGTAATCTGACCATCGTAGGTTGTTCCGGGAGTTTCTTAGTGCTTGGAGGGCCTTGTTGTGTTGGTGAAGACAGACTTGGGCCCTTCAGATTCTTCAATGTGTTGATGTGTAAGGGCTGAAATTACCTTCGTCTGTTGAAGTCTTTAATGCTTGTCGTTCAGCCTTCAGGAAGGTTTTAAAATTATTCCTTCAGCTAACATGCTTTATCTCTCTGCAATTGCTTCATAATAAATGTCGTGCTAGAGAGTTTCAGCATGGTCTTGTATTTTTGTTCAAATGGCTCTCTATCACATCTTGACAGCTTCGCATATAGCCAAAACTTTTTACAAAGTTTCCAAGAGCTGTCGATTTGGATCGGCTAAGATGTAAGAGGCGCTCATTCGTAATAATCGGTTACTTCAAATCGGATTCTCCTTTATCTGTATCTCTGGAGGCCCGTGTCTTGAGTTGTGTCTTCCTTAGTAGCTCCGATGAGTAACCGTCTTCTAGGGTTGCAGCCTTTATTTGGATTATCTAATGGCGTTTGCCTTTGCAAGATGCTGATCAGGCTATCTATTGGCTTTTTGCCTTTGCAAGACTTATTCCAAGCGGCTGAAATATGCACAAGACTTGTCTTATTGATCTTTTTGTCGCCAAGGCTCTGTCTGTGATAATTTGCACAAGACTTGCCTTATTGATCTTTTTGTCGCCAAGACTCTGTCTGTGATATATACTGGGCTTTATCTTTATCAAGATTTATCCAGTATCATTGGATTTCATGGGCGTCCCCTTACTCCAACTTATTATTTTGTATTAATTACTTGTACGTACTCATAATTATATTATTCGCGAAGGGTAGCGACCCAACTTCGCTTGTGTTAGCAGAGCTCAGTAAGCATCTGGCACTGACTTATCTGCTAGGTGCCCACGTAGGGTCCTATAGTAGTGACAGAGATGTGTACCTTTCAAGCAGCTTTGTGGTCCGAAGGTTACGGCTCCGTCGTCTTTTGATGTGATCGTTGGTTGCGGTTGTTGTGGCTATCTGCCGATTGAATGCTCCTCCTTTAGCGCGTTTTGCAAATATTGCGCCAATTGCTTGATATAGTCTTCTGGGAGCTTCGGTGATCATAATATAGCCTCCGCTATGTGTATAGCTTATGCCAGAATATCGGAGAGTAAGTGTGATATGGCCGTCCGTCTTTGTTGTTACGACTGTCTTTGTACACGCATTGGCTTCGGTCCGTGTATTTGAAGATGACATCTTTCTTGTTGATATAATATGTTTCGGCTAGAGGTGAGATGTAGACTTGGAAGAATAATTATTCTTCCATTTCCGTCATAGTCAAAAGTCACTTATTCTCCTTTTTCTGTTATTTTCTGGCAAGCTCGGGTAGGGTTGAATACATCAATGCTTCCAACGATCTTTTATTTTAATCATCGCGATATATTATTTAGCAATCCCATCGGGAGCGAACACTTCTACCGAGATATGTTATCCAGCAGTCCCATCGGGAGTGAACACTTCTACCGAGATATATTATCCAGCGATGCCATCATGAGCAAATTCTCCACCGATGGACTCTAGGGCTTTAGAAGCCCAATGCGAGTTTTAATAATTCCCTATTCGCACGTTTGCGATGGGGTGAAAAATATCCCGGTGGTGCATTAGCTTGTGGGATATATTTGTGATGTTCCTCCTGAAGGAACTCAAGTAAAAGTATATCTTCAGTCGGAGGCTTGTACCTTGCAGGTATCGTTGTTGTAGGAGGGTTTATTTTTCCTTTTGTCTCCATAGTATCTGTCGGGTATTTGCCTCGTTGTTCCGGTGTGATGCTTCCCTTTTTGGCGAATTTTTGTGATTGTCCGCGCTTCATATATGTGGTGCTTCTCCCAATTGCTTTTAATTGTAGCTCGACTTAATTATCGCGGCTGCTTCATGCTCCATAGAGTCGACACATGTCACCTCTTTGAATTAGATTGGGAGCTAGCTTCCGACCCTTGATGCCTCTAAATTTGTTGGTTGTTTACTTTCTTTTAATTGCATGATAAAACTGATTTATAGCATTATGCTTTCATGCTAGCTCCTTGCTATGGACAACTTGCTGGTATGTGTTTTGTTGCCAACTTTCTCAATATCATGCGTGACATGTATTTTTGCATAATACTTCGATATTTTGTAAAATCTTGCTGCGTCCGCCTCTTCGTGTCGTCAGGAATGAGATTTCTATGCGTAATATCGACAATATTTGGGACGATTCAGGTATATTTTTCTGGATCAGTAAGTCGTATGATGGGGACTCACGACACCCCTATTTGTTAGCTCATATTCGACCTTTTTAACTCGCATGCACATATATGTATGGTTATACGCAAAAGTAACATTGCAGTTACGATTTTCGATAGCCATTTTTCATCATATCGCGCGAGTGAGCAACATAACTTACAGACTTTGGTCTCGTCTTGATGAGTTGCAAAGAACCTGGTGTATTTTCGTTGGTCGCACCGTATGGCATCATTTGGCGGTGGTGCAATGGTGGTCATAAGCAGTAGTTCACCGGGGGTTGTGTTTTTGCTAGTTGTTTGGATTTTTTCGATAGCTCTCGGGGGCCAACGCCTCTTTTGCTCCGCTCCTGGTTTTTTATTCAGAATTTTGCCACCTTCTTTGAGGTAAGAATTTATTTATGCAATGGCTATAGATGGCAGCTGATCCGTAGCATACAACAATACACCCGAAAAAGTCATTCTCGAGCTCGTTATATCTTTTTCTTCTCTTTTTATTTTTCGATTTCAGAACTTGTGTCTTCTTCCCTTACCTTTGGTCGCCCGATGGGGATTATGACCAGATCCAAGGCTTGGTCCCATCAACCACTGATGGTGGTGGAGCGTCGGTGGGGAAAAATATCAATTTATTCGACATCTTTCTCCCTTTTCTTTGTATTCAAAGCTTTGTCTTGTAAACTCCAGTACTTGTAGTTTTTTTTTATAGTAACCAGCGATTTTACTACTTGACTCCTTGTTATTAATCAGATCCTTCTTAGTCTCTTTTATGATGGAATCAAGTTCTAAAGCGGCTACAAGTGACGGTGTAATCGCAACTTGTGGCGACATACTCGAAAAACCGTTCTCAAGTCCTCTTAACTTGTTTTCTAGCCAGCGTAGAAACACGAGGCACCTATACAGGTCTTAATTGTCCCATAGGGATTCTCTTCATGATCAGATACTAACCTCATGGTTGCTGTTGGCGGTGGCGTCCTGATGGCAGCCGTGCTCGGGTTTTTCGTAGGGTTTTCGATACAGTCACTTGTATGGTGTGTTTCCAGCGATAACTTCTGCGCTTTTCTTCATCGTTATTCAGCTTTGCGTGGATGCTTCATCGTGGCTGGATCGGCTACCGTGTGACGGTGGTGATGGCTGTACAAATTCTTTGTCTTTGACGAGTTTTTTGACGCCTCAACTCCAAGTCTTTTGAGTAAGATCTGGGATAATGGACGTTATTCCGTCCTTTTCCACTTAACCCGAACCCCTTAGCATTAAGTTGGTCATCGACAGCCGTATGTAGCAACTATCCTTGAGACAACAACTATTTTTACGGTTCCTAATATGTCCAGGATTGATGTGCATTACTCGAATCTGGACCGGGGGTTTGTGTAACACCCCGACTAAGGCGGAAACACGAGATGTCACAGAACGACATGGTACAAAAGATTTAAATATAAAACATCAACATAAAGTTTCAAATGCCATTCAAATTCAAAAGATTACAAGTTCAAGTTGACGTTTAATAAACATTACATAACCAAATTCATAATCAGAAGATCAAATGTTCGCATTACTCGTCCAACATGCAACAAACAAACACATCAACCAAGAGGCGGTCCATAGTGCTAACTTACTGCTCTAGACCTGAAAAGCATGAAGAAAAAGTGTCAACTACGAGAGTTGAGTGAGTTCATAGGTTTATTCTATCAATTATACTTACAACCGATTCAAAAGTGAAATAGTAAATCATCAAGTTTCCAAGAATTTCCATCATAATATACATACCCAAACCGTATGTTCAATCATATAATATCCATCCATAAATAATATCACTTACATTTAGCCAAAGGCATAATTTGATTAGCAAATGCTTGAGCCACTACTAAGACCATTTCCTGTCCCAACCAACATAATATTTCATTTCATAGCACAAGCTGTCAATCAAGTGCAATTAATAAAGAAGGGGATCGTGCCATGGAGACGACCGCTAATATAAAGTAGATTAGAGCACCGCTCGGGTCGGACTGGAAGTGAAGGTCGTCACGAAGGCAACCAACATTCCACCGTTACCTATTTTAGTGGGTGAGTGGACGACTCCTAGTTGCGAAACCCTCTAACTACAGGCCTCCCCTTTCGGAGTTAATAGTAGTGTACCGAAGTGATACAGTTTGACAGAACTCAAGCTCATCATATAACTTATAACACATTGAACATACAATATATCCCATTTCATAATCATTCTTTCAAGAATCATTCATATATATAAAGCAATTTTATTTATCATGCTTTTCACCCCGAAAGTAAAACACATAAAGAGTTTGAAAGGGGGCTATGACTCACTTGATTCGAGAGTGTTAGGGGCTGATCAAATGCGAGATCTTTGTCTAGTCGTGTTGCTCCCCAAACAAGCCTAAACCATGGTATTTATATATACACAACGTAAGTGTGTGTAGCATGAACTAGTGTGCTAGATCATGAGATGTATACTAGTAGACTTGCCCATCTTTGGTTGTTATTAGATTATGGATTTTAAGTGCATTATGATGCTCTCATTATTTGGTTATAAGAGATTTGGTGGTAAGAGTCGTTCTCTCATTGTACGTATTTGTACGTTTATTGGAATTTCGGTAGTTTGGCTTAGGTTATATGATTTCCGTTGAATACTTTGCCTAAATCATAATATTTGACATTAGTAATCTTGTTATTTGATATTTTATGAATATTTCTGATTTATATTTTATTTATTCAATTTAATATTATTTAATTAATTATTTATTCATTTTATTGATTTATTAATTAAATAATTCCTTAAAAATACTTTTAAATGTCATATTTGTCTTTATAAATTATGAATAATTATAATTGGGTCATATTCTGATTTTTATGTATTTTAACTTATAGTTTTATGTTTTATATATTTTTATTTGTATATTTTCCATTAATTTAACAATAATGATTATTTAGTGATTTTCACTTAGTTATTTACCTTCAAATTATGTGACACTTGTTTCTTGGCTTATAATTATTTTGCTCCAGTAGGTTTAAGTTACTTTAACCATTGATTTTGGAGATTTAACCAAATTCATCTTTTACATATTTTATTTAATTGTTTATTTACCTTTTTAATTACCATTTAAATCCAATAATTCATGGAAATTCTTAGAAATCACCACACAATATTTTAGTCAAAAATCCCAGGCCTTTTAGGCAACTTTTATCAATAAAAAATCATATCAATTCAACCTCTCTTGTGTCTTGCTTATTTTGAGGACTTTACGCTTAAAAATCGTTTACCGAAATTTTGATTTTAGCCTCATTTCTTAAGCTATTAAGGTACTTCAAAATGGATTTTCATTCTCATTTCAATATTTACAGTAAGTCCATCATATTTTGGTGATTCAAGTCGTGATAGTGGTGGTGGTGTGATATGTGCAATTTAGTGCTTTCGGTTAGTGATTATTTGACCCGAAAAGGTGATTTTT
This sequence comes from Erigeron breviscapus, assembly GCA_034093135.1. Classification (NCBI taxonomy): domain Eukaryota; kingdom Viridiplantae; phylum Streptophyta; class Magnoliopsida; order Asterales; family Asteraceae; genus Erigeron; species Erigeron breviscapus. The sequence goes on along the minus strand of CM067173.1, from coordinate 80,802,195 downwards.
GAGCTTATTCTTGCCATGTATCAAGTGACTTGAGTTTTATACTTTTGAAATAACTTATTTCCAGTAGGTTTATCATATTTTCTTGGTCATAAGATTATGGTGCATGTGTGTGCTCAAAATGCATTTTTGCATGTTTTCGGTTTATGATTTCTAGCTTATTTTAACATGTTTTGATTCAAGCTTTATATCCTTGATATTTTATCAATTTTTACAGAATATTATCATCAAGATTAACATATTTTTCAGTTATGACAAGTCCATATTCATCTCATAATCCAACAAAAGATCCAACCTTCTTAAATCTAACATGCATGTAATCATCTCATCATTTTAACAACAAATCTTTATCCATCTTTGATCCAACAACATAAAAACATATTTTTATGAAAAACTCCAGAAATATATTCATCAAGATACATAAAAATATAGTCATCTTTCAAAGGAAAACTCACTTTACAAGCTACTAATCTACAACAACACTTTTGGGTCTTAAACTTGTTGAATCCTTGGATTTTTCTTCATAGATTCGACATGCATGGGCATGGGAAGAAAGATCCTATCAACTTTGCCCTCATCAAGTGTATATTTGAAAGAAAACATGAAGAAAACATGAACTTTTGATAAAACCTTTTAATATAAACAAGAGCAAGATTAGATCTAGTAAAAAGGATGAAGATTTATACCCTTTTGAAGTCGGTTTTGATGATGAAAATGAGCAGATTTTCGTGACCCTTATTGCCTCTAATAACCCTTAATCTAACCCTAAAACAAACCTTAAACCTTAGCTTGATACAATCCTTGCTTAATCCATAACAACCCTTATTATTAATACTTGTTTAGTATGATTTTTCTATGTGTTTTTACCCTTTGTTTGAGCCGAAAATAAGAAGGAGAAAAGGAGGGAGGAGAGGTTTTTCTTGAGAGGAGACAAGTTGGTATGTGAAGAGTGTGTAAAATGAGAGTTTCAAGAATGAGATTAAAGGTGAAATTTGAAATGAAGTGATGTGTGTGTGTGGTGCATTGGGGCCGGCCTAAAGGGGGTATTTGGAGGGGTTTTTTTCATTTTTTTTTTATAAAATGTGTGTGTATATAATTATATATGTATAGGTTAAGTGTATATATATGTTGTAAGGTTAATTTGTATTTATTTATAGTGTAAGTTAGTTATTTGTCCTAGTATCAATATGTGTATGTGTCGTGTATATATATATATATATATATGTACTTACATTTGCATTTTTAATTTGTTACATAAGCCTTTATTTATAAATTTGTATGTATTTTTGATACTTATATATACTTACATATGCATTTACTAAGGTTTCAAGCACTTTCATGTACTTATGAGTTTATAAATACCTTTTGAGGTGGTAATTTGATTTTTTTGTCCAAATATATCTTAACTAACTTGGTGGTTAAATTGTTGGATGTTTATAAGGGTTTTTGATGATTATCTCAACTTGTGAGACTTACTTTATTATTTATATAACTTGATTAATTAGAAATTATATTTTTCTTCAATGGTATTTTATTTGATTAAATTTAGAACTAATCAATAGCTTTAGATTGCTAATTTAGGGGCATTAACTACTAGCTTCAAGTATAACTATGGCTTGCGGGATCATAGACAACATAACTAGCACATATATAATATTAAAAAGTAGGGTTGTTACATCCTTACCTCCTTAGAAGAATTCCGTCTCGGAATTTGAATTTGCTTAGGGAGTAAGTGCGGATATTTCTCGCGTATAAAGTCCTCGCGCTCCCATGTAAACTCGGGTCCGCGTTTCGTATCCCATCTAACTTTAACGATAGGGATCTTGCTTCTCTTAAGGCGTTTCTCATCGCGATCGAGAACTTCTATTGGCTCCTCACGAAATTGGAGCTTATCTTCCACACGTAGTTCTTCAAGTGGGACTACTTTCGAATCATCCGCCACACATTTCTTCAAGTTCGACACATGGAATGTGTCATGAACATCTCCCAATTCTTGGGGTAATTTCAACTTATAGGCTACGGGGCCTATTCTAGCAACAATTTCAAATGGCCAATGTATCGGGGGCTCAACTTTCCTCTTTTGCCGAACCTTACGGTTCCCTTCCATGGCGACACCTTTATAGCACCTTGTCGCCAACCTCAAATTCTAGGGGCTTTCTCCTTTGATCCGCATAACTCTTTTGCCGATCTCTTGCGGCCTTAAGCTTTTCTTTAATGATCGCCACCTTGTCCGTTGTCTCTTGGACAAAATCAACGGTAGCTAGGCTTCTTTCACCCGCCTCTACCCAACACATGGGTGATCTACATTTACGCCCGTATAGAGCTTCAAACGGTTCACATTGTATGCTAGAGTGATAACTATTGTTGTAAGTAAATTCCGCGTATGGCAAGTGTTCATCCCAACTTCCACTGAATTCTAATGCGCAAGCCCTTAGCATATCCCCCAGCGTTTGTATTGTACGCTCACTTTGCCCATCCGTTTGTGGGTGGTAAGCCGTGCTTAATGCTAACGTAGTGCCCATTGCTTCTTGCACAAGACCCCAGAAACGTGAGGTAAACCTACCATCCCTATCGGATATTATGGACAGAGGTACACCATGTAATCTCACAATCCTTTCAACGTACAAGCGAGCTAAACGCTCAGTGTTCCAATCTTCTTTGATGGGGATGAAATGGGCTGATTTCATAAGACGATCAACAATCACCCATATAGCATCATGACCTTTCTTTGTCCGAGGCAATTTCGTCACTAGGTCCATTGCTATTTGCTCCCACTTCCACTCGGGAATTTCCGGCTGCTTTAAAAGTCCAGCTGGCTTTTGGTGCTCAACTTTGACCATCGCACAAGTCATGCATCGGCTCACATATAGGGCTACATCACCTTTCATCCCAGGCCACCAAAAGTCCCTTTTTAGACCTTGGTACATTTTATCCGCTCTCGGATGAATCGAGTATTTTGAATTGTGAGCTTCATTCATTAGTACCTCTCTCAGCCCATTGATCTTTGGGACCCAAGCTCTTCTTTTGAAATACAAGATGCCTTCATCGTCCCTATCGAACCTTGTTTCTACCCCACTCAAGGCCTCTTTTTCAATATTCTTCCCTTCAAAAGCCTTTGCTTGATCTTCTAAGAATTTGTCCCTTAGAGACATTTTCACTCGTAAGTGGTTAATTCTTGTCCTCGACACCTTAGTGCTCACCTTCCTACTAAGAGCGTCAGCAACAACATTTTCCTTTCCGGGGTGGTACTTAATTTCGCACTCGTAATCGTTAAGCAGCTCCATCCACCTCCTTTGCCTCATGTTCAACATCTTCTGATCGAAGATGTGTTGCAAGCTCTTGTGATCGGTAAATATGGTGCACTTGGTGCCATAAAGATAATGTCGCCATATCTTCAAGGCAAACACTACGGCTTCTAGCTCCAAATCGTGTGTCGAATAATTCTTCTCATGTGGCTTCAATTGCCTAGATGCGTATGCAATAACCTTGTCTCTTTGCATTAGTACGCACCCCAGCCCTTTATTCGACGCATCACAATACACTACAAATCCTTCCATTCCATCCGGCAATGCTAGTATTGGTGCTTCACACAACATGTTCTTAAGCGTTTGAAACACTTGCTCTTGTTCTTCACCCAGTCGAACTCTCTTGACTTTTGGGTCAATTGGGTTAAAGGTACCGCAATCTTAGAGAATCCTTGAATGAACCTCCTATAATAACCCGCGAAACCTAGGAAGCTACGCACTTCCGTTGGTGTCTTGGGTGTCTCCCATTTCTTGATTGCTTCTATCTTAGACGGATCTACATAGATTCCTTCTTCGTTCACAATGTGCCCCAGAAATTGGACTTGACGGAGCCAAAATTCACACTTAGAGAACTTAGCATACAGCTTCTCATCTCTAAGTAGCTG
>CM067173.1:80789022-80797288 GCA_034093135.1 Erigeron breviscapus | reverse complement strand
AATATGACACATCTGCTATTGCTTCAGTTACCCAACCAATTATATCTGCTGAAATGCCACCACTACCACCAGAATCAAATGAACCTCCACCAGAATCAAACATGCCACCACCACCACCACCTTCAATTCCAAGAAATACTCAATACTTCACTCCTGCAACCACTCAAAATTCACAATCTCAACCTCCACCACTTCAAACTCCAGTCAACGTAACTGAACCTCGTGCGCTAGACTCAACAGTTGTAACATTTGTAGCTGCAACTGAAGAGGACTGGGCACAAGTACCTCTTATGACCAGATTGCCTTCCAATCTTGAACCTCCCAGTGGTCTCTCCACTTCATCTTCTGCCGAGGTCCAAGGCCTTTTAAGTAAGGTGGCGGACCTGGAGAGATCACTCCAGACTTCATCGCAGGTTATTTCAGACTTTAAATCTTTATTATCAAATAACCTTGCATCTGAGATGAATCTGTTTGCTGGGAATGAGAAGCTTGTTTTTGAGAAGCTTGATGAACTGGTATTGGCCACAAACAACAATACTGAAAATTTCAAAGTGGCAGTCCAGGGATTGGAGACAAGGCTGGTGAACTCTGTTCAGACTGCAGTGAAGGTGAACTTGTTCAACCACTGGCAGGTCTGAAAGAAGAGGTTCAGAAGTTGGTTACCAGGATTAGTTCTTCTGGAGAAGAACAAATATCGGTTTTCGTGAAGAAAATTTGGCCGAGTATCCTTTCCTAAAATGAAGAAAATAAGAACTAATACCGGTTTTGGTGTAAACCAGGTATTATTATACCAATCAAACACAACCACAGCCAAACACAATCAAAACAAATATCGGTTTATGTTAAATTATTGCAAATATCGGTTTTTGATGAAGAATGATGAATATCGGTTTTCATGGAGAAAATTGGGCAGCATATAGTTTCGTAAAATGATGAATAAGAGAACAAATACCGGTTTTGGTGTAAACCAGGTATTTTTATGATATTATTACAAAATTCAACCACACACAACAAACTACCACTTTGAAGAAAACCGGTAGGAAAGCCGGTAGGAAAACCGGTAAAGGTGAAGAATGAAAGCCGGTATTACAACTACGAAACCAAGAACTATGAAAACCGGTACGAAAACCGGTAAATAGAGCAGATGCTTAATTTTCAAATTTTAGCTTTGTTGTTTGGAATTAGGTTCTGAAACTTTTCATGGATGATTATGGGAAGGTAATGAGTTGATTAATGATAAAAAGGAATAAACTTTAACATGTTTAAATGGTAAAGTAAGGAAATTTCGGTAAAAAGTAAGAAATCGAAATCTAGCACTAAAAGGAACAAAATAAAGCCATGGAATGGATTTGGATCTTTCACCAAGGTGATTTTGCTCTGATACCAATTGAAAACAATGTTAGATTATTAATTCATGTTAAGTGTGTGCGAGAGAGAATGAGAGAAAATGGGAAATATGGAAAATATATTATGAAGGCTCAACTTGTACAAAGGGTGGTGGAGGGGTATTTATACACAAACTTAATTACACTAAGACCCCTCCACACTTAATTAGATAGGCCCTAACATTACAAAAGTACAAAACTAGCACTAATTTAAATATAAAGCTAACACTCTGAACAATGTTTGTTTCAACCTTAATAAGCTGGTTGTTGGTAATCTGTTGTAATTCTTTGTGACTCATACACTTGGTGCTAAATCTTTAGTCCATGGCTCTCTTGCTCATATATAATTTATTGACTATTTTACCATGTGAATATTGAGCAAACATGTCAGCTGTCAACCTAGCTAACATTGTGTCCGTAATAATGAAAATGGTAGCTCAAAGACAGGTGCTCATGGTGTGAAATTAATCCTTGGAGAAATGTCAATTTAGTCTGTAAAATTTCTCAATGTAATGAATGGATCACAACCAAGAGAATATCATCGATCAAGATTTCTTTGATCTATGAGTCTGTAAAATCTATCAATGCAGAAACAAGTAACATCTGTGGAATCATCTTTTACAGATTTATTGATTAAAATTACTAGAAGTTAAGGTAGTTGAATCTAAGCTCACTAGAAAGCCTAACAGAACCCGGGTGCCCAGTCAAACCCAAGCAAAGGTTGGTGAGGGGAGTCGATGCGCTGTGAGGCCCAATATGTGTGAGGGGTGCATGTTATCATTCTACTGAGCAACAACAAGCCCACCAAGCCAGTTGTTGGAGGGCGATCAAAAGTTTATATGTTTCCATAACAAGGTCGATTTGAAGATTACAAGTTTTTATTTTTAGACCACAAAGATTACTAATTACTACTAACTACTAGTAAGTTTCACATATGCAAAATGAGTAAAATATTAGAGTATCCTCTTTGGGTTCGAGTTTTACTTCTTACAATTGTAAGGTCAGCCCAGATATACTCCCGATTTTACCTAAGGTCTTGAGTTCGATCTTTAAGGATGACAAAACCTTGAGGTATTTCCCTCTGAATACTTGTAACGCCTCATGGTCAACATCTCGTTGTCTAGGGTACGTGCAAGGCTTCACCATTATACGATGAGGTTTCCCCGATGTCGTATACCGACTGAATGTTTGGGGAAAAAAAATTGTAGAGGTGAATTATTAAAGAGTTTTCAAGAATTTAGAGTTATATTACATGCATTTGTGTAATTTATAAGTATGCGTAAAATAATTTGTTGTTAAAAAAAATCTAATAATATATTGGATGAAATAGTAAAAATCATATAGCAACCGATTATATTAACATGTTACAATCTACTTCTATATAACAATCCAATGGAAGGTATGTTGTGGTTGAAAACCCGACCACCCTAATATCAAGACATTATAATTAAATCAACTAATCCTAATTGTTGATTAACTTGATTTGAATTTAGGAAGTTTAACATTTAACTGTTTAATTTGATAATATGTTAGATTTGCATCCGGCTATTTGGCTATTGAATCTGAAAAAAGTGTTGATAAAGATTGGGGGCCAGATGGGGTAAAATAGTCATTTACACTGTCACATGTTAGGCACATGACCAACTTTCGTTATGCTCCGTTAGTCGGAGGTATGGTGAGTGTGCAAATTTGAAAACTCTGAGTATGACTCGCGTAATTAAATTCTTTGAGGTACGAAAAGTAAAATTTCGACACGTACCATTTATGTAATTTACCCTACTTAATATTAGGGTTATTCAGTTGGGCCCAAATTAAATAATCCTTCCCAGAAAAAAAGAAAAAATATTCCCACGAAAATCAACCATATTCCATATTCGTGGGTATATCTCGTCACTTTATTCATTTGTTAGGGGTGCGATCTTCACTTTTAATATCTGTAATTTTAAAAAATATCTAATTGCAAATTTTGCTGATATATCTTTTTGATTAAATTTTACTGTCAGTATATATAAATTCTGTCTCAACAAAAACAATGGAAGTAGCTTCTTCTAATGGCGTCACCACCACCACAAACATTTGCAGTCACTGGTAATCTTAGGGTTTATTATATTTTGTGTATCTATTCATATATTTAGCATGAAATCTTGGATGTTGTGCTGTTAGGTCAAATATATTAAAATTGTAAAGTCGATTACATACTTTGATATGCAAAAACTATTGTTTGTTTTTTGTGTATGAGTTTAACTTTTTGAAAACATAAATTTTATATACACAACATTTTTAATGGCTCTTAAGGGACACGAAACAATCTTTTAGTGATCTAATTGGACGAAAATAGTTCGATGTTTGTAAGGGATAAATGTGAAAGTAAAATACTCGTTGATCGATCCTGCTTAAATACGGGTTGCCGATATACATAAATTATCCTATATCTCGAACGTGTTTTTTTGTTGTTGATAGGATGCTGTAAAGAACGGGTTAAAAAATAGGTGATCTTAACTAAGTTAGGTTTTAACTACCCTTATGTTATATTGTTATCTATGTTATCGGTTTCCTCTGATATTTAAGGCGATTAAGTTGTGTTCGGTAGTTTAACTTTGATTGATTTTGCCATCTAATTATTATCTTTATCAATCAGGTCTGTTAGTTTATCACCCAAAGGGTAGATATCATACACACGAAAATTGTGAAGCTTAAGTCCCATGAGTTTTGCCTAACGGGATAATGTATACATAGGCCACGGAAGTATTCAAATGGCTTCACGAAGTCCACTGATATATTAAAATTACGTATAAGTCATTCATGTATCAGTTTGCTTCGTTTAGGGCACTCCTGAAAGAATGTAGTTATGAATTTTGGTTGCCTGATCACGTCCATGAAAGGAATGTTTACAAGTTTTTGGAACAAACGAAACCAAATTGATACAGGGGTGGCCCGAAATGTTATGTTGAATTTCAGTGGCTTTCTGTAGTTGAGTGGTCTAGGCATGCATTATCCTCACTGAAATTTAAACAAATAGTAATGCTCATGCTTAACGGTGAGGAGACAGTGTTTGTGATCTTCAAAATGACCATGTTTGTACTCTTTATAGAAGGTATGACCATGCCTTAATTTGCTTACCTTCCAACTTTTACTGTAAACGGTAGGTAGTAGCCTGTGTTTCAATCTTGCACCAGGGGGTTGGATACCATGCTATTAAATAATTCTTTCCAAGAAAAAGAAAAAAAGTTCTCAGAAAATCAACCATATTCCATATTCGTGGGTATATCTCGTCACTTTATTCATTTATTAGGGGTGCGATCTTCACTTTTAATCTCTGTAATATCAAAATAATATCTAATTGCAAATTTTGCTGATATTATGATATATCATTTTGAATGAATTTTACTGTCAGTATATATAAATTCTGTCTCAACAAAAACAATGGAAGTAGCTTCTTCTAATGGCGTCACCACCACCACAAACATTTGCAGTCACTGGTAATCTTACTTTTTAGGGTTTATAATATTTTGTGTATCTATTCATATATCTAGCCTGAAATCTTGGATGTTATGCTGTTAGGTCAAATATATATATATATATATATATATATGTATATATATATATATATATATATATATATATATATATATATATATATATATATATATATATATATATATATATATATATATATATATATATATATATATATATATATATATATATATATATATATATATATATATATATATATATATATATATATATATATATATATATATATATATATATATATATATATATATATATATATATATATATATATATATATATATATATATATATATATATATATATATATATATATATATATATATATATATATATATATATATATATATATATATATATATATATATATATATATATATATATATATATATATATATATATATATATATATATATATATATATATATATATATATATATATATATATATATATATATATATATATATATATATATATATATATATATATATATATATATATATATATATATATATATATATATATATATATATATATATATATATATATATATATATATATATATATATATATATATATATATATATATATATATATATATATATATATATATATATATATATATATATATATATATATATATATATATATATATATATATATATATATATATATATATATATATATATATATATATATATATATATATATATATATATATATATATATATATATATATATATATATATATATATATATATATATATATATATATATATATATATATATATATATATATATATATATATATATATATATATATATATATATATATATATATATATATATATATATATATATATATATATATATATATATATATATATATATATATATATATATATATATATATATATATATATATATATATATTATATATTTATATACTTCTACATATATATATAGGCATATACATAGATATACATATACACGGATATATATATATATGTATATATATACATATAAATTTTTTAGGGTTTATTGTCATTTGTCGGTTTCAGGCTATCGAACAATTTTTTGTGCAATTCGGTCATTAAAACCTTGTAAAGTCGATTACTTTGATATGCAAAACTATTGTTTGTTTTTTGTGTATAAGTTTAACTTTTTTGAAAACATATAAACTTTATATACACAACATTTTTAATGGCTCGTAAGGGACACGAAAAAATCTTTTAGTGATCTAATTGGACGAATATAGTTTGATGTCCGTAAGGGATAAATGTAATACATTAGAATTGATTGATCCTGCTTAAATGGGTTGCGGAAATTTATAGCTTAAGTGCCCTGTTTTTACTGCTTAGCATATGCTTCAAGAACAAATTGTCCCATATCTTGAATGTTGCTGATAGAATGGTGTAAAGAACGGGTTAGAAAATAGGTGATCTAAACTAAGTTACGTTGTAACTACCCTTATGTTGTTTATGTTATCCGTTTCCTCTGATATTTAAGGCGATTAAGTTGTGTTTGCTAGTTTAACTTTGATCTATTTTGCCATCTGATCGTTGTCTTACTCAATCGGACGTGTTAGCTTATCACCCAAAGGGTAGATATCACACACACAGAAATTGTGAAGCTTAATGAGGCCCATGGGTTTTGCCAATCTGCTCATCTAGGCAATCACAGACAAATAGGCACAGATACCATTAACTGAACACCTTACATTCGATTAGTAAACTGCGTTTTGTAATACCTCAGGCATACCTCATTAGGGTCTACTCAAGCTCTACTAACCGTTATGTTATATAAGATCCCAAACTGATTGAGCCAAGTCAGTAACCACGTGAGCCACCAAGTCACATGGGAAACTAAGTCAAAATGGGAAACTAAGTCAAAATGGTCGGTTGGTGATAAGCTTTCAAATTAGTCAAGCCAAGAGTAGCAGGTAGCCTACATTAGACGGAACCTCCTCTTTCAGCTCTTTTTGAAACATTTTTGCAAACCAAAGTTTTCCACCATTGTTTTGATTTGTAAGAAACATCGGATTTGTAAAGTTCAGATTAGTTAATGACAAGTACTTTCTTTGTTTATACGTGCTTCTTAATAGGTGTTTATCCTTCGATTCTACGTCAAGAAGGCAACCCTTAATACCTATTGACCAACATACATGCAATGAATGCTCGAAATGCAACTCATCAGTATAAGAAAATGCTTCTTGAAACATTTGGGTAATTACAACACTCATCAACCTGAACACTTCGGACATATAGGTGCAGGCAAGCAAATTTCATCATAGGTTGACCCCCTGTCTCCCCTCGTTACCTGATATCCCCGGGATTCAATGGACACACACACACACACACACACACACACACACACACACACACACACACACACACACACACACACACACACACACACACACACACACACACACACACACACACACACACACACACACACACACACACACACACACACACACACACACACACACACACACACACACACACACACACACACACACACACACACACACACACACACACACACACACACACACACACACACACACACACACACACATACACACACACACACACACACACACACACACACACACACACACACACACACACACACACACACACACACACACACACACACACACACACACACACACAATATCTGCTGGTGCTTATTTTGCTATTAGAATGTCCCATTAGTTTTTTTCAATCATAATATGTTAGTATTCTTCTTTTTTAATGTGAAAAGTTGGAGTGTCTTATGCTTTCTGGTGTCATGTCACATTGGCAGCACATTTTCGCTGCACTAGTCTAATGCACATGTTTGATTTTGGTGGCCGAAAGTAAGTCCAAGTGGTTAGCTATATGTCATTAGTAAGTCCTTTATTGTATCGACCATAATTATGTCCTTATGCCCAATGCCCTTATGACTTATGTTGTGTAAACTAAGCCTAATTGTTAACCTGATGGGTCTCTGTGTTACCTTAACAATAATATGAAAGATGCCTGTTTTTCTCTTTCTATCTTATGCACCCTCCTTTTAAGTTTGTGCCTTTTTCACAATTCTTCTCTTGGAACATTGCTAGCTGTTTCTTTGTTCTTCTTTGCCTGCTTATCTTGAAACAGAAGTGTTAACTATCTTTAGGAAAACAATTCTGCTTGCTCTATGCTATGTAGTTAGAGCGATCTAGAATCAAATATTGGTCAAGGATCGATATTTGAGACATCGGTTATCGTGGTGGCACAGTGGTTAGATAGCGGTAATTTTAATATTATGCAATATCTATATATTTAAAATAATTAATCCATAATACTTGATAAGA
>CM067173.1:80744022-80784022 GCA_034093135.1 Erigeron breviscapus | reverse complement strand
GAAGGATTATATGAACTAAAATTAGAAAGCTAGTATAGGTAAGTAGTGAAAGTAAGTGGCGTATCTAGGAAAATATAATAGGGTATGCAAAGTTTAATAATATTTTTAGAAATCAGATTTTTTGTTGGGACTCATACACATTAAAAGATGTGTTATATCTACTCATTCTTTACATTGCATTCTTGAGATGGTTTTTGATTGGAAAGAAAAGGAAAGGAAAAAAAATGTCCAAAGACATTTTTGAGTTCTTTTTAAAAGAAAAAGAATGGAAAAGAAAAGAAAAGTAGTGAGATTTATTCCTAAATTTTCCTTCCAAATATGGAGGAATTAAGGAGAAAAAACTGATATATTTATTAATCTACCATTGTAACTCAATATGGAGTAAATAACAAGGATATAACTATAAATTATATGAGTTTAATCCTTTCCCATATCAATTTTGTTTTCTTTTACTTTCTTTGATTTAAAATAACATTTTTTTGTTATCTTTTTTTTTCCACTTTATTTTGTTGCTACTTAAAAGCAAAAATATAGTAAGTTTTTCCTTTCATATATAGGTTCATTGGAAAGATCAACTCTCGGGCTGTATCCATGTAGTAAAACTATTTTTTTTCTTTTATCTTCGTTTCCTTCTAAGTCGAGAATGTAATTAACTATTAACCATTCTTTTCTTTTCCTTGAGTTTCTTTTCAAATCAAAAATGCTTTTTACGATTACTATTTTTTCCTTTCATTTCTTTTTTCTTTCCTTTCCTTTCCAACTCTTTCTTTTCTATTTTTTTGTATTATTTCATTTTAGACTTGAAAATGTAATGTTTGGGTATGAATCAATATTTTTTAGAATATGCACTATAGATAACTTTTAGAAACAATATTATATATATATATAAAATTTTAATATTAATATTTTTTCATAGGGTATGCAAGTGCATGCCCTACTCTCCACATAGATACTCCATTGGTAAATAGCTCTGTACATAAAGACCTATTGTTTCATAAAAGCTCCAAACTTTTGTGTATTAATTTACCTAAATAGCCTTAACATCCGTGAATTTTGACTCGTTGACTTTACGTGTAATATGACTAACAATATAGGTTAATGAAGTATTCGGGTCGTTTTGGTGATTAAATGACAATGTGGAAGTCATTTGGGTCGTTTCGTGAATTAAATGGCAATGTGTTGTATTCGGGTCAATAATGTATTTTGATCGGTGTTTAAATGTCTAACGATTGTAATTTGGCTTGAGAAGAGAAACGGGTCGGCCCGTGGGTCATCCACGACCCATCAGCCCTTTGACCCATTCCTCCTCCCTTACCTTTCTCTTTTACCTCTCATTTCTTATCTTTCTCTCTTTCTCTTTTCTCTCTAGACCAAAAGCAAGAACATCTCTAGTTCTTCATTTCTCTAGTATCATTTGGTGTTTTGGGTTTAGATTAACATTAGAATCATAGTCATTTGTACCTCGTTATCGTCATATCGAAGAATCAAAGGTTGAAGTTCTAACTATTTTACCCATTTTGACCTAATTTTGGGTTTGAGCTCAAGAAGGAAGTTTTGGTAAGTTTAATTCATCCCATTTACTTCTATCTATGTTAATTTACTCGTTTCTAGTCATCTCGTACATTTACAAGTTCTAAATCGCCTTAAAAATGAGTTTGGGTCAAATTAGGGTTTAATTAGGGTTTGAACGATTTGGAGAATTTGATGATGTTATGGATGGAAATATGGGTTTGGGTAAGTGTATTTATGCATTAGAATGTCAAATGTAACTTCAAAACGAGTCTTGTAACCTTAAACGTCGATTTAGGGTTTTGGGGTTCTTGATTTTCTGCACTTCTGCTGCTGGTCGTGTTGCTGCCCAGTAAGGGGCGTAACCTACGGCCCTATGGGGCGTAGGTTACGCTAGTTATATTTTGTTGGGGCGTAAGTTACGGCCCTTTGGGGCGTAGCTTACGCCGAAGTTTTACCTTACGCCAAAAATTCTTCTGTTTACGCCCCTTTTCACTAGACATTGCACGGGCGTAACCTACGCCCCTTAGGGCCGTAGGTTACGCCAGTTGTAATTTTTCTGATTTCTTGTTTGACCTAGTTGACTTCCAGAACCCTAATAACGTATCGGGCTTCGATCTAAATCACTTCTTAACTTATTTAACATTGAAACCTAATTAGGGTTTTGCCGAATACTTGATAACTTCGTATGTGTGTGTATGTATGTTAATGTGAATGTATACGATCGATATTTAGGTTTTGGACGCGAAGCGAACATCGAACGACTGTAACTCAACTTTGTATCAAACTTAACTTCTTTGCCGATCAGGTGAGTTTCGTAGCTCCCTACTCAATAGAGATTCGGGCTGAAAAGTGTACATATACGTGTTGTTTGTTTGTCTGGTTGACTTGATTGCCTGTCTAGTTAATTTTTGATTGATTATCGTTTGGTAGACAGTTTTGATTGATCGTGTGATGGTTTACGAATGTGTTTGTGATATTGTAACTCTTTAGGATAGAAGTGCATACATGGAAGTCGGTTTTTCTTTCAAAGGGTTTTAGATGTGGTGGGAAGGCTGCGGGTGACCCTATACATAAGCATCTAGAACTTGATGAAAGTAAAATCCTCCGAAGTATATGTACGCGTTGTCTAGAGTAAATGATGGACTTTGGGATTACGTTTGAGATAGACATGAATGCCTTGATGTACTTGACTTGTGAGATACGTACTTATTCATACTTCTATCGTTGTATTGGTGAACTTACGGATTTATGGTCGTTGATTAAATGGTTGAGTGAGTGATTGATCGATTGGTTTGGTTGTTGGATTGATGAGACGGTTTATTACGTTTGATTGACTTGGTTAAGTTGTTATTATTTTATTACTGCTAGGATAGACGTGCATACATGGAAGTCGGTTTTCTTCAGGGTTGTAGATGTGGTGGGAAGGCTGCGGGTGACCCTATATATAAGCATCTATGATTCCTTAAATGTAAAGGCGTATGAAATGTATGTGCATTGTAGTTTGATTTATTTGTGTTATGATGGTGTGGTGATTGAGATTGGTTAGGTTCGTACTTGGTGTTTGGTTGATGTACTTCCAAGTATACTTACTTGATGAATGGTTCCACGTACTTCCAAGTCTCATACACTTGAGATCGCGCAATGTACGATGTACTACCAAGTTGTTAGACTTGAGAATATTGTGTTTGTAGTGATTTGTTGTTGTCATGGTACACTTAGGTATTATTATTACTGTTATGTTATAACTCTTTAGGATAGAAGTGCATACATGGAAGTCGGTTTTTCTTTCAAAGGGTTTTAGATGTGGTGGGAAGGCTGCGGGTGACCCTATATATAAGCATCTAGGATCCGAGGAAAGTAGAATCCTCCTAAGTGTATGTATGTATAGTTTAATTTGGGTTAATTATCGATGGTTGATGATTGTTGAATTTGTGGTTGGTGTTATACGCGGTTCACACGCAAGCATAATATATTTGTACGCGGTTCACACGCAAGTATAATCTATTTATATACGCGGTTCACACGCACGCGGTTCATACGCAAGTATGACCTGTTTATATACGCGGTTCACACGCACGCGGTTCACACGCAAGTATACTCTGTTTGGTGTATTTTGTGGCATGGTTGATACGAATTTGATATGTATTATAATAGGCATTATGATTGTTTATGTTTTTGGCGTTTGTATTGATATTTACATCATTGTGCACTCTTATTACACGCTTACTTGTTTGGTGTGATCTTGTTGTTGGACGTTATTGTGTTACTTAGAGGCTCACTGTAAGTCATGTCTAGCCTCTACTCGTATATTATGATTATTGACGATGGTTCTTTATGGACCATTACTACGAACTCACCAACCTTGTGTTGACTATGCTTAGTACACCTTTCAGGTATCCAAGTTATTCCAAGGCATGAAGTTTGATCGATTTGTTTAGCTTGCTGTTGAACCCGGACTTGGACTTATATGGATCAAGGATCCATTTGCCTTCTTTTGCTTTGTACTTAGAACCGTTAGCCATCTTATGATGTTCTGTTGTAATCTTTGATGGTGACTTGCTCTGTATGTAATTTTGATACTTGTTTATCTTATTGTATGGATTCACTGAATCCTTTATTTGCATTTAGATCATGTTCTACATTAATTCCACCTTGTGCTATATGATTTCCGTGATATTCTGAGCCTTGTCTTGGGGTGTTACAGAATGGTGGCCCATGCATGGTCGTAGAGAATTAGGCGGTTTGACCTAGACTACGGCTTAAGTTAAAACTTTTCATATAGCATGCATGGTTAGGAAATTCGTGTGCAACGTGACCTTTGTGAACCCTAGAAGGTGTATATAGTGAGTTCGTAGTTAAAACCACTTATGTGATGACTTGAGTTTAATGTGATGAATGTGAATTGAGTACAATGTGGTTAATGTGTGCATTGATTGAGGTGATTGTCGTTGATATGGATTGTTACTATTGATTGGTGCTAGTTGGATGCTTTAGAGCAAAATGAAGTTATGGTATTAACTTAGTATAATATTGTGGCAACCCTAAAAGAACCCGATCAACTCTTTTATGGTCGCTCAACATTATAACAAGTTAATGACATCATGGATTGCGCATGCATGACTTAGAGTATAATAAGGAACCGATATGCTTAATGGAAGTTGATTGGGTGGAGGGTTAGCCGTTGGTACACCCTGTATACATACCTGGTCAATAACTAGAAAGCATATCGAATTCGGATTATACTTGAATCATTCGTGTTAGTTTCTTGGCTTAGTGTATAATAGGGAACCGATATGCTTAATGGAAGTTGATTGGGTGGAGGGTTAGCCGTTGGTACACCCTGTATACATACCTGGTCAATAACTAGAGAGCATATCGAATTCAGATTATACTTAACCCATTGGTGTTAATTGTTTGATTTTATGATGTATTGAGCATGATTACTTGAGTTAATAATGAACAATTGTAATGAAATTGACATGATAATATGCTAAGTAACAATCTCATAGGATTCTAGCACTCTTGCCCTAGCTTAATGATATAAAATGAGTATGTGGTATCGGTATGAGAGCATTGACTACTTGTGTGACTAACATGTGAGCATTTGAGACTAACTCTCGGGTCAACGTGTCACTTGCTTTATAGAAATGGTGAGACCAAGGAGAGCCGGAACGAACTATAGGGCTGAACCGGAAGAACCTCAACCGGAAGCTCAACCGGAGGTACAAGGAGGTAGAGGTAGGGGCCGTGGTAGGGGCCGTGGTAGGGGCCGTGGTAGAGGTCGTGGTAGAGACCAAGGAAGGGGTCGTGGTGAAGTTCCTGAGCCAAACATGGCTGAGGTGATCGCTCAAACGATCACCAATATCATGCCAACCATTATTGCTCAAGTCACGGCAAGTCTTGGGCAGAACAATGTGGCTCAAAACAATGAAGCCCCAGAAAATGTAAATAATGAAAATGCTCAACCTCAGGACGCAGAAAACGAAGAAGAGGAACCAGTGAGAATTGATAACCGCATGCCCATGTATAATCAATATGGGGGATACCGACAGGGATGTATATTTAAGGACTTCAAAAGCTGTGGGGCACCGGAGTTTAATGGAAGAGGTGGTCCCACTGAGTGTATAAGGTGGTTTGAGGAGATCAAGGCAGTGATTGAAAGAAGTCATTGCACATATGACGACCGGATTTCTTATGCATCCGGCATGTTTAAAAATGACGCCTTGAGTTGGTGGAACCAGGAGATAACTTTGGGGCGGACTTATAACTTGGAATGGATCGATTTCAAGAACAAAGTGAAGGCAAAGTTTTGTCCTCCCTATGAACTACAAAACTTGACCATTGAGTTTGCTAATCTCAAAATGGACGGATCTGATTACAAGAGCTATGTTAGACGATTTCAGGAGTTGTCTACCCTCATTCCTCATTTGGTGGATTCCGAGTCTCAGGCCATCCAGAAGTTTGTATTGGGCTTGAATCCTCAAGTCCAATCTTATGTAAACTCTAACATGCCTACTACCTTGGCCGATGCTGTTAACCAAGCCGGGAGTGTGACTGAAGACTTGTTGAGAAGCGGTGTTTTAAGTAACTCCTCAACAAACAAGAGAAAGGAAGTGGGAGAGTCGAGTGGGATGAAGAAAATGAGAAGGTTTGATCCCACGAATGTTAACCGGGGAAGGGTGATGGCGGCAGTTAAGCCAGCGAGGAGGCCTTATGTGGGACCTCATCCTTTTTGTAACAAGTGTAATAAGCATCATCCCACTAACACCCAATGTGGGGCTTGCCTCAATTGTAATCAACTTGGACATTTGGCAAGAGATTGTAGAGCACCGAAAACGGCACCGTTGAATATAGTACCTCTTCAAACCATTCATCCTCAAGGCAACTTTCCATGGGGTACGTGCTTTAAATGTGGAAGCCCTGATCATTACCGAAATAATTGTCCGCAATGGATTGGACAACAAGTTGAAGTGGCGGTCCATCCGAATCAACTCCAAATTACCGGGCCGAATCAAAACCGTGGCCAACAAGGCCATCAAGTTCATCCTCGTGGCCGAGCTTTTGCGGGAATTGGCAATGGAGGCCGAAATGATCCAAACGTTGGTTAAGGTACATTCTTCTTAACAGTCGTTATGTTATGACACTATTCGATATTGGAACAGATTATGATCTCGTTTATCCTAACGTTACTCCTTTGAATTTCGCTCGTTCGTGTGTTTTGGAATTATATGCTTAAGATTTCGGGTGTTTAACGACTCACTAACCAAATTTGGTCAAATACCCCGTGTGTACATCTTGACTCTAGAAGACGACAAACACTTCACGTACGTTGTGCTCTATGATATTAAGGTTCTTGACGATTAAGTGAGTACAATTTGAATACCAACGGTTAATACGGTTCTTAGTTGTGTAGTAGGGTTACTAATGTAGAAATAATTAACGGTAGGGTTTTTAGGGTTTCATGCAAATTGTCAAACTCAAGCGTCCATAGAGCTACCGTCTTAAGAATCTGAAAACTAACGTCATCTCTGATAATCTTGAGTTTCCCGAGGTTTCTCCGGGTGACTTACCGGGCTTGTCCCATCTCGATAACTTAAATTTCATATATGCTTAACTTCCTAACATCGCGCGCGTGGTCAAAACCCTTATAGACTTCTGAGATGCGAATAAGCGTGTAGTGAAAGACGGGAGAGAGATTTGAAGGAAAACAAATTGTGATGGACTTTATTATGAAGTCGCCAAAGACAAGAAATGGGTTGATGGTGGTGGAGATCGCTAGAGTTGAGGCCTAAGTACCCACATTTGTTTAACGATTAGTGATTCGTTGAATTTCGGGACGAAATTCTTTTGACGGGGGAATAATGTAACATCCGTGAATTTTGACTCGTTGACTTTACGTGTAATATGACTAACAATATAGGTTAATGAAGTATTCGGGTCGTTTTGGTGATTAAATGACAATGTGGAAGTTATTTGGGTCGTTTCATGAATTAAATGGCAATGTGTTGTATTCGGGTCAATAATGTATTTTGATCGGTGTTTAAATGTCTAACGATTGTAATTTGGCTTGAGAAGAGAAACGGGTCGGCCCGTGGGTCATCCACGACCCATCAGCCCTTTGACCCATTCCTCCTCCCTTACCTTTCTCTTTTACCTCTCATTTCTTATCTTTCTCTCTTTCTCTTTTCTCTCTAGACCAAAAGCAAGAACATCTCTAGTTCTTCATTTCTCTAGTATCATTTGGTGTTTTGGGTTTAGATTATCATTAGAATCATAGTCATTTGTACCTCGTTATCGTCATATCGAAGAATCAAAGGTTGAAGTTCTAACTATTTTACCCATTTTGACCTAATTTCGGGTTTGAGCTCAAGAAGGAAGTTTTGGTAAGTTTAATTCATCCCATTTACTTCTATCTATGTTAATTTACTCGTTTCTAGTCATCTCGTACATTTACAAGTTCTAAATCGCCTTAAAAATGAGTTTGGGTCAAATTAGGGTTTAATTAGGGTTTGAACGATTTGGAGAATTTGATGATGTTATGGATGGAAATATGGGTTTGGGTAAGTGTATTTATGCATTAGAATGTCAAATGTAACTTCAAAACGAGTCTTGTAACCTTAAACGTCGATTTAGGGTTTTGGGGTTCTTGATTTTCTGCACTTCTGCTGCTGGTCGTGTTGCTGCCCAGTAAGGGGCGTAACCTACGGCCCTATGGGGCGTAGGTTACGCTAGTTATATTTTGTTGGGGCGTAAGTTACGGCCCTTTGGGGCGTAGCTTACGCCGAAGTTTTACCTTACGCCAAAAATTCTTCTGTTTACGCCCCTTTTCACTAGACATTGCACGGGCGTAACCTACGCCCCTTAGGGCCGTAGGTTACGCCAGTTGTAATTTTTCTGATTTCTTGTTTGACCTAGTTGACTTCCAGAACCCTAATAACGTATCGGGCTTCGATCTAAATCACTTCTTAACTTATTTAACATTGATTAAGAGTCTTAGAAGTCACTTAACGTCGAGAACCACTTTGGAAACCTAATTAGGGTTTTGCCGAGTACTTGATAACTTCGTATGTGTGTGTATGTATGTTAATGTGAATGTATACGATCGATATTTAGGTTTTGGACGCGAAGCGAACATCGAGCGACTGTAACTCAACTTTGTATCAAACTTAACTTCTTTGCCGATCAGGTGAGTTTCGTAGCTCCCTACTCAATAGAGATTCGGGCTGAAAAGTGTACATATACGTGTTGTTTGTTTGTCTGGTTGACTTGATTGCCTGTCTAGTTAATTTCTGATTGATTATCGTTTGGTAGACAGTTTTGATTGATCGTGTGATGGTTTACGAATGTGTTTGTGATATTGTAACTCTTTAGGATAGAAGTGCATACATGGAAGTCGGTTTTTCTTTCAAAGGGTTTTAGATGTGGTGGGAAGGCTGCGGGTGACCCTATACATAAGCATCTAGAACTTGATGAAAGTAAAATCCTCCGAAGTATATGTACGCGTTGTTTAGAGTAAATGATGGACTTTGGGATTATGTTTGAGATAGACATGAATGCCTTGATGTACTTGACTTGTGAGATACGTACTTATTCATACTTCTATCGTTGTATTGGTGAACTTACGGATTTATGGTCGTTGATTAAATGGTTGAGTGAGTGATTGATCGATTGGTTTGGTTGTTGGATTGATGAGACGGTTTATTACGTTTGATTGACTTGGTTAAGTTGTGAAGTATATTATTTTTATTAGGATAGTTGTACATACATGGAAGACGATGATACCTTTAATGAGTTGTAGATGTGGTGGGAAGGCTGCGGGTGACCCTATATATAAACATCTATGATTCCTTAAATGTAAAGGCGTATGAAATGTATGTGCATTGTAGTTTGATTTATTTGTGTTATGATGGTGTGGTGATTGAGATTGGTTAGGTTCGTACTTGGTGTTTGGTTGATGTACTTCCAAGTATACTTACTTGATGAATGGTCCCACGTACTTCCAAGTGTCATACACTTGAGATCGCGCAATGTACGATGTACTACCAAGTTGTTAGACTTGAGAATATTGTGTTTGTAATGATTGTTGTTGTCATGGTACACTTAGGTATTATTATTGTGGTTATTGTTATTATTATTATTACTGCTAGGATAGACGTGCATACATGGAAGTCGGTTATGCCTTCATTGGGTTTTAGATGTGGTGGGAAGGCTGCGGGTGACCCTATATATAAGCATCTAGGATCCGAGGAAAGTAGAATCCTCCTAAGTGTATGTACGTATAGTTTAATTTGGGTTAATTATTGATGGTTGATGATTGTTGAATTTGTGGTTGGTGTTTATACGCGGTTCACACGCAAGCATAATATATTTGTACGCGGTTCACACGCAAGTATAATCTATTTATATACGCGGTTCACACGCACGCGGTTCATACGCAAGTATGACCTGTTTATATACGCGGTTCACACGCACGCGGTTCACACGCAAGTATACTCTGTTTGGTGTATTTTGTGGCATGGTTGATACGAATTTGATATGTATTATAATAGGCATTATGATTGTTTATGTTTTTGGCGTTTGTATTGATATTTACATCATTTGTGCACTCTTATTACACGCTTACTTGTTTGGTGTGATCTTGTTGTTGGACGTTATTGTGTTACTTAGAGGCTCACTGTAAGTCATGTCTAGCCTCTACTCGTATATTATGATTATTGACGATGGTTCTTTATGGACCATTACTACGAACTCACCAACCTTGTGTTGACTATGCTTAGTACACCTTTCAGGTATCCAAGTTATTCCAAGGCATGAAGTTTGATCGATTTGTTTAGCTTGCTGTTGAACCCGGACTTGGACTTATATGGATCAAGGATCCATTTGCCTTCTTTTGCTTTGTACTTAGAACCGTTAGCCATCTTATGATGTTCTGTTGTAATCTTTGATGGTGACTTGCTCTGTATGTAATTTTGATACTTGTTTATCTTATTGTATGGATTCACTGAATCCTTTATTTGCATTTAGATCATGTTCTACATTAATTCCACCTTGTGCTATATGATTTCCGTGATATTCTGAGCCTTGGCTTGGGGTGTTACAAAATAGCCTTACTTTTAATGACGAGCAGTGTAGGTAACATGCTATAACATATGTCAATATCACTCATATATCATATTCTGAGCAATTCACTTGTAGACATAAAATGATGAAAGACATCTTTTTTTTTTGAACGACATTCTATTCTACTGCTACTCCTAAATTACACGTAAGCCTGGAAACCAGGACTCTTGAAAAACCCCGATTAATCCACCCTCACAAATGTTGTTTATGGTATTTTATATATGTATTATGTATATGTTAATCTGATTTTTCTTTTATTTATTTTATATATGAATGGGAAACAAATTGTTTTTTTAATGTATTTAATTGAAAAAGAACTCATATATAACACTAGTCTTAATATTCGTATAATATACGGGTTGAGCATATTTATTTCACGATTAATTTTATATATAGATGAAATATGAACATCATATAAAAAATGAATTTTAACCTTTAATTTTCAATAAATTAAACATAGATATAGATGATACCAGTTCATATATGGTTTTCAATTATTAACGTAACTATATGGTATCAAATAAACGAATCATTTAAAATAGTATATTGGTAATTTGCTACATATGTTTAGCATAATTTTTTTTAATGTCTATTTTCATCATTTTACATATTTTATTCAAAGTTTCAACTATGTTTTCAAACACTTAAATATATCTAAAAAGCTTCGGCTACGGCTACTAGTTACTAGCTTACAGCTACTAGCTACCCGCTTACATCTACTAGCTGCAACTAATTTTGCCAAACATATCCAAAATTGATGGGAAATCACAGTCATTTTTTTTGAAAGGCATAGGGTCATTTATTGTGAAGCAGTAAAAGTAACTAGTACTAGCTAGGCATATATCTCTTCAGACGCGTGCGGGCCGTGTTATCGCACCCTTGTTGTCCAGGGGTGCCTTCGTGTTCTAACCGCTACCATACGGCCCACTTGGATGTCACTGCTAGAATTCGAACCACTAATCAACTAACACGTCGTTCTAAAAAAAGAAAATTAAGGGTAAGCAGTAAAAGTAAGTAAAATTGATGGTAACTCACATAGTCACAGGGTCATTTACGCAATTATTCCGGTTCATTTACTCATTTATTCAATCCATTTTATACCCTTTTAAGTTAAACATGGGAAATATATCTATTCAGTCTAGGGTGTATTTTTTTTTCTCAGATAAAATCTCTAAAGGATATGGTTAGATAATCACCTTATTACGTATATACTAGAAGGTAAAATTGGAGCGAACGAGGTTACTTATTGGTTTTTGCACACTTTTTTCTGTTTGGGTTTTCAAACGGTATATTGCAACTTTTTTATGGCCATATCTTGTACCATTATGTACTCTTATTTGGTTTTTGAAAACTTTCTTCATTGGGGTTTTAAACTAATATATTGAAAATTTTCATTCGCCTTTTTTTTCTTTCATTATTTTGGTTTATTGTACATATTAAATATATGTATTCGATACTATAAACTTTTAGATGCATTTGTAGTATTCATTTAAATAAATATCTATTTCATATACCAAAAATTTTACGCTAACATATATAGCGACACATCATAAATATTAAATGTAATCAGAACAGTTGAAACTCCGCAACGCAGAGACGGAAGCTACTGTGGTTTTGCCATTAAATAAATATATATTTGAAACAAACTTATAAATGATAGAATGATTTTTAATTAGGCGTTTGGAGGTTCAACGCAAGTATACTAAAACAACACAACCATTTCAAACCGAAATTGAGTTCCCGCAATGGGGGGCTCAAACTATACTAGTTTTATCTAAATTGGTAAGTTTTGAAAGCCTTGTTTAATTTGTAAAATAGACCTTTTTTGTTTATTTAGGTAAATATCTCATATTTAAATGTGAATTTTAAAAATGAAAGCATATGATGCTAAAGTTTAGGGAGGTGATATTCGTACCATTATTTTTGATTGATTTACCCCAATGTACAACTTTTACAGCTGACTGTACAAACTAGTAATGCACAATTGTGGTAAATTTATCAAAAGAAGTGATACAAATATCACTTTCCTAAAGTTTAACTTAAATATGTTATTACTTTTTAATTAACTAACATTATATTAAATCTTACCCTTATGTCATATGAAATGTTGCACCATCCGAAAAGTCCATGGGTCTAGCCGTATTCCTATTTCCTATGCCTGAAACCTTTTCGAATAGGAGCCTCTTCCTTACGTCACATTAGTGTCACATCAGTTTTTTTTCTTCAAGAACACCTCCTCCCAGTAAGAACCTTTTTCACTTAAATGTGAGGTTGTCTCACACCCAACTTGGGTGAAAAACCACTCACATACTATTTTTTATTCCATAAAAATCATGGGGGCCCCTTCATTTATTAAATATACAAAAAATATTTTAAAAATAGTATGTGAGGGGTTTTTCACCTAAGTTGGGTGTGTGACAGCCCCACACTCACTTTTCCCAATATATATATACACTAAAAATATTAAATACGTACTATGCCTTTAAAGTATTAGTTATGTGAAGAAATCTTTCTTATATATATATATATATTCTAAAGTTGTAATATTGAAATCAATGCTGGAGATGGAATTGATGATGCTAATTAGGATTCTACTACTTGGTAATTAGTAAATTGTTAGGAATAAAGATGATGATCATTGGTAATTAGTAAACTGAGATGGAATCCATGCTGGGGCTGTTGATAGTAATTGTAATTCATGGGATATTTTGGGTCTTCAATTCATGGCAATTCAATGATGATGATTTTAATTCATGATTTTTTGGTATTCTGCAATAATTCATGATTGCTTGATTTTCCTGCAATTAAAAGTTATTAGGGCAAGAAACTCCCATGGTCTGGCAGGCTAAAGATCTGTCTTCAATTCATAGTTGGTTTGTATCCCTACAATTAAAGGTAATCTTCTCCATGGAATCTACCATAACTACTTTAACCAAGAAGTTTGAGAGATTCTTCTCCTTGAGAAATGAATCCTTGACTGATACTCACACCCGCTTTAATGTTTTGGTTAATGATTTAGCTGCATTAGGAATTACTAAGAAAAATGATGTTTTGAAAAGAAAACTTCTTGATTCTCTACCACCTAAATGGAATAACTATATTTCCTCTGTTAAGCTGAGTTCTATTTATCAAGATCTTGATCTCCCTGGACTCTTTGGTTTACTTCATAACCAAGAGTGTTCAGAGGCTGAAAAGTTGATTGCTATGGGTGATTCTTATAGTCAGCCTGCTACAACACTTGTTGCTTCTATGACTGAACACCCTAGCTCAATGAGTAATGAGATCAAACCTTGTTCTAATGATGCTGTTCCTGTGATTTCTAACACTAACTCTGTTTGTTCTGAATCTGAACTTGAACCATCTGATGATGATGGTCTGGAGAATGTTGTAGCCATGTTGGCTGAAAGGGTGAGAACTGGAGCCTTTCGAAAATACAAAGTAAGAGGAAAGACTGGCCAAGCTGATAAGACCAAGAAGCCATTTGACATGTCCAAAGTCACTTGTTACAAATTTGGCAAGACTGGACACATGGCAGGAGATTGTAGATCTAAAGAGTCTTCACAAGCTGGGCCATCCAAAGGTGGAAGAAGTGAAAAATACTTGATGTGTCGTTTGTGTATAATGAAAAGCGGTCAAGTTTTAAATTTATAAAATCAAGGAAATACCAAACTAAACACACACTCACGGACAGTGGATCCGTTCGTTTGTAATATAGCTATTAGGTAAGACCAGGTTCGTCCGCAGAGACTATGTTTAAGAACTAAGCAAGATCAAGTAATACTAAGATTGGTTGGGGGTTTTGTGACCGAGTTGTCACGTTGCTTTTAAAAGTTAGTTAGCAGAAATAAATCAAGTTAGTAATTCCGAGGAATTAATCGAAAAGAGTTTTTTGGGATTTTCTGATTTTTTTGATTTTTTTGGATTTTTGGGTTTTTCTGATTTTTTTTTTGGATTTTTCGCGATCTGGTGTGCGGGCTGACTCCAGGAGCGGCGCTGGCTAAGTGGGAGTGGCGCTGGACTGATGGGAGCGGCACTGGCCAAGCCTGAGCGGCGCTGGACTGCACAGGTGCAGGTCCAGCGGCGCTGGTCTTCAGTGAGCGGCGTTGGGAAACCCATATGCTTACCCAGCGGCGCTGGAAGTCTTCTAGCGGCGCTTGCGAGTCATGTACTTGCTTCGACGTCTGATTTTCCTTCACGATTTGATTCCGGCATTCCCCCACACTTAGCTTTTGACCAAGTGCATGGTTTTCTTCAGACTACAAAACTAAATACTCCTGCACACTTCAATCAAAATATCAAAATGGAAATAACAAGCTAAAACAATAAAATAAAAACGAAATACGATTGCAATAAGTTACTTGTTTCCTTGATCCGTTGAAAGCTTGCATCTGTGATTCTAAAGATATAACTCATACAAAACAGGTCACAAATGATATAACTAAAAACAATTTACTTAATTGCAATTAGTCACATATTCCTAAAAACAAAAACAAAAATAAAAATAAAAATAAAAATAAAAATAAAAGAAGCGCTAAATTTACCGAGTCTTCAGCCGGACTCTTACCCCAATCTTACCATGGCGGGGTTTTAAACGCCCCCACACTTAAAGTGTCGGGCGGTTTACGCGAATAAGGTGAATAATATGTGAATCTAATCTTAATCATTACCCAAACCATTTCATTCACCTTATCAAAATTTGCTTTTAAGATGTTAAAAATATTTGATTTCTTTTTAAAACTCATCTTAAAAATCCAACTTTTCATACGAACATATAAAATTTTGAAAATACCGTTATAACACATTATTTTCAAGTAAGTGATTTGAAAGCTCATGTTCATGGATTTGAAAGGTTTGGGAGCCAACGGGTCCGGGGCTAGTTTCAAAAATATCAAGTAGTGCATGTAATTACTACTAGCCCTAAGAGTACTTAACTTAATGCAATTAACACTGTAATTTAAATCACAATAAGTAAGAGTAAGAATGCTCCCTGGATTACCCGAGTTGGGTTGCAAATGATCTTGTCTCATGTCCTCGAATTCAGCTATCGTTAGAGCCGTATGCCCTTTATCCGGCTCTTTCTTTCGTGCCATGATCTTCTTGAAAAATTTCAGCGGCTTTGGCACTCCTGCAAACGAATCAAAGGAAAGCATTTTAGTAAGTAATAAATGAAATAGATTCGAATGCTTACCTGTTTCAAGCTCCGTTTGTTGTAGAATAACTATCCGGATCTGATTGGAAGTCCATTCTGGGGTCAAAACAAACTTAGAAAGCGATTGCGTCTGAAACGGGCCTGCCAGCGCGCTGGCTGTAGGTCCCAGCGGCGCTGGTCAACTTCTGATTGAAACAGGAGTCTACCAGCGGCGCTGGTGGAGTTCACCAGCGGCGCTGGCTCTTCCGAAACAGCCTCTGATTTTTCGATTTTGTCCGTTTCTTCTCCGTTAAGCTCCTGTTTGCATCTGGTTTCCTCTTCATCTTCCATTGCACAAGTTGGAACAGACTCTTGGATTTCTTGTACCTTCTCTTCACTTGTCTGATCTTCTTGAATCATGCTCTCAACTTGTGAACTTTGTAAGTGTTAGGACCAGTTTACTGGTAAACTGGCCAGTCTCCAGTTGCACCTGGAGACCCAGTGAAACTGGAGACCCAGAAGATTTGTCCAGAAATATATTAAAGTCCAGTTGCATCGTACAGTCAACGCAACTGAAGACTTCCTCCAGTTGAGAACTGACCAGTTGAAGAATCCTTCCAGTTGAAGTCGAAGACAACAAGTGGAAGATAGAGAATGACAATGGCAGCGAAGCCCAGTTGACATTCTAGTCAGTTACAAACTGGAGACCGTCAGTAGAAAGCTCTTACAAAGCTTTACACTGATTACGAGGAATTGACTTTTATGCTTTATGTACTTTTACCCGGATAATAAGATTTATCTTATTATTTAAGTACAAAAAGGTACATAAAGCTGGTTGAATAAAGTTGCTTTATTCTGCAACTTTACACAGCATTTTAAGGAATTAAATGCTATTCCTTAAATGCTCTCAACCATATTTGTACGGCCAAAGTTAACATCCCAATGTTAACTTTGCCTATAAATACAAGTCATTGCACACCAAGAATATTACTTCTTCAAACACACTTCGAAAGAATTCACACTTTGCATACCTGCAATATTCTTGGTGAACTTGTGCAATATTCTCTCAATCAAAAAAGGAACATTTCACAACTTTAAGTGTTTCGATTGTTTAGAGAAATTCCAAGTGTAGATCAATTGTAGTTCATAGGTTGTTAGGATATTTACATACTTTGTATTATCTTGGTTCCGCAACAACCTTGTAATTTATTTAAAGTTAATAAATAAATTACACTTGAAAATTACATATTGTCTCACCAATTTACTTTAAGTATTTTACTTTATTGCATTGTTCTTTACTTATTGTCACTTAATAAGTAATCTATCTAGAACTTGGTATATACTCTTTGTAACTGGTCGTCTCCAGTTCAGAGCTTATATTGCAAAGTAACTTCACCATCGACATTGAGGTGTCTTCAGGTAGTACCATCTATTGAGTTGGGACTTACAAGTGGTATCAGAGCAGAAGGCTAATAAACTTTCCTAGATCTGCTAAGATGAACACTACTGAAGGTGGAGATGGTTCTGGTCAAGGTGAAAACCCTTTGAATACTAATACACCACCTTTTCAAAATGTTAATACTAACCCTCCTCCTCCTACTGCCCCAAATCACGTCCATGTACATTATTTTAACACTCCTGTTCCAAAATTTGATGGAAACAGTGAGACCTTTGGTACATGGAAGGCCAGAATGCTTTTGCATTTCGGTGGGATAGAGAGGTATATGTTGAAAATCCTTAAGGATGGACCATATATACCCATGTCTCTTGGGGTAAGTCCTCTTCTAGATCCAACTGGAAGAAGAGGTTCAAGAGAAAAGCTCGAAGACCACTGGTCTGATGAGGATCGTAGACTTGTAGATCTGGACACCAGACTCAAGAACATGATCCTTGGAGCTGTTCCTGAAGATCTAATTCCAACACTTGTGTTGTTCCCCAGTGCAAAGTCAATGTGGGATAAATTAGTTATTCAGTTTGAAGGAGGTGATGACACTATTGTCACCAGGAAAGTTGCCTTGAACAAGAAGTATGAATCCTTCTTTGCTCTACCCAATGAAAGTCTAACTGGTACATACACCAGATTTTCTTGCCTCATTAATCAGCTGAGAGGCTTGGGTGTAGAGAAGGATAAGGATATTCTTCTTGAGAAGTTTTGTGATATTCTTCCTTCCAAATGGGAAAACATGGTTCTTGTCTTAAGACAAGGTAAAACCTTGCACAGCCATACTCTTGCATCACTCTATAGAGCCTTCAGATTCACTGAAGATAATAATGCTGCAAGACTGGTGGCTGAGCAGGATGCCATGAACCATGCCCAGAGTTCCAAGGTTGCTAGTGTACCTGAGCGACCTTGTGCTGCCTTAATGTCTGCAGAGAGTGTCCAGGCACACTCAATGAAGGAGATGTTAAACAGTTTCTTGAACTCTGGTCTAACCACTGAAATCAGTGATGGTTGTGATGAAACTGACGATGATGATCTGGTAGCCATGATTGCTAAAACCTTTAACAGGTTTAAGCATAAATCTAAAAGATTTAATGGCCCAAATAATGCTTCCAGCTCCAGCTCTCTGGATAAAACCAATCTTACCTGCTATAAATGCGGTAAGAAAGGTCATTTATGAAGGAATGCAGATCTAGTCAGATGAACAACCAAACTGGTCCCTCTGTCCCAAATTTCAATCGGCCTGATGATAGCTACAAAGCTAAATATAAAAAGCTTAAGGCCCAGATTGCCTTCCTGTCCATGGAAAAAGAAAAGGATCAGTGCTTAATGGCACAAACTGAGGGAAAATGGGAGTACTCTGATGACTCATCAGCTGATGAAGAAGAGGAAAGGGACATGTATTTCATGGCCTTGGAAGATCAACAGCAACATGTGGCAAAAGAAGATGTCATCACTGGAAGATGGGTGGACATCATTTTGAAGAAGGTATGTGATTATGACAACCAAGTTGACCCTGAACTGAAACTGGACCTTGCTGAATCATTAAGTGGTGATTTGGCTTTTGTGGAAACTGTTAGAGCAGATAGTGAAAGATATCTTGACACTATCTTAATTGAACTAAACAATGTTAAACCACAACTGAATGATTTACAAAGTGTCCAGTTGGCTCTCAAGGAGTCAGTTTTAAAAATTGAGGCTTTGGAACTTGATAATCAAAAATTATTTTTTGATCTTGAAAAAGAACAAAAGATTATCAAGTCATGGGTAAAAGCATCTGGAAAGAACTTTGATGCATTTTCTAGAACTATTGATGCCCAGAAGAATGCATGGAAATCTGGAGATCTGGAGATGGCAACTCTCATACCAGATCTTCATGCATTGCCTCCAGCTCTCAGGGTTGAAACTTCTTATGATCAACCTGAAGCTGTTAAAACTGAACCCATTAAGACCACCCCCATTGAGGTTAAACCTGGAGCCAAACAGGCTAAAGCTCCAGTTAAAAAGGCCACTGGTAACAAGCCCTTACCTCAAAAGTCTAAGGTGCCCAAGACCCAAAAGACTAAAACTCCAGCTGAACCAAGGTCCAAGGTTCAGTTGCCTGATGAAAACAATATTTTGTTTAAACTGGAAAGTCAACTCCAACTTTTGTCTCGACAGGTTCAGAGTTGTACTGCCCGGATTAAAAATCTGGAAGGAGGTTCATCACCTCCAGTTTTAAAACAAAATATTAAACCCCCCCTTTCAAAACCTAAACAAAAGAATGTTCCATCTGGAACTAAATCTGGTAAAAATAAGGGGAGCAGGTATCAAATACCAATCGTTTTTACTCCTGCACCTGGATCTGGTGAAAAAGATCCAGATGTAGTCTTTAGTTTACCTCCACAACAATCAACTGTGACTTCTGTAGAGAAGTCCAGTGAACCCATCAAGAAAAGATGGGTTCACAAAAATAACTGATGATTTTTGTGGGTATGCAGGGCGATCGAAAGAAGAATATCTGGTATCTGGACAGTGCTGCTGGCCGGACTATGACCGGATGTAAGCCCCTGCTTGAAGAGTTCACTGTCCAAGATGGACCGACAGTGACGTTTGGTAATGATCAAAGTGGAAAGACTGAAGGATATGGTGTGCTCAATAATGGACAAGTCGAATTCAAAAGAGTTGCATTTGTGAATGGTTTGAAATACAACCTGATCAGTGTCAGCCAACTTTGTGATGATGGCTTCAGAGTTTTGTTCGATATTACTCAAGGCACCATATTTAACAAGGATTGGAAAGTGGTGATGGTTGCACCAAGAAAAGGTAATGTGTACATCATGGATATGGAACCAGCTCCAAAAGAGCAGTGCTTCTATACCAAAGCTGATGAGGACACCAACTAGCTGTGGCATAAAAGATTATCCCATCTTAATTTCAAAAATATTAACAAGTTGTCTCGCAAACAACTGGTTGATGGGATACCACAGATTCTTTTAATAAAGAAAAGCCATGTCCAGGGTGTGAGATGGGCAAGCAGAAAAGGGGCAGTTTCAAAACTAGGCAAAACTTTAGCATCACTGAACCTCTTCACATGCTACATATGGATCTCTTTGGTCCAGTGAATGTTCAAACTAGAGCTGGAAAGAAGTACACTCTAGTTGTGGTTGATGAATTCACCAGATACTGTTGGGTAGTATTCCTCAGATCCAAAAGTGATGCACCTGCTGAGATCATCTCTCTCATCAAAAGAATTGAACTCAAGTATACTCGAAAAGTTTGTCAGTTGCGAAGTGATAATGGTACTAAATTTCAAAATAAGGTACTTGAAACATTTTGCAATGACACTGGCATCTCTCAAAACTTCTCATCAGCACACTCTCCAGATCAGAATGGAGTTGTGGAAAGAAAGAATCGCACACTGATAGAAGCAGCTAGAAGTATGCTATCTGAATCAGGTCTTCCCACCAGTTTTTGGGCTGAAGCAGTTGCAACTGCTTGTCACACCCAAAACCGGTCAGTTTACATCAAGAGACATAAGAAGACTGCCTATGAAGTACTCAGGAATCGTAAACCAAATATTGGATATTTTCATGTATTTGGTTGTCCAGTTTATATTTTAAACGATTCCAGTTAGCTTGGAAAGTTTGATGCAAAAGCTGATGAAGGGGTATTTTTAGGTTATTCAGATATTCGAAAGGCCTTTAGAGTTTATAATTATAGACTCCAAAATGTTCATGAGACAATTCATGTCACATTCGATGAATCAACTAAAGCAATCAACAAAAGACCAAGCCTTGATATTTCTCCAGTCATTCCAATAAATTTTGGCGAAACTGACCAAGTTCATCAGTCAGTTGTTTCACCAAAAGATGTTTCCAGTTACAACAAATTGGAACCAGTTAAGAAGAAGAACAGCACCAGTGACACATCATTCTATCCCTCCATCAATTTCAACTTACCACAAGAATTGGTGATTGGATCTGATGTACGTGCCACTCCAATATCAGCACCAGTTCAAACTCCAACTTCTCCAGTTCTTCAAGAAATACCTTCTAATGAAGAATTTCATGATGCAAATCGTGACCTCATTGACTCTGATGAGGACGTAGAAGTAGTTTGGACAGATCCTCCTCCAGAAGCTGCTGCAACTGAAGAAGATCGTCAGGTGACTTGCACTGATATTGTGTTACACCAGCCTAGTCAATATACTAGATGGACTCGAGCACATCCAATTGAACAGATTGTGGGAGATCCAAATAGTGGGGTTCAGACTAGAAGAGCCACCAGTGAGCAATGCTTAAACGTCACTTTCTTATCTCTAATTGAACCAAAGAAGATTGACGAGGCTATGGCAGACCCAAGCTGGGTGGAAGCTATGCAAGAAGAGCTCGTCCAGTTTGAAAGGAACAATGTTTGGGAGCTTGCTCCTTGTCCACCAGGGTTAAAGAAAGAACCCATTGGTACCAGATGGGTGTACCGAAACAAGATGGATGAAGATGGCCATGTTGTAAGAAACAAGGCCAGATTAGTTGCCCAGGGTTATTGTCAAGCAGAAGGCGTTGACTTTGATGAAACTTTTGCTCCAGTTGCAAGACTTGAAGCCATCAGAATATTTTTGGCTTATGCAGCCCATCTGCAGTTCAAGGTCTTCCAGATGGATGTCAAAAGTGCGTTCCTAAATGGAACATTGGAAGAAGAAGTTTATGTTAAGCAGACTCCAGGCTTCATCAACGAGAAGCATCCTCACTAGGTATATAGACTGAACAAAGCTTTGTATGGTCTAAGACAAGCCCCAAGAGCCTGGTATGATACTTTAACTAAACATCTTCTTAAAAATGGCTTTCAAAGAGGTGCAATAGATAATACCTTATTTATCTTGAAAGAAAGAGGTAATATCTTATTGGTACAAATTTATGTTGATGACATTATATTTGGTTCAACTGATGATGCAATGTGTAAAACGTTTTCTAAAATCATGTCATCTGAGTATGAGATGAGTTTAATGGGAGAATTAACATTTTTCTTAGGTCTTCAGATTAAGCAAACTGAAAATGGAATTTTCATAAACCAAGGAAAATATGTCAGAGATTTGTTAAGAAAATACAAATATGATTCAATTCCATCGAAAAACACACCTATTGCAGCACCATTAAATTTGGACTCTGACCCAACTGGCAAACCGGTGAACATAACTGACTATCGTGGTATGGTTGGTTCACTGATGTATTTAACTGCCAGTCGACCAGATATAATGTTTGCAACATGTCTATGTGCCAGGTTTCAGGCTAACCGTAAAGAATCACACTTGCACGCTGTTAAGCGTATCTTTAGATACCTGAAAGGGTGTCCTAATCTTGGTCTTTGGTACCCCAAAGGCTCAGGATTAGATCTAATGGGTTATTCAGATTCAGATCATGCAGGTTGTAAGATAGATAGAAAATCAACAACTGGTGGTTGTCATTTCCTTGGAGGAAAACTGGTAAGTTGGACCAGCAAGAAGCAGACATCAGTCTCTATGTCCACTGCTGAGGCAGAGTACATTTCTGCGGCCAGTTGCTGTGCCCAGATTCTCTGGATCAAGAACCAGTTACTAGATTATGGTCAAAAGTATACAAGGACCCCAATCTTTTGTGACAATACCAGTGCAATTGCTATATCTCATAACCCAGTGATGCACTCCAAGACAAAGCATATTGACATCAGGTATCATTTTATTCGTGATCATGTTATGAAAGGAGACATTGAAATTAATTTCATCCCCACTGACAAACAGCTCGCTGATGTTTTTACAAAACCTCTTGATGAGAAAACCTTTAAACATCTCATCAGCGAACTGGGAATGTTAAATCCTTAAAACTGGAGATTTCTTTGTTATTGAACGCGTCAGTGACACTGATAAAGTTCTCCAGTTGAGGAGGTCCAGATAATCTTTGCTCGCCAGGCTATCGAACGCCTTTGTGATACTATCCTGGCACTAATTGATTTCTGGATCATCATTTTAGGGGGAAAGACTCAAAAATAATTTTCTGACTAAAATTCGTTTTTGTTTGAAAATGGCAACTAGAGAACTCTCCAGTTGGAAACTGGCACTGGACTAATCCTCCAGTGACCAGATTCAGTCTTGTCTTATTTTTTATAACGTTAGAAATACTTGGTCAATATTTGTCACACGTGATGGTACTCGAGTGTTTTAAACCACTTGGTATCGTCATCTGACGTGTTTAAAGTCATTTTGGTAAATGAACACTGTTTGTATTGGGAAAATTAATGTTAGTGGGCGCGTGGGTAAGATAAGCCGTCGTAGCATTTAATGCTGACACAATTAATTATGTTTTTATTTCAAAATTCAAACTTATTTTGTAAAAATATTTACAAAATTGATTTTGTTAATAAAATATAATTTTTGGTATTACATTGGGATCTTGAATTCCTTATAAATACCCTTATTTACTCCGAACACATTTACTTTCCTTCACATTCTTTCATTTACTTCCCAATCATCTAAAATTGCTTCATTTCTCTCTCTGCTTCATAAATCAAGAACCCTAATTCCTAAATTTCAATTTCATTTTCAAATGGCTCCTAAATCATCCCGTTCAAGAGATGTAAATCTCTTAACTGTTCCATATGCTCCTTCACCAGATGTCAAACCGGCATCTGGTGCTCCTAGTAACACTTCGCTCATCAAACTCAATCCAAATAATCCGATGGCAAGTTTACAAGGATCTCAAGGGTCCAATACCCTTATTGGAAGAATTCAAATTTTTTTGAAGGATTCTCCAATAGGACCCTCATTCTCTCTAAACCCACGCAAGATGTTTCACGACTACTTGTGTGAGTTTTGGTACACTGCCACTCTTTCTTCCGATTGTTCTTCCATCACTTTTACATTAAAAGGTGGAACAATCCAGTGTACCTTGTCCGCTGATGTGTTGAGGGATGCCTTACACCTCAACTACTAGAGAGAGGGTGAATCTCCAGTTGTCTTACCCCCAAACGTTAATTTTCGCCAAGTCCTCCTTGAAATGGGACATAAGGAGTGCTTGGAGAAAGGGGTTTTGAAGACGAAAGATGCGATGACCATGAAGGGTCTTACACCTTCATGGAGGTATTTTTTCATCCACCTGGTGGAGAGTATGGGTGGGAGTTCTGGTGGTCTTGACCAGATTAACTCCGCACAAGCAGAGATGGCATACTGCTTGTGGAATGGATTGAGAGTAGACTTTGCTGATATCCTGTTTAGAAGCCTAGTACAAAAACTGAAGGGCACCAGGGGAGTTTGTATCCCCTTCTCAAGGTTTCTCTCTCTTTGCTTTCTACAAATTCTGGGCAGTGAAGCATACTTAAGCACATATTCACCTTACACTGTGCCAGATTTGTTGAGGAATTTAGACTCTCTAGTATCTGAAGCTGGAGAGGTCGAGATTCCAGATCGAATGCAGCTGGCATTCGCCAAAACTGATGCACCAATTCTAGGTGAGTCAGAAAGACAACTAGGCGGGCCTCAAAATAATGAGGGACCCTCCAGTTCGTCTAATGTTATGGTTGAGGATAGAGCAACCATAACTGAGGCAACTCCAATAACATCTATCCCTGGTGAAGATACCTCGGTATCTGATCCTCCAACAGATGCACCCAACCAGGAAACTAGGGAAGGTCATCTGGAGACTGATCCTTCTGGTCAGCCCTCAGTTACATTCATGGATCTGGACATGAATGTTAATGACGAGGAAATCCTTATAGAATCTTCGGATTCTGAAGGTACTGCTTCAGACTTGGAGATTTTTGATTCTGTTGTACAAGATCAAAACCCTTCATCTCCAGTCTCGCTTCCAGATGCATCAATTTCACTTTCACCATCCCAACAAAATGAGCCTACAGATATTCCATTCCCAACTTATAACTATATGTCTGGAAACAGACGTATGACACTTTCACCATCTGGGCAATTCTCACTCCTTCGAGAAATGCCACCCCCACCACCGCCGTTGTTCACACCTGAGCATTCTCAGCATGAACAACACATTGAAATTCCAGTCCTTTCTTCTACCACCACTCCTACTATTTCTTCAACTACTGGACTGACAACTGGGAGACTTCTCTAAGTTTGCCTCCTCCAGTTGCTCCAGTAGAAACTGCTGCTGGTCCAGTGACACCTTCTCCTCCGTCACTGGACAGTCAAGTTGTCTCTGTACAAGCCGATCTCCAAAACCTTCTCACCAGGGTGGAGGAGATTCAAAAGACACTTGACAAAAACACCAAGTCTTTCTCCAGATACCACAAGGATCACTTGACCAATATTAAAGTGGTTGATCTGGGGATTAACAAGTTTTCATCTAATGAAGACTTGGTGTTGAAGAAGCTAAATGAGTTGGTCACTGGCTGCAACAATCTGGCAGGTACTTTAAAAGAAGCCTTTGACCTCACTCAGTCCAAGGTCACAACCTCAATCTCCAACTTGTTGGGCAACACTGTTAGAACATCAGAAGTGGATTTAAGGGAGATTGAAAAACAGGTAAAGGAATTGGTTGACAAACCTGGGTTGAATGTGACTGAACTTGGAGAGCAGTTAATGACTTCAGTTGGTCAGAAGATAGATGATACGCTGGTGCAAGAGAAGCACAATTGATTGAAAAGGTGATGTCTGAGATCACCAAGCTGGCCACTCCTCAGGTTGATCTGGCCCCACTCACAAAAGATCAACCAGTTGAGGGGCAGCATTGATAACTTGAACACCCAGGTATCACTTCATGCTCAATCTTTGGATAAACTGACAACTGAAGTAGAAAGTTTGAAGAAGAAGGATGAAGAAGTTAAGGATAAGGTGGTTTCTGGTTTGGATGAAGATTCCAAGATTTTAAATGAATTGAAAACTGGTCAGGAATAAGTTGCAGCTAATGTTCTGACCCAGTCTAAAGAAACCAACCACCTTTGGAGATCTTTCAGGATGATGTGCACAATCTTCAAAGAATGCAAGAACATGCAATCATGGCAGCCTCTTGACCGGTTGCCAGCTCACCATTCTGAATGGGAAGTGATTAGGGCAGGTCTAGATGCTGCCAAGGGGGAAAGAAGTGCAGTTCTTGCACCAATTGCAACTAAAAGCACTCCATCTGGAAATCAATCTGGTAGGGAAATGATTGTAGCTGCCAGTACTAAAGCTGGTGAGCAAAGAACTGGTGAAACTGGTGATATAAGTGTTAGGGGGAATGTTGTGGATAAAGGAAAAGGTTTGGCATCTGATGTATCTGCCCAGCCGACCACTGATGTACCAATGTTAGAAACTGGCAATGCTGATGTACTTCCTCCAGTTTCTGAAAGTGTAAGCAAACAACTGGCTAGACTTGGTAATCAAATAAAAGAAAGAAAGAAAGATGAAACAAGCCAACCAAGTTGAAGCCAGAGCACATCTTGCACAGATCAAACTGCTTGATATTAGTGATGCTCATCTTTTGGGAATCACTAAGGAGGAGTATGCCAGAGTAAAGAATGATCCCAGGATAGTTGACCAGTTGAAAGAAATGCTTGATGTTGAACTGGACAGACACTATCCTGATGATGAAGCTGAATTTGATGCCAGAAGCTTGAATATATCAGTGGAGAAGGCTAAAGAGAATAGGGCCAGTGGGATTCTAAAAAGAATTGAACATGTTAAGAAGGTTGTGAAAAAGGTATTGAATCCACCAAGGAGGATCCCTCAACCAAGAAGACCACTGACAAGAGATGCTGACCTTAGAACCTTCATTGAACCAGTTGGTGAAGTATCAAATGATGACATCAAGTCTGCTGTACTGGCTGCTGGAGCTGGGAGTATTAAAATAACAAATGAATCTGAAGCAAGAAGCTATTACTCCCAGATCATGGCAACCAGAAGACATAGTGGGACTATCAATGATGTTAATGTAACCATTAAGCCAGGCACCAAGCACTTTCAAGTTGAAGTTAGTTATACCAGAGGGCCACTGGTTAAAACTGACAATCCTGGTGCAATGCAGTATGGGTTCACTGAATGGGTTGAAATGGTGAATGTTTTGGATGCAAAGGCACAAAAGAATAGGTTTGAGAAAGCATGGGTGAACTTCTTAAGGGGCAGATTCAACATAAAGAAAATCTGGAGCTAAAGTTGAATATTGATCCTGAAGACTCTCAGCCTATCTCTTCAGTGACCAAGAGAAGAAGAACTGGCGAAGGGCCATCTCATTAAGTTCTCTTTTCATTGTATCTACTTGTAATTTTATTTACATTCTGTAACTTGTATAAATTTCATTTCCTTGTATAAATGAAGTTACCAGTTTGTAACCACAAGGTAGATAACAGATTAGATCTAACAAACTTAAAAGAAAAACCCAAGGCATTTATTGATCTATAAAAATGCCTTGGAAAACTTAGATAGATTTAATCGAACAAGTCTCTCCAGTTCACACTTGTACATATACAAGAACTGAAAAAGACTTGCCAATATTTCTAGACAAATAGGGGGAATTTGTTAGGACCAGTTTACTGGTAAACTGGCCAGTCTCCAGTTGCACCTAGAGACCCAGTGAAACTGGAGACCCAGAAGATTTGTCCAGAAATATATTGAAGTCCAGTTGCATCGTACAGTCAACGCAACTGAAGACTTCCTCCAGTTGAGAACTGACCAGTTGAAGAATCCTTCCAGTTGAAATCGAAGACAACAAGTGGAAGATAGAGAATGACAATGGCAGCGAAGCCCAGTTGACATTCTAGTCAGTTACAAACTGGAGACCGTCAGTAGAAAGCTCTTACAAAGCTTTACACTGATTACGAGGAATTGACTTTTATGCTTTATGTGCTTTTACCCAGATAATAAGATTTATCTTATTATTTAAGTACAAAAAGGTACATAAAGCTGGTTGAATAAAGTTGCTTTATTCTGCAACTTTACACAGCATTTTAAGGAATTAAATGCTATTCCTTAAATGCTCTCAACCATATTTGTACGGCCAAAGTTAACATCCCAATGTTAACTTTGCCTATAAATACAAGTCATTGCACACCAAGAATATTACTTCTTCGAACATACTTCGAAAGAATTCACACTTTGCATACCAATATTCTTGCAATATTCTTGGTGAACTTGTGCAATATTCTCTCAATCACAAAAAGGAATATTTCACAACTTTAAGTGTTTCGATTGTTTAGAGAAATTCCAAGTGTAGATCAATTGTAGTTCATAGGTTGTTAGGATATTTACATACTTTGTATTATCTTGGTTCCGCAACAACCTTGTAATTTTTTTAAAGTTAATAAATAAATTACACTTGAAAATTACATATTGTCTCACCAATTTACTTTAAGTATTTTACTTTATTGCATTGTTCTTTACTTATTGTCACTTAATAAGTAATCTATCTAGAACTTGGTATATACTCTTTGTAACTGGTCGTCTCCAGTTCAGAGCTTATATTGCAAAGTAACTCCACCATCGACATTGAGGTGTCTTCAGGTAGTACCATCTATTGAGTTGGGACTTACAGTAAGTCCCTACCGTTGAATGGATCGTAAATAAGACGTGATTCGTTATGTCAAGAGTGCGGAATCCTCTTGAGATAACTAGATTGCTACTGCCTTTTGTCAATTAATAAGTAATTAATCAACCTAAGGTCACACACGAAGTGCTAGTTCGTGTAGGAGGTCACACGAGCAACAATTCGACTTTCTAAGTTTTTAATCCGTTACTAATTACGTAAATTATGTAACAACCCTCAAAATCCGACTAGGACAATCTACTTGGACTTATCTAGACATCTATCCCTAGAGGTTTATTAAGAGAATTGATCTTCTAGCCATTTAAGGCATAGTGATACTTGCCATCTAGTTCAATGAAATGCCCATATACGATAGTTATCTTAGAAATGCCATAACCAATAATCATTCAAGACAATCTCGAGCTATATATTGGTTCCAATTGAACTTGATGAAATGTCAATGAACCAAAAAGTTTTATTCGAGAAGTTAAGATTACGTAAATAATTATATAAGGTTCACAAGTTGGGATAGCAACCGAAAATCTTTATAAACGTCCAACAATTCAATCACCAATCTATAAAAAGTACAATTGAACACAGAATTATAATTACCATCTCAAAAATTTATCTATAAACCTTATGTACATAATAGTGATCTTGAATAATAATAAGCTTATGCATATGTAACTAAATAAATACAAATTTATGAATAATGATTTAAGTAACAATTATAAAACACAAAAATGCACCTATATATGTATATACATACATACACGGCCATACACATATACATGCACATAACTAGCTTTGAAAGCACTAATATCAAGTAATAAGTCAAGGATTTCATGCATGTACCTACACTAAATAAACCTACATTACATACAAATATACATACACTTATATTATACACCAAAATTCAAAATCCCCTCCCATTTTACCCTAACAAAACCGGCCCCCCTTTTCCCCAAAACCATTCACCCAATCAAAATACTCATCTTGACTTTACACTCCCCATACACAAACCCTTTACACACTCTTCATTTCTCTCCACTTCCCAAAACTTTCACACACACACTCAACCACATTTCTCTCTCAAAAATTCTGCATTTCCCCTTCCTTTTCTTCCTCCATTTTCGGCCAAGAACAACAAGGAAAAAGCATGGGAAAAATCATATCTAATCTATAATAATAATAAGGGTTTGTAAAGGATTAATCAAGGGTTATATCAAGCTAGGATTTAGGGTTATTTCAAGCAAGGATTAAGGTTGTTTGGAGCCTAGAAAGCCACAAAATTTTCTGCCCAAAATCATCTCCAAAACCGAGTTCAAGAAGGGTATAAATCTTCATCTCTTTGTTTAATCTATCTTGTTTTTGTATATACTAAAAGATCTTTATCAAAAGTCTATGTTTTCTCTTGTTTTCTTTGAAAAACACACTTGATGAAGGCAAGTTGATAGAATCTTCTTCCTCATGCTCATGCATGTCGAGATCTAGAAGAAAGATTCAAGGATTCAACCTTGGTAAGACCCGAAAGTGTTGGTTTAGTGTAAAGGCTTGTAAAGTTTTGATATGGATCATCATGGATCCGATTTTTATAAGTTATAAGGCTATGTTTTCTGTGATTTTTCATCAAGAATGATATTCTCAAAAGTTGGATT
This sequence comes from Erigeron breviscapus, assembly GCA_034093135.1. NCBI lineage: Eukaryota > Viridiplantae > Streptophyta > Magnoliopsida > Asterales > Asteraceae > Erigeron > Erigeron breviscapus. The sequence goes on along the minus strand of CM067173.1, from coordinate 80,753,692 downwards.
AAAGTTTATAGCTTGATCTTGTTTAAAAGTGTTAGATCTTAACATGCATGCTTAGATTTGCACTAGTTTGAGTTGTTTTTGTTATGGGATTTTAGATGGATCTTTGAATGATAATTTTATATATTCTTGGATGTTAAATACATGATAATAATCTGGATTTAAAGGAAATATTACAAGAAATATAGATTTTATATGAATCAAGGCAAGACTATGTTCAAAATCATAACCGAAAATCACCAAAAACAAATATAAACCTTCATCACTTTAATCAAGTAATTTGTCCATAAAATATGATGTGAAATCTGGAGAAAACACTAATATAAAGTTTAAGAGATGAATTAAGATGGATAAGAAGTATTGGGGTTACCAAAATAAGTGGTTGGATAAATTTAAAATAAAGCAAACATGCTTTTGTGTTACCAAGAAAGTTCACAGAAACTGTATGAGAACTTGGAGCGTGTAAAAGTGGTTTAACAAGGACGAACTGGGTGAAACTCATAAAATATGAAACGAAGCCTTGTAAGTTAACTTTCACCTCCCACTGGAATAAGGTTAAAAGACGAAGTAGAAATCAAGATATGATTTTTCTACTAAAACTGGTCCAAAGCTGCATTTTGTCTGAATATTTTATCAACTTCAACAATTTTTATCTCCTAAGAAATAACGTTCCAGGAGGCCATACTTGGTGGAAAGTAAGTTCAATATGTCCTAAACTTAAAATAAAATCATGGAATTTTTATTAAGAGCATAACCCAAATAACTTTTATAAAACATTCGGGTATGCAAAACAGTGACTGTTTTGACCACTTTCATTTATAAAAATATTTAGAGGTAGTAAACATTCTTTATAAATTAAGCCAAAATTCACAAAATAAGTGGACACATATAGGTTGTTGTATAAAAATCAGGAGGGTCCAAATAATTAGCTTTAACCCCGAATTAGTGGCCAACATTTCATAAATCTGTCGTATAAAAACAGAAAATTTGTAAGTAATCTTATAACTTGTGGGATGGGCTATGTAATGAACTAAGGAGTTAATGGGCTAGCCCGGCCCAATTAGTGAACCCACAAGTAACATAAATCAGTAGGCCCACTTGGCCCAATAAATCATATAGCCCAATAACCAATATAACTCATTAAGCACATAACCCAAATAAGGTCAAGCCCAATAACTAAATTAAGCCCAAGTCACTTAAAAGCCCATAACACTTAGGCCCAATTGGTGATGGCCCATAACACCTAAGCGAATTTCATAAACCCGAATAATCATAAGACATATTGAGGAATATGTGGGTAAAAGATAAGCGTAATCAAAGTAACACAGAAAGGATGATTAAGTAGAATGGACATAAGTAATCACGTTAACCAAACTATAAATTGATATCACAAATGCTATTTAGTATTAAAATTGGTTATACATCCAATGATGTTTAAAAGAACATAACTTAATATGGCATTCCCATATGATAACCTAAGATGCCAAACGAAACCACAAATGAAGGCAAGTTACCGAAATTCTAACAATTTATAACTACATGTATATTGAAAGTGACCTTTTTCACCATCAATCCCCACAACCAAGAAGATGCGAATATTAGCAATACACTTGGATCCCAAAATTGATGACAACATAATGAAAGTGACATTTCTAAGTGATGGCTTAAGATAGGAACTTACGTATATTAGTCCTCTCGTAGGGATAGTCTTGGCTTTGAAATGTGGTTGAGGACCATGATGGAATATATGATCAAGGAAGCAATAGATGGGAAGTACCCATTTTTGGATAAGTGGTTATGATGTGCGTCATATCAAGGTGAGTCATAGCCCCCTTTCGAACTCTTTTATATGTTTTACTTACGGGGTGAAAAGCATGAATGATTGAAATTGATTTCTTCATATGAAATGATACTTTGAAAGAATGATTATGATATGGGAATTATATTGAATATTCAATGTGTTATATATATTATATGATGAGCTTGAGTACTGTCAAACTGTTTCACCTCGGTACACTACTATTAACTCTTCGAGAGGCCTGTAGTATGAGAGTTGCGCAACTAGGACTTGTCCCCTCACCCAACGAGTAATGGTGGGATGTTTGGTTGCCTTTGTGACGACCTTCATTCCCAGTCCGACCACGCGGTGCTCTAGCTACTATATCAGTGGTCATGCCACACCCCCTTCTATTATTGGTCGTCTCCATGGCACGACCCCCTTTATTATTATTATTGCACATGATTGACGGCATGTGCTTCTTATTATCTTGGACATAACCGGTCTTAGTAGTGGCTCAAGAACAATCTCATCAAATTATGTCATGGTAGTCTTACCATTGACCAAGTGTTATTGATATTATTGATGATCGCATGGTTTGGGTGTGATATATGATTTATTGATTGATATATTTTTCTCTCATGATGATTTTGACAAATGAGAACTTTATAATTACCATGGATTCTCAACGCTTTGAAATTACATTATGGTATTTGGAGAACTTGACAGTTGGATATGGGAATTTTATCGGTCATGTGGTTTGGGTGAATTGATAAGTAATAACATGTTTCTCTAAGTTTTGAAATGGTTACGTAACGAGATTTACTTGAAAACCTATGCACTCACCAACTACGTTTTCGTAGTTGACACTTTTTCTTCATGCTTTTCAGGATTTAGCGTAAGCTTTGAGGAATTATATGCATCATGATTATTTGCATTGCACTTTGGAGTCAAAGATCAAACCTTGTGATGGGCAATGAAATCCGCCTTGATCATTGTAGTATATCATTTCATGTATTTGTTATTTGTTTCGTGGACTTAATATCCAAGTACGGTGGACGCATTGTACTTGGGAATTGGTTCACATGCGTGTACATTTGTAAATTCTTTTATCAAATAAAGCTATGGTGAATGTTTATCTGTTATCCTTTGTTTTGAATACTCGACTTTCTGTACATCTCATTGTTCGCCTTAGTTGGGGTGTTACAGAAAATGGTATCAGAGACTAAGGTTATAGAGAACATTGGGGTTCTCCCGGGAATCCCAAAACTATAGCCACTTTTCAAAACGAATTTTTATAGTCGAGTCGAGCATAAGGTTAAGCGGATTAGTTTGAGATTTACATGGTAGGACCATAATTAAACGTAGAGTCATGAATCTACGTTTAATTATGAGAGGACCATGTAAAACTCAAACGGCCACTTGGACTTATGTTCAAAAGGATTCCTTTTCAAAAAAAAAAAAGAAATCTTTAATAAACGCGTTTTTATGAGAATATGTGTTGCATTTAGACATTCACCTAAGCATATATAACGATTCGAGACTTGCTTTACTTGAGGATTATGCTAGTCTAGTAGGATTCCCCTTATGCACATTAAAAGTGAAATGAATCTAAGAATGAAAGATATTCGTTGATACATACTATTATATGCTATAACATGTGAATTTGGGCATGATTTGATTGCAATGTGAAAGTTTATAATGTGCAATGTGAAAGTTTATAATGTGCAATGTGAAAGTTGTAATGTGCAATGTGAAATCTTGTAACATCAATGTGAAAGTTTGGAATGTGCAATGTGGAAATTATGGGAGAAATGCATGCATAAAAGCCTTATGATTCATGATGTTGAACTTTAAGTTGCATATGCACTTTAAAATAATGAGATTACTATGAGGCACGAAATCATTTTGGGATATGACTTGTTCAAATTATTGAGTAATGAGGTTGATTATTTATGATTGATTTGAAAGAGAATATGAGCATGACGAGTTGATAGGAAATTTTATGCACGATAGAGATATGAAAGCTTTCACCCATAAGATTGAGCTACTTGAAAACTAGCGCGTGAATATTGTGATGATTATGTAATCGTGCCTTTCTATTGAGATAATTATTCCACCCTAAGGTTGAGCTATTTGAGGACTAGTGCGTGGATTTAATGATTATATAGTTGTGCCTTATTATTGAGATAGTTATTATGCTCTAAGATTTGACTATTAAGAACTAGTGTGGCACGACATGATGACAATGTAGTTAGTCCTTGCTATTGACATAGATATTGCGTGGTGAGATTTGACCGCTTGAGAACTAGTGATTGTCCCTGAGGAATCTATTACAAATTAGATATTTTCTAGGTATGAAAGTTGTCATTAAGTACTCCTCCGATATTTGTCCACTCGTGCTCTTTTGAAATTATCCAACATCATATTTCTTATGACACCGCTATTCATCATTGACATACGACAACGCGATATCATCGGTGGAGCATCTTCTCACGAATGTCGGACGATATGCTCTAGGAATTGTAGTCCCAAGATATGACGCGACTCTATCCTCTTAGAAACTACACATAACCTTTCTATTCGATCTGAAATGGTGCGAAACATATGGAAACGTCAGGTGAAGCTGGAGACTTGCGAAGGGCGAGTGGTATTAAAGCCAAATTTCGAATTCGACGACGCTGGTAGAACACATTCCGATATATATATATATTCTAGACGACACATTCTGGGGATTTTAGGTCCGAAATTTGGTGCGATATCTCTATTATAACACGCGTACACGAACGGTTATCCATACTATCTAAGTCAGTACGACATATATCGACGTCATTGAAAGTTGGAGTCCATTGGGCAACGAAAGACATAGAAGTGATTTCTTTAACTCGCGCAAGGAGTCTAATTCGAGCCTTAATGAATTCCTTGTTTATATATTTCCTACTTCATTCATTCGAAACCAAATCCTATATCCTTGATTATTCAAAGTAGTGGTCACCACCGCTTCTCTTCAAAATTTAGTAACCTAACAACATACAACTCACTTACGCGACACTCCGCAACGGCGAAATCGAGTAAGTAGTACCCTGCTCTCGCTGCGACATCAATGGATGCGAAAGACGTCCAGGCATCAGTCGTCCATAAGTGGAAGACTTGGGATGACTTTATAGCATAAAAGATGCTTATTGGATCACGTATATGACGTAGGACGTGGGAGATATGTTGTGTGTCAGTCATAGTACAAATCGAAGAGTATACTAAGCCTTAACCTGGAGAAAGAATTGAAGGCCTTCCCTATCTATGTTGATCGACCAAAAGGAAAAATTGAGCGGCCGACGAAAGGAAGGTCGTGTGACATGAAGGTCACCTTTGGATAAATATAAGACTTCCTAGAACTTGGGGGAGATCACTAGCAATGTTGGAAGACGAAAGTAGTTAGAAGAAGAAAACCAAGGACAATAAGATAATTAGGATGTGTCGAGTAACCCTCAAGATGGAAGAGTAACAAAAAGGATTCTGAGCTATCCTTTTCTTTTTCAAAACACCCGAGCAAATGGATATTTGCTACATGAAGGAATCAGGAATTTGGCGAATTGAAGATCGTCAAGGATGGTGAGATAAAGTGAAAAGTAGGAAATTGTTGATGCATGTTGATGTGACAACAGCAACTTAGATTTGATTATGTCTTATTCATTTATATGTAATTGATAGATTATGGACTTCGTGTTTTAGTAATGATTGATTACATGTTTTGGTGTTATTTATATGTTTATATATGATGTTTGTTATGTATATCATACAAGTACAAACATAATATATGTTAGGTTTCTTGTACATAAAGTACTTGGAAAATACTAAGCATAGATGTTGATGGTATTTAGTACTAACGAAGATAATCTTCGTTAGGAACTAATGAAGATAATCTTCGTTTTATGGGCTGGGCTGCTAAGTTCGTAAGAACAAAGCCCAGCAAGCCCAATATCGATCGTGAACATATATAAACGATTGGAAACCCTAAAGTGAGAATTCCAGTTGATATTACACACACCAAAGGCGACTAAGTTCGTTTTCTATGCTATAGCAAACGAAGATAGATCATTTAAGGCTGATTATATTGAAATAATTAGCAATATACACGATAACTAATCAAACTAGTTATCTCGTGAGGATTCCGCACTCACGACATAACAATAGACGATCTCGAGAGCGATCAGTGGCTATCGAGGGATTCACAAGTGGTATCAGAGCCATTCGATATCTTATCGAAGGGTTGAGATCGTTTGTTTGGTTGTTATTCTCCCAAAAACCTCCCAAAACACTTTCTGTCGTTAAGTTCGTTTGCCTTACGAACTTAGCAAAACGAAGTCAGAAAACGAATTTAACTTAAATTCGTTCTAAGTTCATCCAACGAAGATAGAAAGCGAATTTATCTTCATTTTCGTTTTGAATCTTCATCAAACGAATTTAACCTACGAACTTAAGCTATCTTCGTTCTGAACCTTAGCCTACGAACTTAGCTATATTCGTTCAGAATTTTTGTCCACAAAATTAAGCTATCTTCGTACACTCTGTTCTACGAATTTAATCTAATTTCGTTCGATTCTTATCTTCGTTTGAACAGTATTTTTCACTTATGGCTTCTTCCTCCTCAACCAACAATGCTGTTGCCCAATATCTCAATTCTCTAGTTTATCATGATCATCTGGTAGGGCGTACTAATTCTCCACCAAAGTTAGTCTCATTAGCTGACTTTTGGGCGTGGAAAGGTCGATTTGAAGATTTCATTCAACGAGAAGACTTGAATATGTGGCTCATGATCACTGAAGGTTATGAATGGCCCACTCTTACTGTGAATGGAGTTACTTCTACATACAAGGTGGGAGAATTAACGGGCAAAGAAAAGGCTAACTACGCCATTGAAGTAAAGACTCTTTCCACACTTCGTATGTGCATTCCTCAAGAGTTGGTGCACTTGTTTCCTAAACAAGAATACAAGACCTCAAAGCAACTGTTCGATGCTATTGAAGCTCATTGTGAAGGTGATCCATTATTGAAGCAAAATAGAATTAAAATGCTTAAGAAACAATTTGATTGCTTCAATGCTACAAAGAATGAACTAGTTGAGGATCTTATACTGAGATATCAACATCTTCTTGCTGAATTAGCTTATTTTGACCTTAGATACACTCCTACTGAGATAGTGGATAAATTTCTTGATGGTTTGCCGAAAGCATACAAAGAGTTTCGTCATGGATTGCAAGAAAGAGCTGATTACGCATCTCTTCGAATAGATGGAGTTATATCCACTCTAAGAAACAGAGAAATGAAGGATAAGGCAAAAGATCTTCAAGACAACTTCACACAAGATCCATCTCTCTATCATGCCACATGAAAAATCCAACAGCTGATGTTAATGCTTTCTTTTCTGGAGTTGGTAATACTGGTGAGACAGACAATTGTGGTCCATTAAAGGATGGAGATGATTCTTCCGGATTCATGGCTACTGATGCTGGTAACAGGGGTAAAAGGGATAATGAAGGAACAAAGACTGGAAATATGAAGTTTGGAAACATTACATCTTCTTCTGTTGGTTACAAGTCCATGCCTATGAATATGAAATCAGCTGAGGGCAGGATGAATGTATTTGCTGCTATGTGTGCTGCACATGAAGCTTTTGTTGCAGGAAGAATCACAGATCCAGCACTTATTGATGAAGATTACGATCAGATAGATCCAGATGATGTTGAAGAAATGGATCTGAAATGGCAATTGACAATGATCACCAGGAGAGTACAAAAGTTTATGAATAGAACAGGAAGACAGCTTACTGGAGGTACTCAAGGATTTGACAAGTCAAAGGTGAAATGCTATAACTGCGAAGGTTTTGGACATTTTGCCAGAGAATGTAAACGGCCTAAGAAAGAGGCAAATGTTACTCCTGCACGTCAAGATAGAGGTGGTAATCGTCCATTCAATCAAAATCCTACTAGAGCTCTTTTGTTAACTGATGATCCTATTGCAAATGTCACTGGCAATGACAAGGCTATAGTAGCTGTTCAACCAGATGGTTCTTATGTTTGGAATCTTCCACATGATGAGAACAATAACGTTTATTTGGCCGAAATTCTTGATGATATGGCTCAAATAGTTGATTCTCCAGATGATTTCATGGACACCACAGTCTACCACAGTGAAGAGCAATTGTATGAAAATACTAAAAGTTTGAATGTGGAATCTGTTGCTGCTGGTGTATATGATACTGATTCCGAATCTGACAATGAGTTAGAAGAAGTCAAGAACCTTGATGAAGTGAAAGCTACTGAAGAGGTAAAAGCAGCTGAGGTTAAAGATGATTCTGCCACAGAAAAGAGTGAAAAGACTATTGAGGAGCAGATGCAAGATTTTGAGATTCCGGCTGGCATGACTGTGGATGACTTTGTAGCTTACATGGCAGATTGCAAAGAGGCAGACCAACAGGTATCTTATTCTTTACATACTATTGTTCATGTTTGCAAAATTGTTAATCGCATGTTTGATGAACTTGAACAAAAGAATGAATAAATTAAGAAATTAGAATCTGTTGTCAATACTGCTCATGATGAAAGAGATAAATTAATTAAAAGGGTCTAACTGTAAATGATAAGGAAAAATTTTTCAAGGAAAAGATTAGATCCTTAGAATCTGACATTAGAGCAATGAAAGATAAAGTCAATCATTCTGTGGCTATAGAAAGAGTAAGTAGTGAAGCTTATTCCTTGTTAGCTAGAAAGTGTGCTACCGTAGAAAAGGAACTTGCTGATGCTAGGATAGAAATCTTGGAATTTAAGGCTAAATTTGATTCTGCTAGACATTCTGAGCTTTTGATGCATATGAAAAAGTTTGAGAATTCTTCTTCTAAGAGTCTTGAAACTGCTAAGATTTCTTATAAAGATGTGCCTCCTCCTTTCAATAATAACTATACTCCTGTTGAACCTAATATTCCTGAAATCCTACTTCAACCTAGTCTTGTAGATGGTAAACCAAAAGACTCAATTTCCGAGGCAAAGTTGCCTGAGGGAACAAAAGAGTCTAAAGGAGGTTCTTCTCAACCTAACAAGGAAGAGAAATTGAAAGGTGTTGCTTTAAATCAGTCTACTCCTTATGGTCAGAAAGACAGTATTGTACACTTTACACTTCATAAGAGTAATAGGGTCTATACTGAGTTAGAATTCCCATTAGAATCTATTGACCCTAAGAGGATTGATAAAGTCTGGGATGTTGCTATTGAGAATATGAAGAAATTAAGTCAGCAACGTCTCACTCCATTACCTAAGCAGTCTAGGATTAGAAAATCTGAAGACAACTTAGCCGTTAATGAAGAAGCAACTAAGGTTTTAAAGCACATCTTAATGCCTGCACTTAAGAAATCTTCAAGTAAAGATAGACATGAGAAAGATGGTGCTAGGAAGTCTAGGATTTCACCAACTAAACAAGACCCTGAAAAGGAAATTCAAAGAAAAACAAGTAAGTCAGTGGACACTAGTGCTAATAATGAATCTGTAGGTACCGATAAAAAGGTAGATACAAACAAAAAGTTCAAGGTCCTCTCTTGCTTTGCTTGTCATGAAAAGGGTCATGTTTATAGTGTATGTCTAAATAGACCTCGAAGATCAGGTTCTCCTTCAAAGGCTTCCACTTCAGAAGGAAAAAGGGGGTTGGGTAATAATAAACAGGTTTATGAGGCTAAAGTTCAATCTTCTCCAAAACCGTTTACTATACCTCAACGACGTGAATCTCCACTGAAAGGTTCCTCAGGAAATGTTCATAGGATTTCAAATCGTTTTTAAACACCTCCACGACCTGATCGTTCTGTTCCTAAAAGTCAAAATTCATTCTATGACCAAATTCATTCGAGTGTTC
>CM067173.1:80675134-80743022 GCA_034093135.1 Erigeron breviscapus | reverse complement strand
TCGTGGTCACGATATGATATGGGTTATTGTCGATCAATTAACGAAGAGTGCTCACTTCCTCCCGATTCGTGAGAATGCTCCTATGGAGAACTTCGCTACATTGTATATTGGAGAAGTGGTTACTAAACATGGCGTTCCTTTATCGATTGTGTCGGATCGTGATGCTCACTTTGTTTCCAAGTTTTGGAAGAGTTTTCAACGGGAATTTGGTACTCAAGTTCGGTTGAGCACAGCCTATCATCCGCAGACGGATGGGCAAAGTGAAAGGACTATTCAAACGCTCGAAGATATGCTCAGAGCTTGTGTAATGGATTATGGTGGTTCGTGGGATAAACACCTACCTCTTATTGAGTTTGCGTATAACAATAGTTATCATGCGAGCATTGGAATGCCACCTTTGAGATGTTATATGGTAGAAAGTGTCGGACTCCTAGTTGTTGGTTGGAGCCCGGGGAAAAGCAACTTGCTGGACCCGAATTAGTACAACTTACGGCCGATAAGGTTAACATAGCAAAGAAAGCCTTACGTGTTGCTCGCGAAAGGCAAAAGTCATATGCTGATAAGAAAAGGAGGCCGTTTGATTTTAAAGAAGGCGAAATGGTTTTACTCAAGGTGTCGCCTTGGAAAGGTGTATTACGGTTTGGAAAACGTGGAAAGTTAAGCCCAGATTCATTGGACCTTTCAAGATTATCAAGAAGGTTAATGAACAGGCATTTCAACTGGAATTACCTCCAGAACTACACGCAATTCACAACACATTTCACGTGTGTTACCTACGTAAGTGCTATGCGAATGAAACGGATGTCATTCCACTCGAGGACGTAAGTATTAATCCCAACAAGCAGATTGTCGATAAACCTGTTGCTATAATGGGAAGGAAACAAAAGAAGTTACGACGAAAGACTATCGATCTAGTTCTCATAAAGTGGAAACACAATCACGGCGAAAGTATGACTTGGGAGACCGAGTCCGTAATGCGGGAGACCTATCCCCACCTTTTTGATGCTGAAGTGATTCCGGGGACGGAATCCTCTTAAGGGGAGGTAATTGTAACATCCCAAAACTTAATCGTTCATGTTGACTAACGTCGTTAGGTCAAATTATAAGTCCGTGATACGTTTGTGTGGAAATATGTGTTTATATGTTTATGTGCCCTATATGTGAGATTTAATTATCTTTAATGAGTGACAATAAAGTAGATTTAATGATGTGTAAAAGGCCTTTGTAGTGTGTGAAAGTGCTTTAGTGTGTTATATGTATCCCCAATAGGTGTTTTTAAGCGAAATAAAGTCGATATGAAGTCCAGGGACCAATTTTGACAATGTTGGAAAGTTAAAAACGGGTTAAGTGATTAGGGAAACCTAATCTCTCATTAGTTGCAGCCATTAATCATAATTAAGTCAAGAAAACAAGTTCCTTCAATCCTTCTTGAATTTCTTAAGCAAATCTTCAAGTTTTGGGTTAATCGATCGTGTGTTTTGGCATTGGATTGGATCGGTCATTGTATTATCAGGTAACTAATGATTCATCGATGTATTTACAGATTTAAAGGTCATAAATTGATGTTTCAGATCTGATTTTAAAAGGGTTTTTGTTTAATTAGGGTTCATGTTGTGTCTTTGGCTAATTAATGATCTAAACGGTGTCAAACGAGTTTGTAATCGATATGAATGATCAAAATATGTTTAACAATGTCAAAATCATGTTTGGGTGAAGCCCAAGTCGTTTGTTTCTGGAAAAATCGAAGAACAAAGTCGTTTTATAAATTCTGGTCGAAATTGAGTCTTAAATTCGTTTTCTGATGTCAACAGCTTCCGAACGAACTTAAAGTTCGTTCTAAGCTTCCTAAGTTCGTTTGGAACACTCTAAATTCGTTTGAAGATGAGCCTAAGTTCGTTTGAACCCAAACTAAGTTCGTTTGAAGCCTTCAAAAATCGTTTGAACCCTAAGGTGTCTAAATTCGTTTAAAGTGAATGTCTAAGTGGTTTTGAGACTTAAATTCGTTTGAGTTAAACCCTAACTTCATTCAACAAACGAAGTTAAACTTCGTTTATGGTCTTCTAAGTTCGTTTGGGCATTGCTAAGTTCGTTCAGTATGTCCTAAGTTCGTTTGAAGGCAACTAAGTTCGTTCAGTGAGTCTAAGTTCGTAAGAACAAACCTAAGTTCGTTTTAAAGTTCGTTTGGGTCCCAAATGACTTATATTTTGTATATTAATGTATCTTAGGTGTCGGGGATTATTGTTAAGCACTTTTAGCCTTTCATTACGCGCGCACACTCCAACAGGTAAGATACACTACTTTTGTCACGCTGAGGGTGCAACGAAAATGGTTCGTAAACTATAACCTCCATAACAGTAATGTGTAACTCATAGGTGGTTGGGTTGATATGGGAGGTACTCGGGGATTAATGATGACGATGTTTATGCCTAAAATGCTTCCCCGTACATGTGGTTACGATATGATATGTTATGATGAACGGTGGTTAATGATATGTTTACGATATGATATGTTATGATGAACGGTGGTTAATGATATGTTTACGATATGATATGTTATGATGAATGGTGGTTAATGATATGTTGTAATGTTGTTATGTGCATGTATATGTGGCTTGTTCATCTAGAACACTAGACCTTTTTAGGTTGCCATGACACGTGCACGTTTTAAGGGCCCTAACGTGAAAAGATGATAGTATGGATTAGTTTAGGTTAAAGGTGGAAATCTAAACTAAATATGATAAATGCTCGAGCTAATTAGATGTTAAGTGTTATGCATAACCTGTGCCTTACGGTGGTAATAGGTACATCGTGCCTTACGGTGGTAATAGGTACGTATAAATCGTGCCTGACGGTGGTAATAGGTACGTATAAATCGTGCCTGACGGTGGTTATAGGTACGTTAAAATGGTTGCTCGGGTGGCTCCTTGCAACAAGTCATATGTGGCGAGTAGTTTCGGGTGGCCTGATGACCCACCTAATGTCATGAACATAGCGTGCTACTCATGGATCGACATTGTCTTTCCTTAAAAAACGGTAACTTCGGTTACAACTTAACGAGGTGAATCAAAGTGATCAAATTGATTAGGCACGCTTAGGGTCATGAACTCTATGCTTATATGTGATGTGGATATGTTTATACGGTGGTATGAATGCCTAATTAAAATGATGTAATGCTTTAAAGTGACGATTTAAATGGATGAAATGTTTTGCTTAAACCTGGTGTTATCTTACTTAGCTTTATAGCTAACACTTGTTTCTTTTAATGTGTTGACACCCCTCAGGTTAGGCAGTGAGATGACGTGTGAAGCTTTGGCGAGAGATGGGTAGATGATCAAGCTGGCTTTAGTTTACCCAATAGCTTCGCATAGACCTTATGTTATTGATTTCCTTTATGGAACTTATGTAATGACTATGTTATGATTGCTTTATGTTGGGCAATCTTATGGATTTCTTTTATTACAGATTTGATGCTATTAGTAACACCACTAATGTTTTCTCAACTGTTTTCCTTAGTTGAGTATTTTCCTAAATCGTTTCCGCATGATTTAATGCCGTTAGGCGAAATTTTTGGAAATCCATATTTTTACGAAACGGGTGTTATTTGGAAGTCTAGGGACTAGTCTTGACATATGGGTAAAGTCAAAAACGGGTTTAGGGTTTTGGAAGGTGTCATTAGGCTAATTTCCAGCAGCCATTACTTGTTGGAAACACACAAAGCCTATCAAAGCCTTTCTTGAATTCTAAAGCAATTAATCAAGTTTTTGGTCAAGCAATTGGGTGTTTTGGTGTTGGAATTGATCGATCATCTAGCCAAGCAGGTAATCACTGAATTATAGATTGTATTTTCAGATTTAGAAGTTGTTTAATAAGGAACCAGATCTGATTAAAAAGGAGTTTTGCAAAGAATTAGGGTTTATGTGGTGTTTTGGTCAATTAACGTTCAAAACGGTGTTAAACGAGTCCATAATCGATCTTGATAATCAAAAGATGTTTATGTGTGTCAAAAACATGTTTGGGAAGAAGCCTTGATCGATCGAATTTTGGAAAAATTGAAGAAGTTAGTCGTTTTGGAATTCTGGACGAAATTAAGATTAAATTCGTAACTGGGTCTAAATTCGTTGGAACGAAGATAATCTTCGTAAGAACGAAGATAACCTTTATCTTCGTAAGAACAAACTATCTTCGAACGAAGATAACCTTTATCTTCGTAAGAACGAAGATAATCTTCGTTAGAACTGTAGCTAAGTTCGTAAGAAGGATTTTCCAGACTAAGTTCGTGAGGTTTGTTAAGTTCGTTTGAGTCCCAAATGACTTATATTTCATATGTTAATGTACGATAGGTGTCGGGGATTACTGATAAGCATTATTAGCTATTTGTTTGCGCGCGTACACTACTACCAGGTAAGATACACTACTTTGACACGCTGGGGGATCAACTAAAAGCTGGTTTCAAATCGTAAACACTTCCATTCGGTATCTTTATATTGCATGTGGGCATATGGGTTACTTGGGAGGTATTATGGGTTATGCAGTTGACCATGAGACCTGAGATGCAGTCCCTATTGTAGTGTAATGTAGTATTGCTTAATGTAGTATGTAGCTATGCAGTTGATGTAGTTTAATGAAGTATCTTGATATGCATGATATATAGAAATGAAGTTGATGTGTGATATGCATGCTTGACTTGTACGCCTAGTTCACTAGACTTGCTAGGTTACTATGTCACTTGCACGTCTAAGGATCCAAACGTAATGAAGTTAAAGTGTGTGAATGTCTAGGAATGTGTGTTACCTAGACTATATGTGTGTGAATGTTTGGGAATGCAGGGACCCAATCTATATGTGTGAAATTGAGCTCATAAAACTAATGCAGGGAAAGTGTTAAGCTTAACCCGTACTTGTCTTAGCCGGATGAGTGCGTTGATGCAGTTGTTGCTTGGGTGGCTCCTCGCAACATGGTCTTTATAACGCAGGGCGAGTAATACGAGAGGTTTGACCAACCTCCACATACGGATTACTCTTGGATTGGCTTGCCACTCCTTAACGACGTAAGATGAGTAGTCTTTTGACTGATCATCCAGTCGGGTGTGATGCAGGGCACACTTATATGCAGTTAACAAAGATACGTGTGACAATGTGTGAACTAATGCAAGATAGGCACATTTAGGATGATTATCCTAATTAATATGAAGTCGAAATGTAGTATATGTGTGAACGTGTGATGTGTGTTGTGCCTAATAAAACTTGTCTAATAATGAAGATTGTTTTAATTGGACAAATGTTTTTAATTAAGTGTTATCTTACTTAGCTATTCTTATAGCTAACACTTGCTTCTTTAATGTGGTTGTTCCCTCAGGTTTAGCTTGATGGATTTAGACGAAGGATGTGTGAGCTTGGGTAGATTCGTTGAAGGAGCCTTAGTTATCCATAGACGATTCTTTGCTTAGACATTTATTTACATTTCGTACTTAATGTCGAATTTATGTTGTGACATGTGAACGGTTGTTTTATGTTGGGCAACCGTTGGGTTTTCATTTGAACTATTGTTTGATATGGCATGTAACACCAAATAAATGCAGCAACCAAAATGTTTTTATCGGTTTTGACTTTTACAGTCTTTACTTCCGCAATTTAACACCGTTAGGTGAAAAGTTTTGAAAACCCATATTTTTAAACGACGGGTGTTACACAATCTCTCAAATCATCAAATCCTACCATTTCAACTCGCATTTGCCGAGTTAACCGACCAGTACCTCCCAATACCCGTGTTTGCAGAGCTAACTGATCACCAATTCTCGTGTTTGCCGACTTGACCGATCAACTCCTTTGCCAAATCAACAAATTGCCGAGCTCACTGCTCGGCACTCAATTCATTTCAAACACTTAGCAATTTTTTCGACCAATTTTTCTATTTCTTCTATCCGCCGAGCTCACTGCTCGGCAAATAAAACAAAATACTTAGTCAATTTTTTCCTTCCAAACCACCATTTGCCGACCTACTTTCTCTGCAAACCTTACAAACAGAAATCTTTCTTAGATCAACCATTTGCCGAGCTCACATCTCGGCAAACAGTACAAATAGACCAAAACTGAAAAAAATTTCCAAAATCGTTTTCAAAGTGATTCTTTATCTTGTACGATCTTTGGTGTAAAATTTTTTGAGAACTTTGTTTTGAACACCCCATTTGCCGAGCACTGAGCTCGGCATCCAAGGCAAATAGCATTTTCGATTTTCAAGACTTGAAATAGTGTTTGTTCGTGGTACTTACTTGATTTTCTAGCTTGTTCGTAATAATCTTTGAAGCGAGTGAATATTTTGTGGTAGTATTTTTGTAAGTAACAACTCGTGACAGATTAAGAGAGTAAAATTTTTTTTCTTCTCTGTTGTAATTGAGAAAGAGAGAAAGGAGGTCATAAATTTTTTGTGAGGGAGAGAGACACAGAAAGCTTTGATAAAGAAAGTTGTTTTAATTTTGTTTTAATAAAGGAAGTTGGTATTATCTCGATATATTCATCAGACGTGTGCAAAAGCGTAACAAAGTGAATTGAGATAAAGTCAAACGTGTGTCAGTAAGCATAAACTTTACCGCGTGCTTGAGTTGTTTTTTTTAATTCAGTAACGTGTTGCAGTAGTTCTATGTAGAATTCCAAAGTATATTCACGGTTTGAATTTAGACTGAACTGTCAAAAAGATAATTTTGTTTCATTGTGTGTCTCAAAACGTGAGTAAGTACGCGTTTGAATTTAGACTGAACTGTCAAAAAGATAATTTTGTTTCATTGTGTGTCTCAAAACGTGAGTAAGTACGCGTAGTACTTGATTCATGTGAGCTGTCAATAAAATAAGAGTCTAGCATATTTCTTCTTTCACGTGATAGTGTCAAGACAAAAAGTGTCAACATTTCTTAAGTTCACCCGTCAATTGTTTTTTTTTCTATTTTTAAATTTTTTTTCCCGTTTTCAATTAGGCTAGTTTTTTTTTTATTATTGGACAGTTTTTTTTTGGTCTACAAGAGTGGTAATTGGGCTTTAGTTTGTATTAGCTATTGGGCCAGTCAATTTGTTAGACTACATTTGATTAATTGGGCTTAAAATTTTTTTAAATTTTGGGCTGAAATTTTAAATTTTTTTAGTTGGGCTTACAATTTTTCTAGAGTTGTTCGTTTCATTAGTCTGTCATCAAGTTTTAGTCAACATGTCAATCGAAGAGTTCGACTTTGATAAACTCGAAGAGTTGCACAACCATATGCAAAAACTGTTAATGGAAAGTCTTGAGTCTCGAATAGACCAACTCAAATCTGCAAACAAAGAGCTCAAATCTGAAAACAAAAAGCTTAAATCTGCAAATGATCTCATTTTGTCCAACATGGAAACTCTTCAAAAAGAAAATGATCAGTTGCAATCAAAGATTTTCAAATTAACAAATGAGTTGAACAATTCTTCCAAAGAGCTCAATAAAATTGTTTTGGACAACCAATCAAACGAACTTGTTTGGCAACAAAAGATTTCTGAGCTAAACCATGAGTTGCGAAACAAGTCCACCATTTTTAAGACCACACTTGAAAAAGAAAGATCCACTTTTTTGTGCTAAAATCAAGTGTCTTGAAGACAAGTGTTTTCAATTTCAGTCAAAAGAAACAACTTTGACAAAGGAAATTTTCAACCTTGAGATTGAATTGCAAACACAAACCAAATCTGTGAATTCTGACCTTCCCAAAGTCATGATTGATGTTTGTACTCAAACTAATTGTCCTATGTTTGTGAACTCTTCTGTGCAGACTGGTTGTGATAAGGTTGAGACTGTTGAAACTTCTATTCAGACTGATCCTGATGTTCCAAAGAAGGTTTACACGGGTAAATCTTCAAAACCTTTTGAAAGAAAAGTCTCTCAGTTTACTAATTACTCCTTGCAAAAGGGTAAGAAGTACACTAAGAAACCAAATGTTGATGGAACAACTACTTTAGTGTCTTTTCTATCATTTGAGGATAATTCTGGACATATTTCACAAGCAAAATCTCAATTGACTAAATCTAAATGGAAACCGATTTTAAAAGATGAGTCAGTTGAGTCAAAATCATTCAAATATTCATTTTCGGAACTTTTTGATCTTGCACCAAAACCTGTGAAAGAAGTTGTGCAAAAAGTGAATGATTTTGCTTCGAAAAATCATTTTCCAACTCAATCTCCCAAGATTGGAAGTTTTTCAAAGAAATCAAATGATTTTTCACCGTTGCTTCCACGAAAAATCTTTTCAACTAAAACACCGGGTTTTAGTTCACCGTGGAATGCAACATCAATTCATCAAATCGATGAGACGTACATTTGGTCATTCAAGAATTCAAAAACCATTGGACCCAATCTCAAATGGGTTCCAAAAGTGATTTCCAAGTGATTTGATGAAAAGTGGCTTATGCACACTTCAGTGTATAACCCGTTCCAAAACCGTGTTTATAATTTCATTCCTTTTAGAAAAATCCAAAAAGATTTTCATTTTCTTATTTTTGAAAAATCCAAAAAGATTTTCTCTTTTCATCAATTTTTATTTACTTTGTCTTTTAGTTACTCACAAAGTATTAGGATGAGATGCAAGGCATCGAACGCCTTTGTGTACTGCCTTTGTTGTCTCATTTTTAATGTTTGTGAGCAACTTTCAAACTCTTAACTCACCCTTTATATGCTAAAACTTTGTTTATATCATGCATATATTTAGGGGGAGTTTGTTTATAAAACCAAAACTTCCAAGTGTTTAAACTCATTTTCCATTTTATAAACACTTTGGATGCTTTTCAAACCATTTTCGATCATCTTTATTGAAGTTCGGTGTTAGATTTGCACATGAGAGTTTAGGCCACTCATACATACTCCATGATCTTGTCATCGCCGATGAGATCTAACCCCGGAGTTATATTCTCAATCTTAGATTGTGAGGGTTTATGAGCGTGGTGATGATGTTTGTGCAAATAGGACATGAGGGAGTAGTCAAAAAGTGAGAGGTTACGGTGAAATGATGTGAGAAAGGGCTAAAAGAAATAAAGCCCTCCCCAAAATTCTTAAAAAGCCGGGTCAACACGTTTCTATCGGATTTCATTTGTTGATTTCTTGATATTGAAGAAGACTTCATGGACCCAGTGAAGCAATGCACATCTTTTCCTAACCACTCAAGTGTTTCTTAACAAATACTTGTTTTATTCTCACGGAGATTTTTCACATTTCTATCGACTCTTCATTTGGAAGATGTTGATATTGAAAAAGGGAGACACTCTGCTCCGGTCCCCGACTTCATTTGATCACTTATCAAGTCTAGAGCGTACTTGATATATTCTTTCATTTCTTAGGACACAATGAGTCTTTATATGTCTTTGTGACATTGCATATCTTTGTGATATTGCCGGAACATTCGTAGTGATATCATATTTTTGATATTCCACGATGATCGAATGAAAATCCTACCAATGCTAACATCATTTCCAACGTTGAACGTAGGTCTCACATTTTCATTTTATGAATTTGTTGAGTAAACGAGAAGTCTATGTGACCTCGGATTTATTTTCCTAAAAGTCTTTGAGGATAGTAAGACATGGTTATTGAACGCCTTTGTGACACTGACCATGAATTACATTCTTTAAAGCAATCTATCGGTTGAAAATCCATAGACCGAACCATTTAGAGATAAGCTTTGTGCATTTCTCGATGATAATGGGAAGTCCTAAAAATAGTAATCATATTTTTAGGCCACACCATTAATCCTTTCGATTTTTGGTTGTGTCAACGGATCATTTTTTATCCGGATTTCATTTCTCTTCACACAAACACAAAGAACACAAACACCATTATAAAATCTTTTTCCAACAACGCAACCTTACATTCTAGTTCACCAATAGGTTCATATGCTATCAATCATTATTGTATGATGAAACCGTTTCACATTTTCATCATAAGGGGGAGAAATAATTAAATGATTGATAGATAGAATTCAAGGTTTTAGGTAGAATTTGATTGATATATATTGATTGAGGATGATTCATAGTGTTTGGTTGTTCAAAGGATCGTTAGTTTAGGTGAAGAGAGTGAATAATTATCATGATAAGTTGGAAGATTGTTTCGAGAAAGTTGAAAGATTGAGTCTAGAAGATAATATTCAAGATGATTTTAGTGTTGGAAAGTACATGGTCTATAATGGAAAGATTTGTTGGAAATATTGACCATTTGTTTGATGATTAGAAAAGTTTGAGATTGAATGAAGATTGTTCTTTTGATAGATACTTGGATTGTTAAGATCCAAAGATTGTTCATTTGAGGGGGAGCAAGAGTAAACTCATGAGTCGTTAAATATGCTCCAAAATGATTGTTTGTTCGAGGGGGAGCAAGAGATTAAAGATTTGTTATTGAATAATTTGCTCCGAGATAGTTGTTTGATTGAGGGGGAGCAAATGTTTATTGATCAAAGAATTGAGTGTTCCAAGATGATTGTTGATTCAGAGACAAGTTAGACCAAGAAATGAAATTTTCGCATTCAAAAACCAAGCTTCCGCAAAGCCAAAAGAATTCAAAGTTAAATCCAAGCTTCCGCAATGCCAAGAGAATTCAAAGTCAAACCAAGCTTCCGCAAAGCCAAAAGAATTCAAAGTTAAATCAAGCTTCCGCAATGCCAAGAGAATTTAAAGAAAACCAAGCTTCCGCATCCAAAAGAATTCAAAGTCAAATCCAAGCTTCCGCATGCTACTCAAAAGTTCAAGTTGTGAATGCTCAAAAGCTACAAAGATTTCAAAGATGCTTCCAAAGTATTCAAAGTTGCAAGAGAAGATCAAGATTTAATAAGTCATCGTCAAATATATTTGTTTGTTGAGAAGATTCAAAGTCAAGGTTGATACAAGACATTGAAGACAATGAGAAAGCTTCAAAGTCCAATCAACATTGAAGATTTTCAACAAATGGGCTCATCATATTATTTAAAGACCGAAGACGATGCAACATTTACAATTCAACACCAAGGGGGAGATTGTTAGAAATATAAATTAGTGGTGTTTAATTGTAAATAGAGTTACATTTGTAATGTTGTTAAAGTGCAAGGGGTCTAGATGAAACTTGTAATGTTTAGGATATAAATACCCCTTGTAACCACATTATGTAACTAAGCCTTGCATAATAAACACACACTTAATTACTTTCTCTCTCCTCCCTATCATCTTCAACCTCCCTTTCACACACAAACACACTTTTCACACACTAACCTAAAACCTCCATTAAACCATCAATTAAGCTCATTTGTTTCTATCAGTGATTATTACCCGATATAAATACCAACTCTTTGTCAAAAAAGGGCTTTTTGCCTCTTTTTTACTTCGAAAACTCCTCT
The DNA here is from genome assembly GCA_034093135.1 of Erigeron breviscapus. Taxonomy (NCBI): domain Eukaryota; kingdom Viridiplantae; phylum Streptophyta; class Magnoliopsida; order Asterales; family Asteraceae; genus Erigeron; species Erigeron breviscapus. The sequence continues at coordinate 80,731,668 of CM067173.1, read as the reverse complement.
TCCGCTGCTTCCTCGTCGATCCTCACCATGTAATCTCATCATTCTTCCTCTTTTTTCCGTAATATTTAGTGATGACGAAGAGGGGGATAAAGAGTATCACCAATGTTTTGAGTCATTCTGCCTATCAGAACTTTGTGTCCGCTTATTTTGCCCAAAACCCTAACTTAATCCGGTTTCCGGAAAGGGGGCAATCTATCTGCGATCCACCTGCTGGTTTTGTTGGTCTATATGTAAAAGCTTTTACCCTTGGTAATCTTAGGATCCCTCTTTCTTCTTTCTTCCTGGCCGTTTTAGATTATTATCAATGCCACATCTCTACTGTTCATCCCACCGGCATTGCGAAAATCATTGCTTTCCAAGTTCTCTGTAGTGCTAATCGGATAGAGCCTTCGATAGTGTTGTTTAACTCCTTCTACAAACTTAAAGAGTCTGGTGATTGGGTTACTGTCTCCAAGAATGGTGATCATGAACTTTTTATTGCTGGTGGTACAGAGGTTAGGGATTGGAAAGACTTGTTTGTTTATATTGATCATTCATTGATTCCTCCTGAGCGTAGTGGTTTGTTAGATCGTGGTAGGTTGGAGTATAAGTCTATAGGTGTTCCTAGTACTCGTGGTGTTAGACAATCTGATGTGAATCGTCTTTCTTCTTATGGCCTTAAGCTGTGCATATACCCTGAAGCTGTGTTGTTTAAGTCGCATGTTGCTTCGTTTTGGGAGTATGGTACTAGAGATTTCATCATTGAGTGTGGTGGTCAGGGTAGGTTGTTGTTTCCCTTTGTCTGTTTTCTTCCTTAGTTGCTGGATATTGCAGCTTGTTGATTTCAACATATCTTTTTTCTCGCAGAGATGTCTTTTAAGCAGATGATCGATAGGCAACCTGCGTTGTCCAGCCTTGTCTTCAAGCCGGTGGCTCTTGCTCCGCCTTCGACCCCATCCTCTGTTATCCAGGGGGGTCCTTCTGCAGGGGTGTTGGCTGAGACACCCGTTCCTTTGGCTCAGGAGCGGGTTGTTGAAGAGCAGGTTGTGGTTGATGTGTCTGATGGTATTGGTGAGGATGTAGAAGATGTTGCCCAGGAGAACACTGTTGCTAGTCGTTTGAAGAAGAGGAAGAAGTCGTCCAAAGGTGTCAGTGGTTCCCGATCAAAGAAATTGAAGACCAGGACTGTTGAAGTGCCTGAGCAGTCTACTTGTAAGTTCCTCTTGGCTTTCCCTTGCTTGTTCCTTCATTGTTATTAATTATCTGTTTTCTCTGCAGCCTTCGACCCTCTTGGGGAGGCTCTTGATGCTGCTTCGTGTCATCGCTCTCTTCAGAGTATCGCTCCTTCTGGATGGATCAATGGGCTGATGAATATGGAGATCCCAGAGCTTTCTGCCTTCTTTAACCGCTCAATCTTCTGCAGTGTTGTTGTTGGAAGTGCTCTGGATGCAAGATTGCGGGAAGTTTCTGAGGAATCCGGGCCATCGAAGGAGCAGTATGAGAAGCTGATGTCAGAAAAGCATGCTCTTGAGGTGAAGGCAACTGAACTGGAGGTAGACTGTGGGGCTCTTCAATCGGAACTAGATACTGTGCGTGGAGCTGTGCAGAGGGTCATTGCGGAGAAGGAGAAAGAGGTGGAGGCTCTTACAGATCAGATTCGGGAAAAGGACGCACTGCTAAAAGGAGCGCAGGACGCACTTGCAGAACAATCTGGGAAGTATGGGAGGCTGATTGTTGAAGTTATTCCCCATGTGTGCAAGTCATTCCTGCATGGTCCTGAAGTTGGTATGCTGTTGTCGAAGGTTTGTAATGAAAACAGGGTTGATGCGGAAGTGGGATTAATGCGTGCTCTAGCCGATGAGGGTGTTGTAAATCTAGAGGGCCGCGTTATCCCTGAAGACACAGCTGGTCGTCTTGATTCTGCTTTGGATGAGCTGGCCAATATTGATTCTGCATACCTTCGCAAGCTTGCATCCGATCCTGAAGCCTCTCCATCTGACCTTCTGCAGGTTGCTCCCTGATCCTCTCGATATTCTCCTGTTTGGATTGTGAACTTTTCTTGATAACGTCTTATGATTTGTAAACAATCTTGGTGGCCTGTGTGCCTTTAGACAATTTGATGAATACTTGACCGGCCTCCCTTTGTGTTGGGGGAGGTCTCTGTATATACTTTTTTGGTACCTGCAATTATCATGTTAACCGTACCCTTGACTTCTTCATAATGATGAGTCCGTCTTTGAGTGGTTTTTGTGTTTGGCCTATCCCTTTTATTTTGGGGAGGCTCTTTTTGTTGCTTCATGAATGTCTTAATGGGCGTCCCCTTGAACATTTACATGAAGTCTTTGTTGTTTAATTTTTACACGCGTTTAGAATATATTGATCGATCTTAAAAATGTGTTGAAAGCTTTATTTATTGAAAAATAATTGGCAGGAGGACATTACATAGTAAAGTTCCTAGCTGCTAGCTTTCTTTCTTGGGACTTATCCGGTAGCTAATCGGACTTATCCCTTTGTCTTTTTAGGGAATTTACTTTTTGACGGAGGTCTTTCTGACCCTCCGTCTTTTCCCCGAAGCTTCTTGGTGTGTTGTTCTTTCTGGCCCCTCTATTCCTTCTGCGTGTCCTTCTTTTGAACTTTGCTATTTCCGGGGCCTTTGTTCTTGTTTCTGGCTGCATCGGGGCTTTCCTACTTCTCTCATCTGCCGAGTTTCGGATTTGCTCGGAGTTTCTTCGCTCGTTGGATGATAATGTTGCTATTCCCAACTCACTTTGGAATTTTATTTGTGAGTGGATTGTGGACGCTATCATCCCGAACTTCCTCATTGCTTCTCTTCCAAGTATTGCGTTATTGTCAGAGTTTGCCGGTATGACCATGAAGGTAATCCTTTCTGTTTTCCATTTCGGGTATTTTCCTATTGTTACCTCTGTCCTTAGCTCCCCAATTGGCCATATTCGTTCTCCTGTGAATCCTATTAGTGGTTTTTCCACTTTTCTTAGCTTTTCCCTGACACTTCTCGGTAACTTGGAAAAGTAATTTTCGTAGAGGATGTCACACTCGCTTCCTCCGTCTATGTGGACATTCCTCATCTTGGCGTCTGCAATCGTGGCTTCGATGACAATTGGTCCATTGGAAGGCACTATCTGTCCTAGTGGCGGGAACTGGTAGTTTTCTTCCTGTGGGTAATCTTTGTGTACCTCGGAGCGTATCATCAAGATTTGTGCTGGAGCTGTTTTTTCTGTTTTCTCAGCTTCATTTTTTATCCTTGTTGCTTGACGGATTCCTTTGACCAAATGATCCAGTTTTCCTGACTCCACAGCTTCTTCAATGGCTCTTCTTAAATTTCTGCAATTGTTCGTATCGTGACCATGGTCCCTGTGATATTCACAGTATTTATCCATATTTTTCTTTTTTGTTATAAGTTTGTTTGGGATCGGGAAAGTGGACGCGATTCGCTCCGTAGCCAGGATCTGCTTCGGTGTCTTTGTAAGACTGGACAGGATATCGATCCCACTGTCCTTGTCTCTTCCTGCCCATTGGTTGTCATCTCTTGCGTATCGGGGGAATCTCCCGTTGCCTCCGTACTCCTTCCTTTTTCTTTCGGAGGAGTAACCGACATTTGTTGTTTCCCTAGCGTCCAACCAGATATGGGCTTTATCTGTCAGGCCATCGTATGTCTCGGGTAGGTCCGTACTCAGATGTTCGATGAGATCTATTGTTCGGAGTCCATGGATAAGCCCTGAGATTCTCTGGCTTTCCGGTAGTCCCCGTACTTGTTGAGTTTCGTTGGTATATCTGACGATAAAGTCCCTTGTTTTTTCGCCTTCTTTTTGTTTGAGTTTTCCTGTGTTTCTTTTGCATACTGAATTGGGACCTAAATTTGGTCTTAAGTACCTCGAAGCTATCGATGTTGTTCTTGGGTAGGCCATCGATCCATTCCCGCGCATCATCCGTCAGCGAGTAGGAGAATGCGTGGCATGTGGTTGGCATATCCCACCTTTGAATCAAAGATGCTCCGACGAACTTTTTTAAGAAGTCGTCTGGCGCTTTTTCCATCGTAATACCCCATATGTTGGAGGTATTTCATTTTCGCTGGTCGTGGATGACTTTGTATGGCCATGGAGAACGGGCTGTCAGTGTTTACCATGTGGGATAGGTCAACCGGATCAGGTTCCTCCCATTCATACGAGTCGTAATCGGGACGGACTACATTCCTTCTGGGGCGTGTGATCCCTTGATAGTTTCTTCTTAGTCCGCCCTGGTTCTGTTGAGGCATCAGGTTGTCCTCCGGACCTCCGTCGGACCCGGGTATATACCTTCCCCGTGGCCTCCGAAGGGCTGTCTCTTCGTCATTGATTGTTGCGTTTCTTCCTTCTTCTATTCGTATGCCAGTTGTTCTTGTTGCGGGGGTCGTGACTGCCTGAATTCGCCTCCTTTGTTGTGACGGTGCCCTTCCGTTCGTTCTCCCCGGAGGGGCCTCCATCTCGATGTACTCATCAATTGAGTCCGAATCGTACTCATTTTCCAGGTTCCTGGTGATGTTGCGGGTTTGACCTGCTTCTCTTAAGCGGTTCATGATTGCACATATGCATCGTTTATTTCGTGCTCTGCCGACGTCGACGCCCTATTGGCATTCCCGGGGGCCTGTGGTGTCCTTTGGTTCGAGGGGGCAAAGCCCGACCTATTCTGTCCCTGAAGAGGTGTGAGTACGAACTCGCTCCGACTTTGAGGTGGCGTTGATGCAGGCCTATGTAAACCTTGATCTGGTGGGATCACTGTCGACCTACCTGCATTCTGACCCTGAGGAGTTATCACATATCTGAATGGGCCTTGACCCTGGGGTGTCATTATAGATCCATCTGGGCCTTGGCTCTGTGGGACGGGTCTTTCTAGGCCTTGGCCCTGCGGTGCAGGCCTATCTGAGGTCTGGCCAAGCGATGTTGTTACGGATCTGTCCGAATCTTGGCCCTGCGGTGTCACCACGGATCTGTCCTGACCCTGACCCTGCGGTGTTACCACGGATCTGTCCTGACCCTGACCCTGCGGTGTTACCACGGATCTGTCCTGACCCTGACCCTGCGGTGTTACCACGGGTTCCCGAGCCTTGACCCTGTGGTACGGGTCTGTCCAGGGCTCTTTGTATGTTCGACGTCTCACCCATAGTTATGATATGATCGCCTGTTACGATAGGTGGGCGGAAGTTTGATCCAGGCGCGTCGAAAGAAAATTGTTCTTGGAAGTTTAGTCCTCCAGGGGGCGTCCGAGATCCCCCTGTGTTGGGTGTTCTAGGAGAGTAATTGACGTCTCCGTCGGCCATGATAGTTGATTATTCTGATCGTGGGTGGGTTTGAAAGAGCTGCGTCGATATGTATATATATATTTTTTTTTTTGAGGGATTTGTCCCACGGATGGCGCCAATTTATTTGATCAAATAATGGCATTATGGCACAACCGAGGGGGTGTGGGAGTTTAGGTGGGGTTTTGTAGGCGATTCCCTACCGGTAATAGGGTTACGGCCGCTTTACGCCTAGTTTATGTCGTGTGTTACTGCCGGACCTTAGGGGTCGGCGTGGTGTTGTGAATAAGATGGGTATTGAATATGATGTGTGTCGTATGATATCTTCTCTTTATATAGAGGGTAGAAAACTTGGAGAGGAGGGTAAGAGAATTAGGGTAAATCTCTCCCTCTTTTGAGAATATCCTATTTCCATTTGAGGAGATTCATGATGATCTTTTGCAAACCGTGTCCGAAATCTACGGACTTAAATATATTGTTTTGGTTAGATAATCATGGAAAGGATCTTCATCCGATCTCTTTGATATGTTTCCTCGGAGCTGGGTATTTGTTACCTCGGGAGCTCCGGAATGATTGTATTAATCGGAGGTTGGGCTCCGTTCTGAGTATGTAGATAAGTAATTTTTACCTGTACGAAGGTGCCTTCGTATCTTTTTCGGGTACGGAGGTAAAGCTCCGTGTAGGGTATATCATCACCCAGTTTTTGCGTGTTTGTGATGACGTCATCACAAAGAACATGCATATGACCGGTTTGCGTGTTCTTATGTCAAACATACCATTTGCGTGTTGTGACATATGCGTGTTTCATGACTTAAAATTTTTAAATTGAAAAATTTTAATAAGTAAAATATGAAACATAACACGCATTGACCAGTCAAACCTGACACCATATGTGTGTATTGTCACCGTATGTGTGTGTATAAGGAATTTGCTTGTTCTAGGACTTCGGAAAATTTTCAAAACGGGAAAATTTTCAAATGAGTCAAATTAGAAAGGGCAACTGCCTTATAAAATTGGACTTTAAAAATTTAAGAAAAACAAATGGTTTTGGTTAAATTTAGTAAAGTTCAATTTGTCGATTATTAAAACTAAATGTTTTGGAGGATTATGAAACAAACGGTTTCACTATCTTGGAAAACATTAAAGAGTTTTAATTTCGACGTGTTGTTTCGATAAAATTGGTGATGTTTTGGAGGATTATGAAACAATAGGTTTCACTATCTTAGAAAACGTTAAGAATTTTATCGTTCAACCTTATTTGTCGATGATTAAAGTTGATAACATTTTCAGAGCTTGTGAAACAAAGGGTTTCAGGGGCTTAGAAAATGTTAGGAGCTTTAAAGTTCGACTTTATTTGTTGTTGCTAACCTTTTGTTTGTTGTTGTTTGTATCTTTTTGCAGATGGCCGAGAGACACTTCCACAAGAATCATAACTACTTGATTGACCTGGACGTGAATCAAGGCAATGCTGGGAGATTTGTCAGGATTCTTGAGTTTCTGCAGCAATCAAGAATCAGACATGTTCTCACTGCTGACCCAGTTATCTATCTGACTTATTTAAGTCAATTTCTGGGAATCTGCACGATTTTTACTCGGTGTTGTCCCAAGTATTGAAGCAAGGGTAAATAATCAGACCATCCAGTTCACTGCCTCAGACTTGATTGGTATTCTTGACTTGGGAACTGAAGACCAAGAGGGAGGAGTGAATGGTCCAACCACATATCCCCAAGAGCTTAGATTGGGAGCATTCAGAAGAATGGGGTATGTCGGTCCTGTAAATCGGAACACATTCCAGAAGAATTGTTTGCTGGGCAGGTGGAAATTCTTTTCACATGTGATTCTTGTTGCTTTGAGTAATAAGAAGTCGGGTTACGATTCGTTGAATGTCGAAACCCAATCACAAGTGATTTCTTTGGTGTTGAACAAGCCTTATAGCTTCTCTCGTTATATCTTTAATGAGATGCATAGGCAGATAAGGGCGAGGGATGATGAGAGATTTTTGATGTATCCGAGGTTCGTGATGCTGATCATTAATGCTCGACTACCCAATCTTGTTCCGGAGGGTCCTACTGAATCGGTGACGACAATGCCTAATCGTATCTTTAACGATAGTTATAGATACCGTGGAAATTGGCTCCACAGGCTCGACCGAGGGACAGAAACCTCTTTGGGGCGCTTGTTAATCCCACTTATGTTGCTCCAGAACATAATGGATTTACGCATGAGGATTCTGATGTTGAAGGCTGATGTTGCTGCTGCTCCACAGCCAGTCCCTCCACAACCTCCAGTTGCACCAGTGATACAACCACAACAACAACAACAACAACAACAACAACAACAACAACAACAACAACCAGAACAACCACCTCCAGCTGCAGCAGAGGCTCCTCAAGTGTTGTTGATCCAGGAAGAGGTTGTTCAAGCAAATCCTGAGATCGTTGCTGAACCTGATCATGCACAGAACCAAGAAGTCAACATGGATGTTGATGATAGGGGTTTAGGTGCAGAGCACGTCGACGATATGGTTATTGACAACCAAGAAGACGTTGCTGATGACATTGGAGGAGATGTCAACCTAGGAGAAGGAGGAAACGGGGAAGATGATGGAGATGATGACGGGGATGATGGTCCAGATAATGCTGCTGGCAGAGTACCCATAGGTCAAGGTGTTGGTAGTACTTCTGCAGCAGTTGATCTCCCCATGGCCGAAGCTGATTCCCGGCCAGTTGTGGAAGAAGAAGATTCCTCTGGGTCGGGGCGAAGTCTCAAAAGAAAGAGACAGAGTCAGGACGAAGGGGTGTCTAATGCAAATGAGTCGCTGGGACTCATTGCGGAGACATATTCTTCTGAGGTGGAAGATATGAGACAAGAGTTGGACGAGCCAGAATCAAGTGTTCGAGAGCCTGCGCAGAACTTAACTGACAAAATGACTGAAGGGCCTCTCCATTCTGAGGATAGAGGTAAAGGATTGATGGTTGCACCTTCCTCAAGTTCAGCAGCACCATCAACTCCTCAAGTTCAAGTCAATCCGCCTGTCATCAAACCAGCTGTAGTATCACTGGTTCGCGCTGAAGATGACCAGTCACCTCCAAAGGTAATTAGACTTTTGGGAATCAAGATTGGAGATAGACCAGTCTTGATGACTGCAAGGCCTCGCAGCTCTACAATCACACCAATCATGTCTACGTCGACCACTCCACCGTCTACAACAAGACCATCAATGACTTCTTCACAGCAAGGAGCTGCTCAGACTAACAAGGAGAGAGTATCCAAGTTAGCTGATGACATCCAGCGGATGAGAGCTCTAGTTGCCGGCTTGTCTGACAAGCTTAAAGGAAAAGAAGAGTCACACCGAAGAGATGCTGACCTCGTAAGACAAAGTCACCTTGAGCTAGAGAATCGCCAGTACGACCTGCAGGATGCCCAGGAAGCAACAATCAACTCAGTCAATGGGATTGTTGACTCCATTGGGTTGCACCACAAACTGCTGAAAGGTCAAGCTAAGCATCTTGAAAGCTTAGGGAAGAGGTCTGCTGAGCTGCACAACAAGATCAAAAAACTTGAATCTCAGGGGGAGAAGTCTGGCTGCAAGGATGACGCTCTCAAACATCGTCAAAGGGATGATGAGGATGAGGATCCGAGTGGTTCCAGACAGCAGGAGGAGATTCAGAGATTTCCGACCTTAAACGTCAATGCAGCTCATGGGGAGCAGAGTCAGCAAGGTCAATCTGGCCAAGTTGCTGACACATCAAATGCTCCTTCATCTGATCAACCGGCCGTAGAGGAAGTGGCTGGTATCCAGGAACAACCGACTGGAGGAGTAGGAGTCGGCATTCGGGTCAGACCAACTATTGAGGAAGAAGTTGGAAGTGAACTCCTGGACGACGACGTTGCTGCGTACTTCAATTTTGATGAGTATGGGAGCATGTTTGATAATCCGTCAGACTCTTCAGCTCAAGACAAGTGTTCATATCTTGATGCAATACTTGATCTACTTGATCCAAAAGAAAAGGGATCAAATGAGCCATCACTACAAGCAACCGTTGCAGAGGGCAAGGTTGGGGTAGACAATCAATCAGAGTTAGGCTCTAATCGAGAGCTAGGTACTGCTGAGGTGATTGAAAAGAAGAGCAGGAGTCCAGTGGATGCAACACCTGAAGTTCCTGATGACAGGGTTTTGGCCAACACTTAGGAAGACAAACGAAGACTTGAAGGCCACATCTAGATGCTGGTGTCAAGGGGGAGACTGTTGGTGCATGTTTCTCGGTGACAAAAGCATTCTAGATGTGTTGTGTGTTTTATATTCAAGTCTTGTAATTTATCTTGTAAATTACCGTTTGTCAATGAAATTACCTTGGCATATATTGTGATCATGTTGGGATCCTTTTATATATGTTTATATGTTTGTTTATTATTTATGTTTTGTAGGTACTTGACATGAATGTAGACATTACATGTAAAGGTAATTAAGTTAATGTTGTTTCTGCGTTTAACAGCAGTAGAAACATTAACTTAATATACTTCCAACGGTAATATAGTCGATGTTGGTTCTGCGTTTACAGCAGTAGGAACATCGGCTGAGTTAATGTTGGTTCTGCGTTTACAGCAGTAGGAACATTGGCTGAGTTAATGTTGGTTCTGCGTTTAACAGCAGTAGGAACATTAACTCAAATATTCCTAAGTGTCATTTGAGAGTTCTTGGGAACAAGCAAAAGTTTGCTTGTTCAGAAGAACACTCAAATGGTTTGAGAGTTTCTTGGGAACAAGCAAAAGTTTGCTTGTTCAGAAGAACTCTCAAACAGTTTGTGTGTTCAGGGAAACACACAAACAGGCCAAACCCTAATGGGCTTTATGGGCCTGACATGGAAACACTCAAACCCATAGGGTTTTGAGTGTTCCTGGCCCTTGCCTATAAATAGGGGTGTGTGTTTGCGTGTTCTAATAAGAGTGTAGAGAGAGAAACGAGCAAAATCTTGAGAGAGAAACTACTAGAGCTAAGAACACACAAATCTAGTAGATCTTGAAGGTGTTACTCGTCTCACGCACGAACCGCAAAACACACACCCGTGTTGGTTGGCTTAGGACTTAGGTTACCAAGTGGGTATAGTTTGTCCGGAAAGCCGCCTCACTATATTAACCAAATACGGGTGTTTATGTTCACGCATATATATATATATATATAATATATATATATATCCTACAAAAGGTTGATATAAAAACCGTGGGTTATCTCGAGGGATTCCGCACCTCGACATATCCTTAGTCAATCTCGTTTCGACGGTCCGACAAACGAGGGAAACCTGAGAACTTACAGGGTCTACAGAAACAAGATGGATGAAAGAGGAGTTGTGACAAGAAACAAAGCAAGATTGGTAGCTCTTGGTTACAGACAAGAAGGGAATTGATTATGATGAGACCTTTGCTCCTGTGGCAAGACTAGAGGCAATCAGAATGTTTTTGGCCTTCTCTGCTCACAAAGGGTTCAAAGTCTATCAAATGGATGTGAAGAGTGCATTCTTGAATAGGAAATTGGAAGAAGAAGTCTATGTTGAACAACCTCCAGGTTTTGAAAGCTCAAAGTTTCCTGACCATGTGTTCAAGCTTGACAAAGCTCTTTATGGCTTGAAGCAAGCTCCAAGAGCATGGTATGATACTTTATCTAAATTTTTGCTTGCTAATACATTCAAAAGAGGTAATGTTGACAAGACTTTGTTTGTGAGAAAGTATGATGGTGATATTCTGCTTGTTCAAATTTATGTTGATGACAGCATATTTGGGTCTAGCAGTGAAAGTCTTTGCAAAAAGTTTTCTGAATTAATGTCTAAAAAGTATGAAATGAGCATGATGGGAGAACTAAACTATTTTCTGGGTTTACAAGTTAAACATACTAAAAATGGAATTTTCATAAACCAAGGAAAATATGTTAAAGATCTCTTAAACAAATTTGGTTTTAGTGATTGCTCACCTATGAAAACTCCTATGGGAACTGGTGACAAGCTGGGTGAAGATAAAAATGGCAAATTTGTTGACACCACAGCTTATAGGGGTATGATAGGCTCATTACTTTACTTAACTGCTAGTAGACCTTGACGATGTACCCCTCCGAACCATGATACGAAGACCACCTAGCACGAAGCTCGAAGATATTAATAATAATTAAATAGCTAAAGATAGCTACAAATCCCTTCCTAAAATATAGTAAATCATATCCCAATTATAAAGGGATAATGATGGCAAGCAAATCGGATAAACATGGCAATGATATCCGAAACCCTAAAGGAGGCTAAAACCCTAGCTTTCCCATCAAGTTACCCTCTCCTATATAAGGAGAGGGAATTCTCCCTCAAAGGCATGATCATTAAATCAGCAGAAAACCCTAACATAAGTCAAAAACCTTCGACAATTACAAAACACACATAGTTGGCGTAAAGGAGCACCGCTCCTACCTTCGGGGAATCGCCAACAAACTCTTAAACCTCAACCTCCTCTCCACGGACGAAGCCGCTTGCCAGAATCATTTGGCGCCATCCGTGGGACCACACTGATTCATATCACAAAACCCACCATTAAACCACACCATGATCGAATCCATGATTCGTCGTGCCAAACTAAAAACATGATAGATCAACGCAAGGGAAAATTCCGACAAATATACGATTTTTTCTGTGATGCGGATAAGAAATCAGAATCCTTTTGGCACATACCTCGCGCTTACGAGACATACTGTACATTCGATTAGAGTTGTAAGTGCTGTTGCGTATGTATAATATGCATGTTTTATATGCAGATTTATTACACATGATAAGGCGGCTGCAATCAATTATCTTAATATGATATATTATTCTATTACTAGATTCATTAATCAACACTAGTAAATAAACAGAATCATATGATATATCATTATTAAAGGTATAATGCTCTCCTATTATCTTACGTATTAAGACCTCAAAATACGCATACATGCTAATTAATGTGTATACGACGAGGCATGATTACTCTCATTCATAATATTACAAGAAGAAGATCAAGACGAAGGACCTACTCCGCGAAAGTTGTAATATGTATCGGGATCTAATATAAATTATGATTCATTACGGTCATACTTATTTAGAAAACAATCTCGACGGTACAAAAAGCAAAATCCCATTATAGAAGAAAAAGATTGAGACAGACTTGTGAGTCCCTCGATAGCTATGGATCGCTCTCGAGATCGTCTATGGTTATGTCGTGAGTGCGGAATCCTCACGAGATAACTGTTTGATTAGTTATCTATTATATTGCTAATTATAAGTGTATAATCAGCCTTATATTGCACTATATTCGTTTGGTATATGTCACAAACGAACTTAGATGCTTTAGGTGTGTGTGATATATCGACTGGCATACTCAATTTAGGTTTTCCAATCGTTTATATATGTTCACAATTGATATTGGGCTTGCTGGGCTTTGTTCTTACGAACTTAGCAGCCCAGCCCATCAAACGAAGATCATCTTCGTTCGTTCCTAACGAAGATCATCTTCGTTAGTTGTAAATCATCTTTATAGTTATATTCCTTAGTATTTCACATACAAGGAATCCTAACGTATATTATGTTTGTACTTGTATAACATACATAACAAACATCATATATAAACATATATAACACCTAAACATGTAATCGATCATTACCAAAACATTATGTTCATAATCTATCAATTACATATACAAATAAGACATAATCAAATCTAAGTTGTTGTTGTCACATCAACGTGCATCAACAAGAGTCTGCTTCGCAGCCTTCCCTGCCCCAGATCCAGATGGAGAACCTAACCCGAAGCCTTCAGCGACCTTCGGAAACCTCCGACAGCCTTCGGCAAGCTTCGGAAACCTCCGACAGCCTTCAACGAGCTACGGAAACCTCCGAAAGCCTTCGACGAGCTTCGGAAACCTCAATTAGCCCTCGAAGACCTACGGAAACCTCCGACAGCCTGTAGCTATGGTCAGAAATCTTATAAAGTCTCCAGCGACCTTCGGAAGCCCCAGCGAGCTTCGAAGGACCCCTACAGCCTCTGGCATCCTCCAACAGCTTTTCCCGACGTAGATCAAGATAGAGAACTTGACCCAGAATCTTCAACAGCCTTCGAAAACCTTCGTCAGCATTCAGCAAGCCTCAGACACTTTCAGCAGCCTCCGACGAGCTTTGGAAATCTCATACAGCCTTCGTTGAGCTTCGAAGACCTCCTGAAGCTTCCAGAGACCTACGGAAGCCTCCAGAAGCCTTTTAACGATCTATAGAAATCTCCAAAAGACTTTTAGCCAACTTCGAAAACCTCCGGCAGCCTTCGGCGAGATTCGGAAACCCCGGCAGCCTTCCGCAAAAAAGATTCAGATAGAGATCTTAACCCAAAGCCTTCTACAAGCTTCAGCGACCTTCGAAGACCTCCCACAGTCTTCGTCGAGCTTCGAATGACCTCCTATAACATCCAGCGACCTCCTGCAGACTCCTGCAAGCTTCGGAAACCTTTGGCAGCCTTCATCGAGCTTCGAAAACCTCCGACAGTCTCCGACGATCTTCAGAAATCTCTGACAGCCTTCTGCGACCTTCAGAAAGCTCCGACAGCCTTCAGCGACCTTCAAGAACTTTCGGCAGCCTTCGGTACTCTTTTTTATCGAAGTAAATTTGATGCAATAACTCTTGAAACTCGCACAATCAAAGAACAAGGAGTACAGTCTAAAATCTGGACCCTAGCAGTCCATAATATTAGACTGGGGGGCTAATGATGATATACCTCACCTTTGATGACGTTGCGCGACCAAATTCACAAATCTTTCTGACACTTTCTCCACTCAAAAAGGTCACACCTGCAATCTTCCTCTACAAAGCTCAAAGACGTGAGGTAAAAACTCTCCAACCAAACTATATGGGCATTAAAATCACAAGGTATGCACTAAAACCATGATCTTTTATATTTTTCCTAAAGGTGTATATAGCTTGTATAATGGTCACCTACGTGATAGTTTAAACCATATACCACAGCTCACCCACGGCTCAATTCGTAAGGCATAAGCCTCATAAATTACCAACCCTTAAAAGTATTGACATACTGAAATATTCCCGTCAAGATAAAGCCACGGACATGGTTTCCTACTCTTCGTAGATCATACAACCTCCGTAGAGCAAAATCATCGGGTATAATACTTTCCCTTCATAACGCTTCCATAGATCATACAACCTCCATAGAGCAAAATCATCGGGTATAATACTTTCCCTTCATAACGCTTCCATAGAGTAAAACTCCGAAAGTAGGTTACCCCCTACATGGTTTGTAAGTCCCAAATAAGATGGTTAATACCCGATTGGCAAGTAATTCTAACTAGAAGATGACCAGTTCAGAATACGATCCAGATATGGATAAGCAATAAGATAAAGGTACAGAAAGTAAATGCAAGAAACGATAAGTGCTGAAACTATATAAATAATATGTATAGATCAAGTATGTAGCATTGAGACATGATGTACTTTTCAATGTATTTGATTTATTGATATAAACAAATACAAAGGTTGTTGCGGAACAAAGATAAACACCCAAGTGTAAATATCTAAACAACCTAGAAATACAAGTGATCTAATAACTTGGAAATACTCGTAAAGATTACTTAGAGTATATCTCACAAGTTGCAATGCTAAAGTTTCAAGCCGTTTGCAAGTTGTGAGAAGACTTATATTTATAGACCAAGTCCATGATGACGTGGACCAGATCGTACAAATATGGTTGAGAGCATTTAAGGAATTAAAGCTAATTCCTTACATGCGTACTTTAAGGTTAAGTATATAAGTCAATTGATGTGACTTATCATACCTTATTCCCAACCTTTACTTTACCTTGTACTTTTATTAATAGTTAAATCTATTAACTGGGTAAAGGTATGTAAAGTAAAAAGTCTTCCTCGTAATCAGTGTAAAAGTGTGTAAGTACTTTTACACTGAGATGCTTCAGTCTTCGATCAGGTAGAATCAACTTCTGAGCTCCACATCTGAGCTGATTCTCTTTCTTCAGACTTCAGTCTTTGACTTCATTCTGAATGGTATTCTGATACGTTGATCTGAACTGAAGTGAAGCTTCAGTGAACTAATTCTGAGAGACTTCAGAATTCTGTACAAGTATTCTTCACTGAGCTTCAACTATTTCTGAACAAATTATACTTGGTCGATTTTTGACCTAACAAATTCCCCCTATTTGTTCTGAAATAGTGCATGCATCTCAGACTTCTATCTATACATGTTTGTAAGTCTGAAATGCAAGTTTTTGTTTAAGTTGTAAAAATTTTCTAAGTACATCTTATAGATCGTTGATGTCTCAGAATTTTACTTGTGATTTTTCTAACTTAAACCTATCATCTACTTATTAGCTACAAAATGTAACATATATATACAAACTGAAGTGTTTGTTACATTTGCAAATATTTATACAAGTAAATGATAAACTGAAAAGAAAACTACTTCTTCGCAGGCCTCGAACCAGAAGGTGCTTCAGTAGCCTTTCTCTTCAGTGGAGAATGATCCTTCTTTCCAAACAATCTGCCTTCAATCTCTACCTTGGCTTGCATCTTTTGTTGTATTCTTGATAACCATGCACCAATCAAAGCAGATTTTGGCTTCCCCCTCAGAATCTGGATCATCTCCCTATGCTCAGAAATCCCAAACTCGTGCACTGAAACCTGATGATATTCTTCAGCTGCCCTTCCTTCTCTTTTAACAACCAAGTCAAAAAGCTTCAATCCATAAGCTTTTGTTACTTCCATATCAACTATTTTAGCTGGATGAGATCGATGCTTCATATAATGCTCATACTGATCTCTTTCATGTTTTCTTTCAATTTCAATAGCATCATCAGACATTGGCTTGAAGGTGGAAAGGTCAGCATCACGAATATTCTTCCTTGAAGACCTTGGTCCAGTCACTTTGGGCTTTGTGGGTGGCCTTGACAATTCTTTTTCAACCCTCAGAACTCCAGCCAGAATTTCTTTCTTCTTGATTGCCATCTCCTTTTCTCTATTTTTCACCAAGTCCTCAATCGACAACTTGAAGGTGAGACTTTCCAACTTTTGTTCCAGAGGTGAATACATCATCCCACATTCATATTCGAGCATATCAACAACAGCTTTCTGCACTCTTGGATCATTTTTGATCTTCAGATATCTTTCCAAAGAGAGACCAAGAGCTGCAGCATCAACATGATCAAGGGTCCCCATCTTCAGATGTTGTTCCCTTTCTCTTTCCTTGTTTTCCCTCCACATAATGAATTGATTAGAAACTTGCTTCTGCAAAGCCTCTAATTTCTTGCTATCAGCATTAGGATCATGAAGGGGATAACCATGCTCATCTACATTTTCACCAACCACCAAACCAGAACCCTTAGAATCTTTCTTTGTAGGTTCATCCACCACTGGGGCCTTGCCCTTATCTTTCTTAGCTGGTTCAGAAACTTGGACTTCAGATTTCTGAACTTGTTCCCCCTGAACTGAGGCACTACCAGATTGCACCTCAGCTTGCTTCTTGGTTGCTTCTATCAATTCTTGAGTACTTGAAAGCAGACCAATAGGCACATTTCCCCCTTTGGGGACCTCAGAAGGCATCTTAGCATATA
This sequence comes from Erigeron breviscapus, assembly GCA_034093135.1. Classification (NCBI taxonomy): domain Eukaryota; kingdom Viridiplantae; phylum Streptophyta; class Magnoliopsida; order Asterales; family Asteraceae; genus Erigeron; species Erigeron breviscapus. Next base: position 80,714,768 of record CM067173.1, on the reverse strand, counting down.
CATCAATCGTCGTCTGTATGGCCTTCAGAGGTTCCCAACTCTGCTGCAGAAGGCAATCAGAAATGCCTTTTGCCATGGTAGAGAACTGAGCCCTTAACCTGAATGATGAGTTAAGGTTCAGAGTCTCTTTTTCAGTAAGCTCTTTCAGCATTTTCCTATCTTCTTCAGAGAATGAAGTAGGAGGAGGAGGAGCAACAACAGGTTCCTTCTTGAGCAGGGTCAGAATTTCATCTAACTGCTTGGACTGGCCCTTAACAACTTCAGCAAGAGTAGATACAGATTTCTGAACTTCTTCAACAGCTTTATCTACCTTCTCGGAAGTATCTTGAGTGAGTTCTAAGACCATCCTTCTGACCCCTTCTTCAACCTTTTCAGCCACAGAAGCTGAAATCTGAGCAACAAGATTCTGAGATATCTCAGACTTCAGCTTCTCAATCACACCAACACTTATAGAAGACCCAAGTTCTTTCTCATTGACACTTGGCCTTTTAACCAACTCATTCACCTCCTTCCCGACTGCCATAACTTCTTGTTTAATCAATTCAATACCAGATGTCAAGTTCGCAACAACTGAAGCTTGCACATCTCTTTTGGCCAGTCTGAAGGCTTCCCTGATGGCTATACTTATTTTGTTACATGAATGCACCAGCTCATTTAGTTTCCCACCTACTAGTCCCTCATTCCCAGCAACCTTGGTAAACTCAGTGCCAAGAAACATCTGAGCACCCTTCATTTCAGCCAGGGACGTAGTATTGGCAGTTAGAGATTTAGTTAAGTCCTCTACCTTGAGAAGTAGGCGTTGGACTTCGGTATTTTGCTTCTCTAACTGTGCTTCTACACTCAAAGGAGGAGGTGGTTGTGCAGAAACAGAAGCCACAAAGGGAATTTTACCAAGCCCATCTAAAGCCTTTTCCAATTGCATTTCAGTTGGACTCTCAGATTCAGTAGCAGAGTCCAACTCTTTCTCAGTTTCACCATCATAATTAATGGGCCTTGGTACTTGGTGAATTTGTGGGTGTAAGTGTTGTAGTTGTGGTTGAAAACGTGGTGAAGTGACATAGGCAGGTGTAGAGCCAGGTGGAAAATATGGATGTTCATGTGAAGTTTCAGGTTGGCGATATGGTTGTTCAACAATTATATTTTGGATTTCTGGGGGAGGTTGGACGTTTGTGAGGCTGAAGGTTGGCTCAGAATCAGAAGACTGATTCTCCTCCAGTAAGCCCTCATCAAACTCAAAGTCAGCAAAGGAATCAAGATTCCCTTGAGGTGGCTCATCTTCATCCCAGAGGTCAGTTAAAACTGCAGTCTGATCAGATATGCCCTGGTTCAGATCACTAGTACCTGAACCAGCTTCTGGTTCAACAACTGCTGCTGCAGATGCATCGTCACCAGATTTATGGGTTGGCTCAGCCATAGCTTCATCGCCAGAGACAGTAGACACAGGGGTTGCCTTAATGACCCTCGTACCATCATCAAGAGTTACTTCATCGGCCGTAGAGTCTGGAATCTCAGTCTCAGGTGGTGTCACACCAAAGACTTCATCAATTCATGCTGCAGTAGAGTGTGAGATTTGTGAAGTTACAGGGGGTGCGCGTGCAGACACGGACTCTATTGTGTGCTGGGCGGACACACTTATATTTTCTTCACCATCTCCTCCTAAAGAAGTTTTGGAGATGGCTGCTTGTGGGTTTCCCTTTGGACTCGATTCCTCTAGTTCTTGTTGGGAAGATCCAGAGGGGTTTGCTTCGGTACTAATGTCCTTGGGCTGTGAGGACTGCTTATATTTACGACGTTTTAATAAGCCCTTTGGAGATCCTGAGGGATCTTTTGGGAGATCCTCAGGTTGGTCAATGGAGGAGGGAATTGGTGGTTGGGTGGAAGAAGTTGTTGGGGTTTTAAACAACTTCAACATTTGACCACCAGGTGCACCAATGGGTCTCACATTCTTTTGCGACCCGCTCGGTGACCTTTCTGAGCCAGCCGGTCGTGCTGTTTCAGTTTTAGAAATTACCTGAAGCATTGCAGCGGAGAGTTCAGGTTCTGGATCTGAAGTAGATAGCTTTGATAGATCCCTGCAGAACTCCGTCGCTGAAGATTCAAGCCCCTCCATATGATACGCATCTCCGAGCATGTTCATGAAGCAAATGCTCAAAAACCTGGGAAATGAGATGTGTGGACTTCTTTTCCCTTTTAACTTTGTTACCAGCTGAGAGAAAAGTATCTCAGCGAAGTCCACCTCAATCCCATGCCACAAGTAGTACCCGATTTCTACTTGTGTCAAGGAAATCTGGTCCAATCCACCCCAGTTTCCTCCTAGGCACTCCACAATCTGAGTCCAGAAATATCGCCAACAATTTTTAAATCCAGACAGAAAAATATGTCCAGATGTTCTCAGATTGTGCTCAGCATCGACCATGTCATCATGACCCATGGCGTGCAGTACTTCCCTGAAATTAACTCCTTTTAGCCTTTTAGCATAGGCTGTAGAAGAGGGAAGGTAGTTCAAGTGAAGGGCCTCCTGAAACCCATCAAGTGAAAGGATATACTGCTTAGTGCCTTCTTTTAAAGAAAAAGCAATGGACTTTTCATCCTTGCTTAGTGTAGCAGTATACCAGAATTCAAGTAAGTATCTATGATACATTACTTGAGGATCTGCAGTCAAGGCATAATGGAGAGGGGATTGTTCAAGAAATTTATTAATCCTCCCCATTAAGGTTTTGCCTTTGGCATTCAGTGCGGCCATAAAGTTATTCATATTGAATCTAAGGGTCAATGGATCGAACCCTTTTGGCCATTGAGCACTGGCCTTGACTACTTTGGATGGTCTGTATTCGAAAGCTATTAGAGATTTGACTACTTTAGCCATTATTTCTACAAGGGAAAACTGAAAATGAAAGATGAATTTAGGGTTTTGGAGTTATGAAGGAATGAGAAAATGAGAGAGAATGATGATTGGGAGTAAATGTAAGGAGAAGTAAATGAAGGAATTGTTTTGGGAAAGGTATTTATATTTATGATGGAATACAAAGAGTTTTTCCAAAATAAATAAAAGAAAAATTGATTTTGAAATTCAAACCCACAAAAAATATTATTTTAATGAAATCAATTTTGATCGGGTTTGAAGTCCGAAAATAATTTTGGGTATACATCCGCATTTAATGCAACGACGGCTATGACCCCACATTTTCACAAAACTTTTCAACACTTTAAAGAAAAAGTGATCATTACTTTCCATTTACGGCGCAACTTGTGTGACACGTCAGCAAAAAGCATCATTATTCAAACGTTAAACAGTAACTGTTCACGTGTTCACACAACGACCAAGTATCCAAAAGACATTATAAAGGACCGACTCATTTCAGAAATAACTTATTTAAATCTGAGCATGATCAGATTTTAAGGAATCTGAACCATCTCAGTTTTCACACTTATTCTGAAATCATTTCAGAAATTCTGAAGCATTTCAGTCAAAATATTTTTTAGAAAGCAAAGTTCCCCCTTAGAGAAAAAATTCTTTTAAACACAAAAATATTTGACACTTCCCCCTGAGGTGATGCTATACAGGATTTAGCATACCTAACTCACTGATGAGATTTTTAAACGTTTTGACATCCAAGGGTTTTGTAAAAACATCAGCGAGTTGTTTATCAGTGGGAATGAAATGAAGTTCAATGTCACCTTTAATAATGTGATCTCTAATAAAATGGTACCTGAGGTCGATATGCTTGGTTTTGGAGTGCATGACAGGATTGTGAGAGATGGCAATGGCACTGGTGTTATCACAAAATATAGGAGTCTTTGTATACTTAACACCATAATCAGTTAGTTGGTTCTTCATCCACAAAATCTGAGCGCAGCAACTAGCTGCAGAAATGTATTCAGCTTCAGCTGTGGAGAGTGATACTGCAGTCTGCTTCTTACTTTTCCAACTAACCAATTTGCCACCTAGGAAATGACAACCACCTGTGGTACTTTCCTATCTATTTTACAACCTGCATGATCAGAATCTGAATAACCCATTAGATCTAGACTTGAGCCTTTGGGATACCAAAGACCAAGTCTGGGGACACCTTTAAGGTATCTGAAAAATTCTTTTCACAGCATTTGCGTGTGCTTCTCTGGGATCAGACTGAAATCTTGCACAAAGGCATGTTGCAAACATTATGTCAGGTCTACTAGCAGTTAAGTACATGAGGGATCCCACCATACCATGATATTTTGTGGGATCCACTTGTTTTCCATTGGGATCTGAGTCCAAAGTTAATGGTGCAGAAGTAGGAGTATCTTTTGATGAGACTGAATCAAATTGATATTTCTTTAATAAGTCTCTGACATATTTTTCTTGATTTATAAAAATATCATCACTGGTTTGTTTCACTTGAAGACCTAGAAAATATGTCAGTTCACCCATCATACTCATTTCATACTCAGATGACATTATTTTAGAAAACTGTTCACACATTTTGTTATTTGTAAACCCAAACACAATATCATCAACATAAATTTGTACAAGTAAGATATCACTTTTATCATGCAATATGAATAAAGTGTTATCTATTGCACCCCTTTTAAAACCATTTTTCAGAAGATATTTAGTAAGAGTATCATACCAGGCTCTAGGTGCTTGTCTCAGACCATATAATGCTTTGTTCAGTCTGTACACCCAATGAGGTCTTTCTTCATTTATGAACCCTGGTGGCTGATGCACATACACAACTTCTTCCAATTCACCATTCAAAAATGCACTTTTAACATCCATCTGATAGACTTTGAACTCATGATGAGCTGCAAAAGCTAAGAAAATTCTGATAACTTCTAGTCTAGCAACTGGTGCAAAAGTTTCATCAAAGTCTACTCCTTCTTCTTGTGAGTAACCCTTTGCAACAAGTCTTGCCTTGTTTCGAATCACATGGCCATCTTCATCCATCTTGTTTCTGAAGACCCATCTTGTCCCAATTGGTTCTTTCTTCAGATCACTGGGACAAGGAACAAGTTCCCAAACATCGTTCCTTTTAAACTAATTAAGCTCATCTTGCATGGCTTCAATCCAGCTAGGGTCTTTCATAGCCTCGTCAATCTTCTTCGGTTCTATCAGTGATAAGAAGCTGACATTTAAGCATTGATCGCTGGTGGCTCTTCTGGTCTGAACCCCACTAGTGGAGTTTCCAATGATTTGATCGATTGGATGTGCTCGTGTCCACTTAGTGTAATGACCAGGATGAACAATGATATCAGTGCAAGAGCTCCTCTGATTTACTTCAGGAGGTGCTTCAGAAAAGACTACTTCAGTCTCATCATCTTCCTCCTGCAGATCATGATTTGCATCATGAAACTGTTCAGATTGGGGTAATTCAGTGGAACCTGATATCAGAGGTGAAGCAGCATGTACATCTGATCCAATAGTCAGTTCAGAAGGTAGTTTAAAACTGACTGAAGGATAGAATGGAATGTTGCTTGACTTGTTTATTACTGGTTCTGAACTGAGATGTTCAGAAGCAGGTTCAGGTGACTGATCAGATTGGACAATAGGATCAGAATCACCAAAACTTATTGGACTTTCTGAGGGTGGTACAGGAGTTGAATTCTTAAAGATTGCAGAGTTAGATTCATCAAAGGTAACATGAATTGACTCATCAACCTTATCAAGTCTCTTGTTATAGACTCTAAAGGCCTTGCGAATTGTAGAATATCCTAGGAAGTAACCTTCATCAGCCTTGGCATCGAATTTTCCAAGCTGACTGGAGTCATTCAGAATATATATTGGACATCCAAATACATGGAAATATCCAATATTAGGCTTTCTATTTCTGAGTACTTCATAGGCAGTCTTCTTGTGTCTTTTGACATAGACAGATCTGTTCTGAGTGTAGCAAGCAGTTGCAACAGCTTCAGCCCAGAAATTCTTGGGAAGACCAGATTCATTTAGCATACTTCTAGCAGCTTCAATCAGCGTCCGATTCTTTCTTTCTACTACACCATTCTGCTCTGGTGTGTGGGCTGAGGAGAAGTTCTGAGATATGCCAGTTTCAGTGTAGAAGGACTCCAGAGTGGCATTTCTGAATTCAGTGCCATTGTCACTTCTGAGCTGACAAACTTTTCGCTTATGCTTGAGTTCAATTTGTTTGATGAGAGCAATGATTTCAGCAGCAGCTTCACTCTTAGATCTGAGGAAAATTACCCAGCAATATCTTGAATATTCATCAACAACAACAAGGGTATACTTCTTTCCTGCTCTTGTTTGAACATTCACTGGTCCAAAGAGGTCCATGTGAAGCATGTGAAGAGGTTAGTTATACTTAAAGCTAGTAGATAATGCCCCTAAATTAGCAATCTAAAGCTATGGTTCAATTCTAAATATGAATTATAAAGTACCATTGAACAAAAATTTGTTTATGATCAATCGGATTATCTAAATAATAATGTAAGTCTCACAAGTTGAGATAACCATCAAAAACCCTTATAATTGTCCAACAAATCAATCATCAAACCAATGTAAGTAAATATAATGTGAGAATTAAGATTTCCATCTCGAAGTATGTCTATAAACTAAAATGTACGTAAAAGTGCTTAAGTAACAATAAGAATGTATATATATGCTTAAAATAAATGCAAGTTTACAACTAAAGGCTTGTGTAACAAATCAAAAATACAAAAATATATCCATACATATACATATACATGACATATATATATATATATATATATAGACATACATACACATGTAGAATAAATCAATATATACATATACATATACATATATATATATATATATAGACATACATACACATGCTAGAATAAAGTCAATTTATATTACAAACAAATACCATTTAACCTTACAAATATTTATACACTTACACTTAACATATATACACATTATATACAACTTTTTATAAAAAAAAAAAAAAAAAAAAAAAAAAAAAAAAAAAAAAAAAAAAAAAAAAAAAAAAAAAAAAAAAAAAAAAAAAAAAAAAAAAAAAAAAAAAAAAAAAAAAAAAAAAAAAAAAAAAAAAAAAAAAAAAAAAAAAAAAAAAAAAAAAAAAAAAAAAAAAAAAAAAAAAAAAAAAAAAAAAAAAAAAAAAAAAAAAAAAAAAAAAAAAAAAAAAAAAAAAAAAAAAAAAAAAAAAAAAAAAAAAAAAAAAAAAAAAAAAAAAAAAAAAAAAAAAAAAAAAAAAAAAAAAAAAAAAAAAAAAAAAAAAAAAAAAAAAAAAAAAAAAAAAAAAAAAAAAAAAAAAAAAAAAAAAAAAAAAAAAAAAAAAAAAAAAAAAAAAAAAAAAAAAAAAAAAAAAAAAAAAAAAAAAAAAAAAAAAAAAAAAAAAAAAAAAAAAAAAAAAAAAAAAAAAAAAAAAAAAAAAAAAAAAAAAAAAAAAAAAAAAAAAAAAAAAAAAAAAAAAAAAAAAAAAAAAAAAAAAAAAAAAAAAAAAAAAAAAAAAAAAAAAAAAAAAAAAAAAAAAAAAAAAAAAAAAAAAAAAAAAAAAAAAAAAAAAAAAAAAAAAAAAAAAAAAAAAAAAAAAAAAAAAAAAAAAAAAAAAAAAAAAAAAAAAAAAAAAAAAAAAAAAAAAAAAAAAAAAAAAAAAAAAAAAAAAAAAAAAAAAAAAAAAAAAAAAAAAAAAAAAAAAAAAAAAAAAAAAAAAAAAAAAAAAAAAAAAAAAAAAAAAAAAAAAAAAAAAAAAAAAAAAAAAAAAAAAAAAAAAAAAAAAAAAAAAAAAAAAAAAAAAAAAAAAAAAAAAAAAAAAAAAAAAAAAAAAAAAAAAAAAAAAAAAAAAAATAAGTTAAGTGGTAAAAATAAGAAAAAAAAAAAAAAAAAAAAAAAAAAAAAAAAAAAAAAAAAAAAAAAAAAAAAAAACCAAAAAAAATTTATGATCAATCGGATTATCTAAATAATAATGTAAGTCTCACAAGTTGAGATAACCATCAAAAACCCTTATAATTGTCCAACAAATCAATCATCAAACCAATGTAAGTAAATATAATGTGAGAATTAAGATTTCCATCTCGAAGTATGTCTATAAACTAAAATGTACGTAAAAGTGCTTAAGTAACAATAAGAATGTATATATATGCTTAAAATAAATGCAAGTTTACAACTAAAGGCTTGTGTAACAAATCAAAAATACAAAAATATATCCATACATATACATATACATGACATATATATATATAGACATACATATACAAAAAAATATATCCATACATATACATATACATGACATATATATATATATATAGGCATACATACACATGCTAGAATAAAGTCAATTTATATTACAAACAAATACCATTTAACCTTACAAATATTTATACACTTACACTTAACATATATACACATTATATACAACTTTTTATAAAAAAAAAAAATGTACAAAACCCTTCCTTTTCCCCCCATAAGGCCGGCCCCCCCCTTCCCTCCTTTCACACTCCACACTTCATTTCAAACCCACTTTTCTCTCTTGAAACTCACACACACACTTACACTTCTTACACTCTTCTTTTCTCTCTCAAGAAAACTCTTCACTTTTCTCTCTTGAAACTCACACACACACTTACACTTCTTACACTCTTCTTTTCTCTCTCAAGAAAACTCTTCCTTTCTCTCTTTTTCTCTTTAATTTCGGCAGCCCCCATCCAAGAAGAAGGCAACAAAAATCAATATTAACACTTACAAATAATAAGGGTTTAAGTTAGTTTGATTAAGGGTTAATCCAAGGCATATTCAAGGGTTGTTCTAGGCTTAGATTCAAGGTGTTATTGGGGTTTGAAGGCCACAAAAATCTGCCCAAAATCTTCATCCAAAACCAAGTCCAAGAGGGTATAATCTTCATCCTTTTTACTAGATCTAATCTCGTTTTTGTTTATATTCAAAGGTTTTATCAAAAACTCATACTTTCTTCTTGTTTTCTTTGTAATATACACTTAATGAGGGCAAAGTTGATAGGATCTTTCTTTCCATGCTCATGCATGTCGAATCTAATAAGAAAGATCCAAGGATTCAACAAGTTTAAGACCCAAAAGTGTGGTTATAGATTCGTAGCTTTTAAAGTAACTTTCTTGTTGATAGATCTATATGTTTTTGTATTAAAGTTGATAGGATCTTTCTTTCCATGCTCATGCATGTCGAATCTAATAAGAAAGATCCAAGGATTCAACAAGTTTAAGACCCAAAAGTGTGGTTATAGATTCGTAGCTTTTAAAGTAACTTTCTTGTTGATAGATCTATATGTTTTTGTATATTTTTGAAGAGTATATTCTGAGATTTTTCATATAAAAGATGTTTTTGTATTGTTGAAAGTTAGATCTATAAAAGTTGATAGTAAAAAGTGTTGATTCGAATGCATATATGCTAGATTTAAGAAAGTTGGATCTTTTGTTGGATTATGAGATGGATATGGACTTGTTATAAGTGAAAAATATGTTAATATGAATGTTAATATTCTGGAAAAATTTGTAAAATATCAAAGGTATAAAGATTGAATCAAAGCATGTTAAAATAAGCTAGAAATCACAAACCGAAAACACGCAAAAATGCATTTTGAGCACACACATGCACCATAATCTTATGACCAAGAAAATATGATAAACCTACTGGAAAAATGTTGGAATAAAAGCACAAAACTCAGATCTATTGGTCCATGACAACAATAAGCTCAAAAATCACCTTTTCGGGTCAAATAATCACTAACCGAAAGCACTAAATTGCACATATCACACCACCACCACTCTCACGATTTTGAACACCAAAATATGATGAACTTTCTGGAAATAATGAAACAAGAATGAAAATCCATTTTGAAGCACTTTAATTGCTCAAGAAATGAGGCTAAAATCACTATTTCGGTAAAACGATTTCTAATCATAAAACCCTCAAAATGAGCAAGACACAAGAGAGGTTGAATTGATATGATTTTGTATGGATAAAAGTTGCCTAAAAGGCCTGAGATTTTTGGCCAAAATGTTTAGTGGTGATTTCTATGAATTTTCATGAATTATTGAATTTAAATAGTAATTAAAAGGCATAAAAATCCATAAATAAATTATGTAAATCAAGAATGAAGTTAAATCAACTTAACCATTGATAAAAATAATTAAAACCTACTGGGGAAAAATAATCAAAAGACAAGAGACATGTGTTACATAATTTTGAAATAAGTAATTTAGTAAAAACAATTAATTAAGTATTATCATTAAAATAAAGGAAAAATGCACAAATAAAAGTATAAAAAAATGAAATTATAAATTAAAGAGCATCTAGGTCAGTAGATAATTCAAAGGAAATTATTCATAATTTATAAAGACAATTATGACACTTAAAAGTATTTTTAAGAATTTATTTAGCAAATAAATCAATAAAAGTGAATAAATAAATAATTAAATATTATTAAATTAAACATATATTTACAAACCAGAAAATATGCTTAAAATAAATGCAAGTTTACAACTAAAGGCTTGTGTAACAAATCAAAAATACAAAAATATATCCATACATATACATATACATGACATATATATATATAATACAATATATATATATATATATAGGCATACATACACATGCTAGAATAAAGTCAATTTATATTACAAACAAATACCATTTAACCTTACAAATATTTATACACTTACACTTAACATATATACACATTATATACAACTTTTTATAAAAAAAAAAAATGTACAAAACCCTTCCCAAAATAAAAAAAAAAAAATAAAAAAAAAACAATAAAAAAAAAAATAAAACAAAAAAAAAAAATGTACAAAACCCTTCCTTTTCCCCCCATAAGGCCGGCCCCCCCCTTCCCTCCTTTCACACTCCACACTTCATTTCAAACCCACTTTTCTCTCTTGAAACTCACACACACACTTACACTTCTTACACTCTTCTTTTCTCTCTCAAGAAAAAAAAAAAAAAAAAAAAAAAAAAAAAAAAAAAAAAAAAAAAAAAAAAAAAAAAAAAAAAAAAAAAAAAAAAAAAAAAAAAAAAAAAAAAAAAAAAAACAAATACCATTTAACCTTACAAATATTTATACACTTACACTTAACATATATACACATTATATACAACTTTTTATAAAAAAAAAAATGTACAAAACCCTTCCTTTTCCCCCCATAAGGCCGGCCCCCCCCCTTCCCTCCTTTCACACTCCACACTTCATTTCAAACCCACTTTTCTCTCTTGAAACTCACACACACACTTACACTTCTTACACTCTTCTTTTGATAGATCTATATGTTTTTGTATATTTTTGAAGAGTATATTCTGAGATTTTTCATATAAAAGATGTTTTTGTATTGTTGAAAGTTAGATCTATAAAAGTTGATAGTAAAAAGTGTTGATTCGAATGCATATATGCTAGATTTAAGAAAGTTGGATCTTTTGTTGGATTATGAGATGGATATGGACTTGTTATAAGTGAAAAATATGTTAATATGAATGTTAATATTCTGGAAAAATTTGTAAAATATCAAAGGTATAAAGATTGAATCAAAGCATGTTAAAATAAGCTAGAAATCACAAACCGAAAACACGCAAAAATGCATTTTGAGCACACACATGCACCATAATCTTATGACCAAGAAAATATGATAAACCTACTGGAAAAATGTTGGAATAAAAGCACAAAACTCAGATCTATTGGTCCATGACAACAATAAGCTCAAAAATCACCTTTTCGGGTCAAATAATCACTAACCGAAAGCACTAAATTGCACATATCACACCACCACCACTCTCACGATTTTGAACACCAAAATATGATGAACTTTCTGGAAATAATGAAACAAGAATGAAAATCCATTTTGAAGCACTTTAATTGCTCAAGAAATGAGGCTAAAATCACTATTTCGGTAAAACGATTTCTAATCATAAAACCCTCAAAATGAGCAAGACACAAGAGAGGTTGAATTGATATGATTTTGTATGGATAAAAGTTGCCTAAAAGGCCTGAGATTTTTGGCCAAAATGTTTAGTGGTGATTTCTATGAATTTTCATGAATTATTGAATTTAAATAGTAATTAAAAGGCATAAAAATCCATAAATAAATTATGTAAATCAAGAATGAAGTTAAATCAACTTAACCATTGATAAAAATAATTAAAACCTACTGGAAAAATGTTGGAATAAAAGCACAAAACTCAGATCTATTGGTCCATGACAACAATAAGCTCAAAAATCACCTTTTCGGGTCAAATAATCACTAACCGAAAGCACTAAATTGCACATATCACACCACCACCACTCTCACGATTTTGAACACCAAAATATGATGAACTTTCTGGAAATAATGAAACAAGAATGAAAATCCATTTTGAAGCACTTTAATTGCTCAAGAAATGAGGCTAAAATCACTATTTCGGTAAAACGATTTCTAATCATAAAACCCTCAAAATGAGCAAGACACAAGAGAGGTTGAATTGATATGATTTTGTATGGATAAAAGTTGCCTAAAAGGCCTGAGATTTTTGGCCAAAATGTTTAGTGGTGATTTCTATGAATTTTCATGAATTATTGAATTTAAATAGTAATTAAAAGGCATAAAAATCCATAAATAAATTATGTAAATCAAGAATGAAGTTAAATCAACTTAACCATTGATAAAAATAATTAAAACCTACTGGGGAAAAATAATCAAAAGACAAGAGACATGTGTTACATAATTTTGAAATAAGTAATTTAGTAAAAACAATTAATTAAGTATTATCATTAAAATAAAGGAAAAATGCACAAATAAAAGTATAAAAAAATGAAATTATAAATTAAAGAGCATCTAGGTCAGTAGATAATTCAAAGGAAATTATTCATAATTTATAAAGACAATTATGACACTTAAAAGTATTTTTAAGAATTTATTTAGCAAATAAATCAATAAAAGTGAATAAATAAATAATTAAATATTATTAAATTAAACATATATTTACAAACCAGAAAATATACTTAAAATAATTATATTATGAGACCACTAATGTCAAATATCATTACTAAGCAAAGCGTGCAATGGAAATCATATCAATCCAAGCCAAACGACCGAAATTCCAATAAACGTACAAAAACGTATAATGAGAAAACGACTCTTACCACCAAATCTCTTATACCCAAACAATAAGAACATCATAATGCACATAAATTCCATAATCTAATAACAACCAAAGATGGGCAAGTCTACTAGTATACATCTCATGATCTAGCTCACTAGTTCATGTCACGCGAACTTACACCGCGAATATATACGTTATGGTTTAGGCTTGCTTGAGGCGCAACAAATCTAAACGGAGGAATCACATTTGATCAGCCCCCTCTCACTCTCTAATCAAGTGAGTCATAGCCCCCTTTCAAACTCTTTTATGTGTTTACTTTCGGGGTGAAAAGCATGATTAATTAAAATGACTTTCTCTTATGAAATGATTCTTTGAAATAATGATAATGATATGGGAATTATATTGTATGTTCAACATGTTATATGTTATATGATGAGCTTGAGTACTGTCAAACGGTGGTCCCCTGTACACTACTATTAACTCATTTGAGGCCTGTAGTTAGAGGGTTGCGCAACTAGGACTTGTCCCCTCATCCACTATTATAGGTAACGGTGGGATGTTTGGTCTGCCTTTGTGGTCACCTTCATCGCCAGTCTGGCCTCGCGGTGCTCTAACTACTATATATTTATGGGCGTCTCCATGGCACGACCCTTGGTTATCTTCATGCACGTGATTGACAGCATGTGCCTATCATTATCTTATCATTTGGGGCATTATATATTGATTATTGGGACATAACCGGTCTTAGTAGTGGCTCAAGCATATACTCATCGAATTATGTCATGGTAGTCTTACCATTGACCCAGAGGTATTGTTACTATATTATGGATGGAAATTGTGGATTGAACATACGGTTTGGGTATGGACAGCATGATGAAACTCTTGGAAATCTTTATGACTTATTCTTTCTTGAATTGGAATAATATATGTGTGTTGTTAGCATAATCCTATGAACTCACTCAACTCTCGTAGTTGACACTTTTTCTCATGCTTTTCAGGTCTAGGGCAATAAGTTAGCTTTTGGACCGCTCCATGGTTGATGTGTTATTTGTTGCATCTTGGACTAGTATCGCAAACATTTGATCTTTTGTTGGATTATGAGATGGATATGGACTTGTTATAAGTGTAAATTATGTAAATCAAGAATGAAGTTAAATCAACTTAACCATTGATAAAAATAATTAAAACCTACTGGGGAAAAATAATCAAAAGACAAGAGACATGTGTTACATAATTTTGAAATAAGTAATTTAGTAAAAACAATTAATTAAGTATTATCATTAAAATAAAGGAAAAATGCACAAATAAAAGTATAAAAAAATGAAATTATAAATTAAAGAGCATCTAGGTCAGTAGATAATTCAAAGGAAATTATTCATAATTTATAAAGACAATTATGACACTTAAAAGTATTTTTAAGAATTTATTTAGCAAATAAATCAATAAAAGTGAATAAATAAATAATTAAATATTATTAAATTAAACATATATTTACAAACCAGAAAATATACTTAAAATAATTATATTATGAGACCACTAATGTCAAATATCATTACTAAGCAAAGCGTGCAATGGAAATCATATCAATCCAAGCCAAACGACCGAAATTCCAATAAACGTACAAAAACGTATAATGAGAAAACGACTCTTACCACCAAATCTCTTATACCCAAACAATAAGAACATCATAATGCACATAAATTCCATAATCTAATAACAACCAAAGATGGGCAAGTCTACTAGTATACATCTCATGATCTAGCTCACTAGTTCATGTCACGCGAACTTACACCGCGAATATATACGTTATGGTTTAGGCTTGCTTGAGGCGCAACAAATCTAAACGGAGGAATCACATTTGATCAGCCCCCTCTCACTCTCTAATCAAGTGAGTCATAGCCCCCTTTCAAACTCTTTTATGTGTTTACTTTCGGGGTGAAAAGCATGATTAATTAAAATGACTTTCTCTTATGAAATGATTCTTTGAAATAATGATAATGATATGGGAATTATATTGTATGTTCAACATGTTATATGTTATATGATGAGCTTGAGTACTGTCAAACGGTGGTCCCCTGTACACTACTATTAACTCATTTGAGGCCTGTAGTTAGAGGGTTGCGCAACTAGGACTTGTCCCCTCATCCACTATTATAGGTAACGGTGGGATGTTTGGTCTGCCTTTGTGGTCACCTTCATCGCCAGTCTGGCCTCGCGGTGCTCTAACTACTATATATTTATGGGCGTCTCCATGGCACGACCCTTGGTTATCTTCATGCACGTGATTGACAGCATGTGCCTATCATTATCTTATCATTTGGGGCATTATATATTGATTATTGGGACATAACCGGTCTTAGTAGTGGCTCAAGCATATACTCATCGAATTATGTCATGGTAGTCTTACCATTGACCCAGAGGTATTGTTACTATATTATGGATGGAAATTGTGGATTGAACATACGGTTTGGGTATGGACAGCATGATGAAACTCTTGGAAATCTTTATGACTTATTCTTTCTTGAATTGGAATAATATATGTGTGTTGTTAGCATAATCCTATGAACTCACTCAACTCTCGTAGTTGACACTTTTTCTCATGCTTTTCAGGTCTAGGGCAATAAGTTAGCTTTTGGACCGCTCCATGGTTGATGTGTTATTTGTTGCATCTTGGACTAGTATCGCAAACATTTGATCTTTTGGTTATGAATTTGGTTATGTAATGATTATTAAACGTCAACTTGAATCTGTTACCTTTTTAATTTGAATGGCATTTGCAACTTGATGTTGATGTTTTATACTTAAATCTTTTGTACCATGTCGTTCTGTGGCATCTCGTGTTTCCGCTATAGTCGGGGTGTTACAGAAAAATGGTATCAGAGATCAAGGTTATAGAGAATTTTTGCTATAACCTACGTATTTTCCAACCGAGTCGAATATTTCTTAAACAATTGAGTCGATCATAAAGTATTCTTGTTTTACTTATACATAGCCTGATCAACTATGCCTAACTAAAAATTTAATATGGAATGATCGAAATGATTGTCTAAGAGATATTCAAAATGAGTCGTTTGAAAATAAGCTTTAAAAACGATTCTTGGTGCAAAAGATACATAACCAAATCCAATGTTTGCATTACCTATTAGAACCCTTAGTTGATACCCCCACTTGGCTAGCATTACTTGTCCATTTAGATATAATACATGAGAGCTATGCACAAGTTGAATTCTAGTCATTACTTAATTATAAATGGTTATGTCGGTCGTGCGGGTTGGGTTGGTCGTCGGTTGTGAATGGTCATGTCGTTGTTCGGTTGTTAAGCTTGTGAGTCGTTGGTCGAGTTGATTGGTTGCTTGTCAAATGGTTAAGGTCGTCTCATGGTCCGTCGAGTCGTCTTGCTGTCCGTAAGTTGCCATATGGGTCGTCAATGGTCAAGTCGGTCGTCCATGGTCGTCTAAGCGTCGAGTCAAGTCGTCATCTCACGCCTTTGTGAAACTTGTGTAGGAACGTCATGTCACGAGCAAGCAGAGCTTCCGGAACAGCCCCTGGACCGAGGAACTTGTACGGGTTTGTGGACTACTTGGAAGAGGAAGAAGGTAGGCACCTCGAGCCAGAGCAACCACCCCAACCGCTTCAAGAAGAAGACGAAGAAGAGACCGATCCATCGGAAGCCCCGTCGGACGAGGATAATGTTAGAAGTGTTGTCCCTAGCCAACCTGAACGCCGCTCACCCTCGCCACCACCATCACCACCTGCCCCTAGAGCACCCACTTCGCCAAGGCAAGATGCACCTATGGACATAAGCGATGGGCGAATTCCAGCCCAAGACCCCTACTTTCAGCCGCGTCTTCCTCGTGATCATCCCTGGTACCATCCTGGGCATAGGCGTCAAGGAGAGGAGCCACGCCGCCCAGTCTATGGAGTACCCCCTCCACCTCCCATTGGTATGACTCGTGAAGAAAGGGAGAGGGTGTGGGGGATAGCAAACGGGTTAAGGGATGCTAGAGTAAGAGTAAGGACTCAAGAGGTGATGATGGAAAGGGCTTTAGGAGTTATGGATCGAACAGGAGACTATGCGAGCTTGGCGATATCAGAAGTTCGACGAATCAATGAAGTGATATTCATTATGGGATGTGTGCTTACAGCTTTTTGCACTCTCGTAATAGCTCTCATGCTTAGGAAGTGAACCTAAGAGTTACTTTATTTATGAACTTATTTGATGTATGAACGTTTGTACTTTGTTTCCTTTTCTTGAACTTTCTATCTTTTGTGTGACGATGATCACCTAGTATTTGGCATGTAGCAATTTTGTGAACTCATATTGAATGATATATATGTAAGCTTGATGCCTCTCTATGGTTACATGATGTGTTAACCTTGTTGTGAAAAAGATACCTCCATTATATAAGTTATAGTTACAGCAGGAAATCAGTCCTGACCACTTTTAGTAGAACGGCCATATCTGGAGTTCTATTTCGTCTTTCGACCTGATTCCAATTGGAGGTGAAACTTAACTCATAGGGCTACGTTTCATATTTTATGAGTTTTGCCCAGATCGTCCATCTTAAGCCACTTTTACGTGCTCCAAGTTCGTACACAGATTCTGTATTTCTCTTAATTAACCTAGAAAGCATGGTTGATTGATTTTAGAAATTACCTAACCATTTATTTACTCATAATGACAAGTGAGCCGTAACTATAAAAAGGAATAGGAGTCGGGATATACGTATACATATGTGTGCAAACGAACCCTCTATGCACTAAATAACTTTAGATATACTCGTGTGAGATCAAGAAGTCGTGATTCGAGTTGATGTCATATGATTCAATAAATAAATGACTAAACTATATTATCCTTTGTAGAAACATGGCACCACGAAGGACCGGCGGAGAAACAACCGAAGAAGCCCAGCGAAGAGCCGAATTAGCTGAGCTTATCTCCCAGCAAATCAATGCCGCCATGCCAACCATTGCCACCCAAATTGCGGAGAATGTGACCGCTACACTCAACACGGCTAGAAGGCAAGAGAGAGGAGAGAATGCTATTGACAGGAACGCCTACAAGGCCTTCACGTCCTGCAACCCTAAGGAGTTTCATGGGACAGAAGGTCCTGTTGGATTGCTTACTTGGTTCCAAAGCATGGAAGCCAATTTGAACATCATTGATTGTGCGCCAGCGGACCGTGTTAAGTTTGCTGCTAGTAAGCTTCAAGGAAGAGCTCTTACTTGGTGGAATCTCCAAGCGACTACTAGGGGTCCTGCAGCAGTGAATGCTCTGACTTGGGAACAGTTTAAAGAGGAGTTGAAGCGTGAGTATTGTCCACGAGAGGAGGTGCAAAAACTAGAGATGGAATTCTGGAACCATGCCATGAGAGGACTGGAATTGGAGGCCTATGTGATCCGCTTTCATGAGTTGAGGGTACGAGAAGAAGATGTACCCAAAACGGCTTTTAGGACTCGCTATGGGCACTATGAGTTCCTAGTGATGCCATTTGGCCTCACAAATGCGCCAGCCGTTTTCATGGACCTAATGAATAGGATCTGCAGGCCATACTTGGATAAGTTCGTCATAGTGTTTATCGACGACATTCTGATATACTCTAGAAGCAAGGAGGAGCACGAGAAGCACCTGAGGATAATCTTGCAGCTACTTAGGGACGAAAAGCTGTACGCCAAGTTTTCTAAATGTGAATTTTGGCTCCGACAAGTCCAATTTCTGGGACACGTTGTGAACGAAGAAGGGATTCATGTAGATCCGTCTAAGATAGAGGCAATCAAGAAATGGGAGACACCCAAGACACCAACGGAAGTGCGTAGCTTCCTAGGTTTGGCAGGTTATTATAGGAGATTCATTCAGGGATTCTCCAAGATTGCGGTACCTTTAACCCAATTAACCCAAAAGGCAAGAGAATTCGAATGGGGTGAAGAACAAGAGCAGGCGTTTCAAACACTTAAGAATATGTTGTGTGAAGCACCAATACTAGCATTGCCGGATGGAATGGAAGGATTTGTAGTATATTGTGATGCGTCGAATAAAGGACTAGGGTGCGTACTAATGCAAAGAGACAAGGTTATTGCGTACGCATCCAGGCAATTAAAGCCACATGAGAAGAATTATTCAACACACGATTTGGAGCTAGGAGCCGTAGTGTTTGCCTTGAAGATATGGCGACATTATCTTTATGGAACCAAGTGCACCATATTCACTGATCACAAGAGCTTACAACACATCTTCGATCAGAAAATGTTAAACATGAGGCAAAGAAGGTGGATGGAGCTACTTAACGATTACGAGTGCGAAATTAAGTACCACCCAGGGAAGGCGAATGTTGTCGCTGACGCCCTTAGTAGAAAGGTGAGCACTAGGGTGTCGAAGACTAGAATTTATCACTTACAGGTGAAAATGTCTCTAAGGGACAGATTCTTAGAGGACCAAGCAAAAGCTTTTGAAGGGAAGAACATTGAAGAAGAGGCATTGAGTGGAGTAGAAACAAGATTCGACAGGGATGATGAAGGCATCTTGTATTTCAAGGGAAGAGCTTGGGTCCCAAATATCAACGGGCTGAGAGAGGTGCTAATGAATGAAGCTCACAATTCAAAATACTCGATTCATCCAGGAGCGGACAAGATGTACCAAGGTCTAAAAAGGGATTTTTGGTGGCCTGGGATGAAAGGTGATGTAGCACTATATGTGAGCCGATGCATGACTTGTGCGATGGTTAAAGCTGAGCACCAAAAGCCAGCTGGACTTTTAAAGCAGCCGGAAATACCCGAATGGAAGTGGGAGCAAATAGCAATGGACCTAGTAACGAAATTGCCTCGGACAAAGAAAGGTCATGATGCTATATGGGTGATTGTTGATCGTCTTACGAAATCAGCCCATTTCATCCCCATCAAAGAAGACTGGAACACTGAACGTTTAGCACATTTGTACGTTGAAAAGATTGTGACATTACATGGTGTACCTCTGTCCATAATATCCGATAGGGATGGTAGATTTACCTCACGTTTCTGGGGTCTTGTGCAAGAAGCAATGGGCACTACGTTAGCACTAAGCACGGCTTACCACCCACAGACGGATGGGCAAAGTGAGCGTACAATACAAACATTGGAGGATATGCTAAGAGCTTGCGCATTAGAATTTAGTGGAAGTTGGGATGAACACTTGCCATACGCAGAATTTACTTACAACAATAGTTATCACTCCAGCATACAGTGTGCGCCGTTCGAAGCTCTCTACGGGCGTAAATGTAGATCACCCATGTGTTGGATAGAGGCGGGTGAAAGGAGCCTAACTACCGTTGATTTTGTCCAAGAAACAACGGACAAAGTGGCAGTTATTAAAGAAAAGCTTAAAGCCGCGAGAGACCGGCAAAAGAGTTATGCGGACAAGAGGAGGAAGCCCCTAGAATTTGAGGTTGGCGACAAGGTACTATTAAAGGTGTCGCCATGGAAGGGAACCGTAAGGTTCGGCAAAAGAGGAAAGTTGAGCCCCCGATACATCGGGCCATTTGAAATTGTTTCTAGAATAGGCCCCGTGGCCTACAAGTTGAAACTACCCCAGGAATTGGGAGATGTTCATGACACATTCCATGTGTCAAACTTGAAGAAATGTGTGGCGGATGATTCGAAGGTAGTCCCACTGGAAGAGCTACGTGTGGAGGATAGGCTCCAATTTCGTGAGGAGCCAATAGAAGTTCTCGATCGCGATGAGAAACGCCTAAAGAGGAGCAAGATCCCTATTGTTAAAGTTAGATGGGATACGAAGCGCGGACCAGAGTTTACATGGGAGCGCGAGGACTTTATACGCGAGAAATATCCGCACTTACTCCCTAAGCAAATTCAAATTCCGAGACGGAATTCTTCTAAGGGGGTAAGGATGTAACAACCCTACTTTTTAAACATTATATATGAGTTAGTTATATTGCCGTTGGTCTCGCAAGCCATAGTTATACTTAAAGCTAGTAGATAATGCCCCTAAATTAGCAATCTAAAGCTATGGTTCAATTCTAAATATGAATTATAAAGTACCATTGAACAAAAATTTGTTTATGATCAATCGGATTATCTAAATAATAATGTAAGTCTCACAAGTTGAGATAACCATCAAAAACCCTTATAATTGTCCAACAAATCAATCATCAAACCAATGTAAGTAAATATAATGTGAGAATTAAGATTTCCATCTCGAAGTATGTCTATAAACTAAAATGTACGTAAAAGTGCTTAAGTAACAATAAGAATGTATATATATGCTTAAAATAAATGCAAGTTTACAACTAAAGGCTTGTGTAACAAATCAAAAATACAAAAATATATCCATACATATACATATACATGACATATATATATATATATATATAGACATACATACACATGCTAGAATAAAGTCAATATATTACATAACAAATACCATTTAATATATATATATATATATATATATATATATATATATATATATATATATATATATATATATATATATATATATATATATATATATATATATATATATATATATATATATATATATATATATATATATATATATATATATATATATATATATATATATATATATATATATATATATATATATATATATATATATATATATATATATATATATATATATATATATATATATATATATATATATATATATATATATATATATATATATATATATATATATATATATATATATATATATATATATATATATATATATATATATATATATATATATATATATATATATATATATATATATATATATATATATATATATATATATATATATATATATATATATATATATATATATATATATATATATATATATATATATATATATATATATATATATATATATATATATATATATATATATATATATATATATATATATATATATATATATATATATATATATATATATATATATATATATATATATATATATATATATATATATATATATATATATATATATATATATATATATATATATATATATATATATATATATATATATATATATATATATATATATATATATATATATATATATATATATATATATATATATATATATATATATATATATATATATATATATATATATATATATATATATATATATATATATATATATATATATATATATATATATATATATATATATATATATATATATATATATATATATATATATATATATATATATATATATATATATATATATATATATATATATATATATATATATATATATATATATATATATATATATATATATATATATATATATATATATATATATATATATATATATATATATATATATATATATATATATATATATATATATATATATATATATATATATATATATATATATATATATATATATATATATATATATATATATATATATATATATATATATATATATATATATATATATATATATATATATATATATATATATATATATATATATATATATATATATATATATATATATATATATATATATATATATATATATATATATATATATATATATATATATATATATATATATATATATATATATATATATATATATATATATATATATATATATATATATATATATATATATATATATATATATATATATATATATATATATATATATATATATATATATATATATATATATATATATATATATATATATATATATATATATATATATATATATATATATATATATATATATATATATATATATATATATATATATATATATATATATATATATATATATATATATATATATATATATATATATATATATATATATATATATATATATATATATATATATATATATATATATATATATATATATATATATATATATATATATATATATATATATATATATATATATATATATATATATATATATATATATATATATATATATATATATATATATATATATATATATATGAGATGATTTCTATGAATTTCCATGAATTATTGAATTTAAATAGTAATTAAAAGACATAAAAATCCATAAATAAATTATGTAAATCAAGAATGAAGTTAAATCAACTTAACCATTGATAAAAATAATTAAAACCTACTGGGGAAAAATAATCAAAAGACAAGAGACATGTGTTACATAATTTTGAAATAAGTAATTTAGTAAAAACAATTAATTAAGTATTATCATTAAAATAAAGGAAAAATGCACAAATAAAAGTATAAAAAAATGAAATTATAAATTAAAGAGCATCTAGGTCAGTAGATAATTCAAAGGAAATTATTCATAATTTATAAAGACAATTATGACACTTAAAAGTATTTTTAAGAATTTATTTAGCAAATAAATCAATAAAAGTGAATAAATAAATAATTAAATATTATTAAATTAAACATATATTTACAAACCAGAAAATATACTTAAAATAATTATATTATGAGACCACTAATGTCAAATATCATTACTAAGCAAAGCGTGCAATGGAAATCATATCAATCCAAGCCAAACGACCGAAATTCCAATAAACGTACAAAAACGTATAATGAGAAAACGACTCTTACCACCAAATCTCTTATACCCAAACAATAAGAACATCATAATGCACATAAATTCCATAATCTAATAACAACCAAAGATGGGCAAGTCTACTAGTATACATCTCATGATCTAGCTCACTAGTTCATGTCACGCGAACTTACACCGCGAATATATACGTTATGGTTTAGGCTTGCTTGAGGCGCAACAAATCTAAACGGAGGAATCACATTTGATCAGCCCCCTCTCACTCTCTAATCAAGTGAGTCATAGCCCCCTTTCAAACTCTTTTATGTGTTTACTTTCGGGGTGAAAAGCATGATTAATTAAAATGACTTTCTCTTATGAAATGATTGTTGAAAGTTAGATCTATAAAAGTTGATGGTAAAAAGTGTTGATTCGAATGCATATATGCTAGATTTAAGAAAGTTGGATCTTTTGTTGGATTATGAGATGGATATGGACTTGTTATAAGTGAAAAATATGTTAATATGAATGTTAATATTCTGGAAAAATTTGTAAAATATCAAAGGTATAAAGATTGAATCAAAGCATGTTAAAATAAGCTAGAAATCACAAACCGAAAACACGCAAAAATGCATTTTGAGCACACACATGCACCATAATCTTATGACCAAGAAAATATGATAAACCTACTGGAAAAATGTTGGAATAAAAGCACAAAACTCAGATCTATTGGTCCATGACAACAATAAGCTCAAAAATCACCTTTTCGGGTCAAATAATCACTAACCGAAAGCACTAAATTGCACATATCACACCACCACCACTCTCACGATTTTGAACACCAAAATATGATGAACTTTCTGGAAATAATGAAACAAGAATGAAAATCCATTTTGAAGCACTTTAATTGCTCAAGAAATGAGGCTAAAATCACTATTTCGGTAAAACGATTTCTAATCATAAAACCCTCAAAATGAGCAAGACACAAGAGAGGTTGAATTGATATGATTTTGTATGGATAAAAGTTGCCTAAAAGGCCTGAGATTTTTGGCCAAAATGTTTAGTGGTGATTTCTATGAATTTTCATGAATTATTGAATTTAAATAGTAATTAAAAGGCATAAAAATCCATAAATAAATTATGTAAATCAAGAATGAAGTTAAATCAACTTAACCATTGATAAAAATAATTAAAACCTACTGGGGAAAAATAATCAAAAGACAAGAGACATGTGTTACATAATTTTGAAATAAGTAATTTAGTAAAAACAATTAATTAAGTATTATCATTAAAATAAAGGAAAAATGCACAAATAAAAGTATAAAAAAATGAAATTATAAATTAAAGAGCATCTAGGTCAGTAGATAATTCAAAGGAAATTATTCATAATTTATAAAGACAATTATGACACTTAAAAGTATTTTTAAGAATTTATTTAGCAAATAAATCAATAAAAGTGAATAAATAAATAATTAAATATTATTAAATTAAACATATATTTACAAACCAGAAAATATACTTAAAATAATTATATTATGAGACCACTAATGTCAAATATCATTACTAAGCAAAGCGTGCAATGGAAATCATATCAATCCAAGCCAAACGACCGAAATTCCAATAAACGTACAAAAACGTATAATGAGAAAACGACTCTTACCACCAAATCTCTTATACCCAAACAATAAGAACATCATAATGCACATAAATTCCATAATCTAATAACAACCAAAGATGGGCAAGTCTACTAGTATACATCTCATGATCTAGCTCACTAGTTCATGTCACGCGAACTTACACCGCGAATATATACGTTATGGTTTAGGCTTGCTTGAGGCGCAACAAATCTAAACGGAGGAATCACATTTGATCAGCCCCCTCTCACTCTCTAATCAAGTGAGTCATAGCCCCCTTTCAAACTCTTTTATATGTTTACTTACGGGGTGAAAAGCATGATTAATTAAAATGACTTTCTCTTATGAAATGATTCTTTGAAATAATGATAATGATATGGGAATTATATTGTATGTTCAACATGTTATATGTTATATGATGAGCTTGAGTACTGTCAAACGGTGGTCCCCTGTACACTACTATTAACTCATTTGAGGCCTGTAGTTAGAGGGTTGCGCAACTAGGACTTGTCCCCTCATCCACTATTATAGGTAACGGTGGGATGTTTGGTCTGCCTTTGTGGTCACCTTCATCGCCAGTCTGGCCTCGCGGTGCTCTAACTACTATATATTTATGGGCGTCTCCATGGCACGACCCTTGGTTATCTTCATGCACGTGATTGACAGCATGTGCCTATCATTATCTTATCATTTGGGGCATTATATATTGATTATTGGGACATAACCGGTCTTAGTAGTGGCTCAAGCATATACTCATCGAATTATGTCATGGTAGTCTTACCATTGACCCAGAGGTATTGTTACTATATTATGGATGGAAATTGTGGATTGAACATACGGTTTGGGTATGGACAGCATGATGAAACTCTTGGAAATCTTTATGACTTATTCTTTCTTGAATTGGAATAATATATGTGTGTTGTTAGCATAATCCTATGAACTCACTCAACTCTCGTAGTTGACACTTTTTCTCATGCTTTTCAGGTCTAGGGCAATAAGTTAGCTTTTGGACCGCTCCATGGTTGATGTGTTATTTGTTGCATCTTGGACTAGTATCGCAAACATTTGATCTTTTGGTTATGAATTTGGTTATGTAATGATTATTAAACGTCAACTTGAATCTGTTACCTTTTTAATTTGAATGGCATTTGCAACTTGATGTTGATGTTTTATACTTAAATCTTTTGTACCATGTCGTTCTGTGGCATCTCGTGTTTCCGCTATAGTCGGGGTGTTCAGTTTGTGTCTTCATCTGCCTTTGTGTAGAAACATTGTTCAGTGGGTGAACTATTCATATCAATGATATAAATGTTTCCTTTTCTTGGTGCAATCAATACTACCTTTCCATCTCTGTTGAATATGGTGCCTTGTGAAATATCAAAAAATACCTTGAAGCCATCATCACACAGTTGACTGACACTGATCAGGTTATATTTCAAACCATTCACATATGCAACACGTGTGAATTTGACTTGTCCATTATTCACAATACCATATCCCTCAGTTTTTCCATTTTCATCATTACCAAATGTTATTGAGGGCCCCTCTTGCACCCTATATTCCTCCAGCAGGGTTTGATAACCAGTCATGGTTCTACCAGCAGCGCTGTCAAGATACCATATATTCTTCTTTTGGTCTCCCTGCACAAACACAAAGATTAGTTCTTTTTGGGAACCCATCTCTTGATGGGTTCGCTAGACTCTCCCTTAGCAGTCTCAGATTTCTTTGGTTCATAAGGAACTGAAGGATCGAAGGAGATCTCAGTCATAATCTCAGATGACACAAAAACAGTTGGTTTGATGGGGGGGTCAACCTTTTTCTTCTCAGATTTTTGCTTGATTTGTTTGGAAAAAGGTTTTGCATTTTGTTTAGGTTGAAGAGGAGTGGTTTCAACATTTTTAAACGTGCATTACAACTCTGCACTTGTCTAGCCAATAACTGAAATTGACTCTCTAACCTTAACAAAATTGATTCTTTATTAGACACCTGAGCCTTACCTGAATCTGAGGTAGAAGGCTCAGTGGGGAGATAACTTTCTTCTTCTTTTGGCCTTTTGGAACCTTAGATGAAGTCTGAGGGGATGGCTTTTTGGTTTTAGCCTTCTTTTCTGAAACAGTTGTCTGAGTTGTTTCAGATTTACCCTCAGATTGTTCCTGGGCCTTATCAGTCACAGTTTTCTGTTTGCCAACTTTAGGAAAAATAATTTCTGGTTTTATTTCCTTTGGAAGTGCATCTAAATCAGTGATTATAGATGCCAAATGAAGATCACCAGATTCATATGTTGTTCTTTGAGTTGCAAAAGTATTTTTAATTGCAGCATCTGGTTTTGGTGCTTTCATCCAAGATTTAATTATTTTTTGTTCTTTTTCAAGGATGGTTTTTAATTCTTCTTTTTCCAACTCTAAAGTGGCAACCATAGACTGATAACTTTTTAAAGCCAAATGAACATCTTTCAGCTCTTTTAGTCTGGCCTGACTGGCGTTCAGTTCAGAAGTATTATTTTCAAACATTTTTAGGCTTTCTGAACGCACAGTTTCGACAAATGAAATGTCAGCCTCAAAAAGAACCAAAAGGTCCAGTTTTTGTTCCTCATTACTTTCAAAACCAAAGTCACTAACCTTTTCATGACTATATCCACCCATCGACCAGATTCAACATCAGACTTGACCAAATGACCTTGATCTTCACGTGCCATGAAACACATGTCCCTAACTTCTTCCTCATCATCAGACGATTCATCAGACTCTTCCCATTTTTCCAGTTTTGGCAATCATACAACCATTATTGCTTGAGTTGTCTTGTGCCATGAGAGCTATGTGGGCTTTCAACTTCTTGTATTTAGCCTTATAGCTGTCATCAGATTTCTGAAAAATAGAATGGTTAGGGGCAGATTGTGATGATGAAGGCTGACTAGATCTGCATTCCTTCATGAAATGTCCTTTCTTGCCACACTTAAAGCATTCAAGATTAGACTTGTCAATAGAAGCGCTGGAAGCAAATGGTTTACCAGATCGATTAGATTTGGCCTTAAAACGATTAAACATTTTAGCCAGAATGGCAACCAGATCATCATTGTAATCCTCATCACAATCATGAGTTATATTACCAGAAATACCAGTTTTTAACATTTCAGATACCATCTTCTTCATCGAGTCAGAATGATCACTCTCAGAAGATATTAGAGCAGTCCCATGTGGCTCAGAGTATTGAACCACGACTGAACTGGTAGAAGCATGATTTTTGGCATCTTGCTCAGCCACAGCTCTCTCAGCTTTGTTCTCTTCAGTGTACCTGAAGGCTCCATATAAGGAAGCAAGAGTGTGACTGTGCAAGGTTTTTCCTTATCTTAAAACCAAGATCAAGTTTTCCCATTTAGAAGGTAAGATGTCACAAAATTTCTTTGTCTTTAGTTACACCCAGGCTTTCAATTGATTTACCAGATTAGTAAATCTGATGTATGTTTGGGTTAAAGTTTCACCAGGGATAGCAAAAAAAGACTCATATCTTTTGTTCAAAGCAACTTTTCTTGTGACAATGGTCTCAGAAGTGCCTTCAAACTGTGTCATAAGTTCCTCCCACATTAATTTAGAATTTTCAAGTAAAACAAGGGTGGGCATAAGAGTTTCAGGAACAACATACAAGATCATATTTTGTAGCTTGGTATCAAGGTCTACCAGCCTATGATCTTCTTCAGACCAATGATTCTTCTCCTTGGGTGATACCCTAGGAGTCCCATCGGCATTTCTGACAACAGTGGAGGCATTCATGGGGACAAAGGGTCCTTCTTTAAGAATATCGGTCAAATGTCTTTCAACACCAGCAATATATTTGAGCATGCATGCTTTCCATGTTTGAAAATTTTCACTGTTCCCATCAAACTTGGGAACAGGATTATTTGGAAAGTGTACGTGTACATTATGCGCTGGTATATTGTTGTTGATGATAGGGGGTGGAGTAGGTGGAGTATTAGCATTAGCATTAGCATTAGGGTTAGAACCTTCATTGAATAGTTGGTCAACCATCTTTGCAGATCAAAGGTTAATGAATTAATATAATTCAACCTGGCTCTGATACCAATTGTAAGTCCCAAATAAGATGGTTAATACCCGATTGGCAAGTAATTCTAACTAGAAGATGACCAGTTCAGAATACGATCCAGATATGGATAAGCAATAAGATAAAGGTACAGAAAGTAAATGCATGAAACGATAAGTGCTGAAACTATATAAATAATATGTATAGATCAAGTATGTAGCATTGAGACACGATGTACTTTTCAATGTATTTAATTTATTGATATAAACAAATACAAGGTTGTTGCGGAACAAAGATAAACACCCAAGTGTAAATATCTAAACAACCTAGAAATACAAGTGATCTAATAACTTGGAAATACTCGTAAGGATTACTTAGAGTATATCTCACAAGTTGCAATGCTAAAGTTTCAAGCCGTTTGCAAGTTGTGAGAAGACTTATATTTATAGACCAAGTCCATGATGACGTGGACCAGATCGTACAAATATGGTTGGGAGCATTTAAGGAATTAAAGCTAATTCCTTACATGCGTACTTTTAAGGTTAAGTATATAAGTCAATTGATGTGACTTATCATACCTTATTCCCAACCTTTACTTTACCTTGTACTTTTATTAATAGTTAAATCTATTAACTGGGTAAAGGTATGTAAAGTAAAAAGTCTTCCTCGTAATCAGTGTAAAAGTGTGTAAGTACTTTTACAGTGAGATGCTTCAGTCTTTGATCAGGTAGAATCAACTTCTGAGCTCCACATCTGAGCTGATTCTCTTTCTTCAGACTTCAGTCTTTGACTTCATTCTGAATGGTATTCTGATACGTTGATCTGAACTGAAGTGAAGCTTCAGTGAACTAATTCTGAAGACTTCAGAATTCTGTACAAGTATTCTTCACTGAGCTTCAGCTATTTCTGAACAAATTATACTTGGTCGATTTTCGACCTAACATGGTTTATTACCCAAAAATCAATCTATGCATCCTAGGATAACATACCTAATATATACCCATACAACCTAGATAAATGCCAAGCGCATAAAACTCATATACTCTGGGGAAAACCCGAAACCAAAATATATCAGAGGCCACGAGCCTACGATCTTGTATAAAAAGTCTTATTTAAGCCTAAGAAGGTTAAGACTACTATCACTCATACTTCTATCCCATAAACCTTTTAAATAATCCCCCTCCGCAAGCACGAAGGTCGACAAATACACGTTTCATCACTACCCTTAAGCCTGAGAGGCTTGACAATCCACCTCCCCGTAAATTCGGAAGGTCATACATAGCCTGCCGCGATAATTTCCTTACAACATCCGAATATCCAAAGTTTTACCCATTACCAACAATCCTTTCTACACTGCATAAGTCAAAGAAGTCCTCGTCTCACTCTAGTTGACACAACTAGAGACTCAGACAATATCTTCCAACGCCTTTTACTAGAAAAGCTTACTCAAAATCGTTACCTAGGCCTTAGCCTCGTAACTAAACATCAATTAAACTCCACTCCCAAAAACTTAAAGAAATCCAAGTATAATAAAGAACGCTCAAATAGCATATAATTAGAGCCACAAGGATACAATCCTGAGGTTATAGCATGCAGCCCTTTGGGCAACCAAAAATATGAGACATGGAACCCCGCGGGTGGTTGCCTTCGGAACCATGCACTGATATTCCTAAACCTATAGAAACGTAGAATACCAAAAAAGAACACCCCTTAAGAGACACAAAACGAAAGGGATACCCCTTCGAGAAAACAAACAAAAAACTAGAAACCCTTTAAAACAATATCAAATACTTTAAAGGGATATTATACACAAATAGGTACAAAATTGCCATAGCAAATACCCTTCACTCAATACGGAGAATACCTCAGTAATAATAATAATAATAAAATAATAAATAATAAATAATAAATAATAAATAATAAATAATAAATAATAAATAATAAATAATAAATAATAAATAATAAATAATAAATAATAAATAATAAATAATAAATAATAATAATAAATAATAAATAATAAATAATAAATAATAAATAATAATAATAATAATAATAATAATAATAAATAATAAATAATAAATAATAAATAATAAATAATAAATAATAATAATAATAATAATAATAATAAATAATAAAATAATAATAATAATAATAATAATAAATAATAATAATAAATAATAAATAATAAATAATAAATAATAAATAATAATAATAAATAATAAATAATAAATAATAAATAATAATAATAATAATAATAATAAATAATAAATAATAAATAATAAATAATAAATAATAAATAATAATAATAAATAATAAATAATAAATAATAATAATAATAATAATAATAAATAATAATAATAAATAATAAATAATAAATAATAAATAATAAATAATAATAATAATAATAATAATAATAATAAATAATAAATAATAAATAATAAATAATAAATAATAAATAATAAATAATAAATAATAAATAATAAATAATAAATAATAAATAATAAATAATAATAATAATAATAAATAATAAATAATAAATAATAAATAATAAATAATAAATAATAATAATAAATAATAAATAATAAATAATAAATAATAAATAATAAATAATAAATAATAAATAATAAATAATAAATAATAAATAATAAATAATAAATAATAAATAATAAATAATAAATAATAAATAATAAATAATAATAATAAATAATAAATAATAAATAATAATAATAATAATAATAATAAATAATAATAATAAATAATAAATAATAAATAATAAATAATAAATAATAATAATAAATAATAAATAATAAATAATAAATAATAAATAATAAATAATAAATAATAAATAATAAATAATAAATAATAAATAATAAATAATAAATAATAAATAATAAATAATAAATAATAAATAATAAATAATAAATAATAAATAATAAATAATAAATAATAAATAATAAATAATAAATAATAAATAATAAATAATAAATAATAAATAATAATAATAAATAATAAATAATAAATAATAAATAATAATAATAATAATAATAATAATAATAAATAATAAATAATAAATAATAAATAATAAATAATAATAATAATAATAAATAATAAAATAATAATAATAATAATAATAATAAATAATAATAATAAATAATAAATAATAAATAATAAATAATAAATAATAAATAATAAATAATAAATAATAAATAATAAATAATAAATAATAAATAATAAATAATAAATAATAAATAATAAATAATAAATAATAAATAATAAATAATAAATAATAATAATAATAATAATAATAATAATAAATAATAATAATAAATAATAAATAATAAATAATAAATAATAAATAATAACATTGGTCCTATTGAGACCACAACGTTTTATGTTATTCCTAAACTGAAAAAATGGTGCAACCGAGCATCCATATAAGTCTTTATTAGATATTATGCTAACTCTTTGATCTCAGCTCACATTTGACAGTTGTTTAAATGGCGTAATGGCTTAACTACAAAGTTTAGACAAGCTTCGTAATGGCTAATTTATGGAGTCGTTCATATGTAAATACTGAGGTTTAAAGAAGGCATGATATAAAGGTTCCACCCTCGAAGGGACCAAAATCACGAATGTACGACCTAACAAAGGTTTGAATCATTTTGTACACGACAAAGAGACTTATATGTCCAATGTCGTAAAACCTATGGCCCGAATAAGGTCAGAAAGCGGTGAACACACCCTCATCTTTAACCATTACGAAGGGTCGCTCCCTATCGTATTACCTATCTTACCACGTACGTATCCATTTACCAATAAAAGACATGCTACTAAGGCTCAATGTATGATAGGGACGCCTACATAACATATAGCCAAATCGTAATTGGAAGAACAAAACCTCCATAACGAAGCATGCACCAACGAAAAGACATGGAAAATACGAAGGTGATCACCCTCGATACCATGCAGACCGTAAGCAAATGTGAGACACGGAATAATCGAATGGTGGTACCCTCGATACCGTGCATATACGCTGGATGGACCTTCAAATTTCCAGCAAACTTCTACACGACCACACGGAGGCCATATATGCGCCCCCGAAGGTCCAGAGACAACTTCAAAGCAATAAAAAGGTAGCTCGGAATGATGATCTCTTCATAATATATACTCGAAGCCTAAAGAAAGGACTTACGAACAATATAAAGAATAGTTCATCACCCGAAGCCCATAAAAAGCTTGAAAGAGTCAACAAAGGATAGTGGCCTACATAAACCACTACCAAAATCAGAAAGAGAAAAGGGGATCCCTTGGGAACTTCAAAGAAACCTCCCATAACAACGAGGATACCTCTAGCACCTTCGTAGATAATTACAAGAAGAGAATAGTCATCCAAAGACATCAAAATCGACAATATATGAAGAACATATCCCACGTAACTCTGAAACATCAGCGATGCCTTCTCCACATAACGAGAAGCAAAATTCCTAAAGTCTGCAACATCTGCCCTACATCAAAGGAAAGAATCATAAGAAGATAACCATGTGGTCTACGGAACAAGGACACAACCACATGGCAAGTAAAAGTAACGGACATCAAGTTCATTAACGAACGAAGTTACTCAACAAAGCGACACGTAAAAGTCTCGTCGAAGTAGAACAACCTGACGCAACGAAAAAACGACCTCTGATATGAAGGATACACCACCGGTTGTTTACATTATGCATAACAAAAGATGCAAAGATACATCCGAATTTACACCACTACATCACCAAATCAGAAGCATAACACTTCATGATTATTCATACCATAAGAATGTTCTCAATTTCCTCCGTTACAAGACTCACTGATCTCCGTAAATCCACGCCCACTTAAAAACCACAAAAAAGTGAGATTCGAAGATCAAGGGTCCCTAAAATAGAACAGCCAATCTCTAGTAAAGACCATATCAAGAGCCTTCGTGAAAGTACCTTACAAACATCGCCCACTACCTTATCTCATTTGACAAAAGTTACCATTCGCAAATCACTTTTGCACAAAGAAAGAAAAGTCACCTGAGCAAGTAGCGATCAATAATGGCAAAAAATATTCAAAGGTAATAACGCGAACAACGAAGCCTCATCCCAACCGTTTGATCAACTATTACAAATTACCACTTGTCACTCGAATGAAAATATGTAGAAAAAGTCAACATTGGATGAGCCTAAAGATCTATCAAAATTGAGCATCTCTAGTCCTCCGAGCAAAACTTTTAGCAAAGCTTATTCGGACGAAATTGTATGAAGACCGGAGCGTTAGAAGACGAAGAAGTAGAGTCTAAAATCACAGCCTTGGCAGCCTCTAATATTAGACTGGGGGGCTTGACGATGTACCCCTCCGAACCATGATACGAAGACCACCTAGCACGAAGCTCGAAGATATTAATAATAATTAAATAGCTAAAGATAGCTACAAATCCCTTCCTAAAATATAGTAAATCATATCCCAATTATAAAGGGATAATGATGGCAAGCAAATCGGATAAACATGGCAATGATATCCGAAACCCTAATGGAGGCTAAAACCCTAGCTTTCCCATCAAGTTACCCTCTCCTATATAAGGAGAGGGAATTCTCCCTCAAAGGCATGATCATTAAATCAGCAGAAAACCCTAACATAAGTCAAAAACCTTCGACAATTACAAAACACACATAGTTGGCGTAAAGGAGCACCGCTCCTACCTTCGGGGAATCGCCAACAAACTCTTAAACCTCAACCTCCTCTCCACGGACGAAGCCTCTTGCCAGAATCATCATCACTATGCGGTTTGGTGCACAATCAGACCTGATATTATGTTTGCTACATATCTTTGTGCAAGATATCAAGCTAGTCCTAAAGAATCTCATCTTAAGGCTGTGAAAAGAATCTTTAGATACCTTAAAGGTTGTCCCAATCTGGGTCTTTGGTATCCCAAAGACTCAGGATTTGATCTAATTGGCTATTTAGATTTTGACTTTGCATGCTGTAAGATTGATAGAAAAAGTACTTCAGGAGCATGTCAATTGCTTGGTAATAGACTTGTAAGCTAGTCCAGCAAAAAGCAGCATTCAGTTTCTATTTCCACTGCAGAAGCTGAGTATGTTGTTGCAGGAAGTTGTTGCTCCCAAGTTCTTTGGATGCAATATCAGCTTCAAGACTATGGTGTTACTGCTTCAAAAACTCTAATATTTTGTGAAACACCGGTGCCATAGCAGTTACAAACAATCCTGTTCTTCATTCAAGGACCAAGCATATTGATATAAGATATCATTTCATTAGAGATCATGTGATGAAGGAAGATGTTGAACTCCATTTCATTCCAACAGATAATCAGTTAGCTGACTTGTTCACAAAGCCTTTGGATGAATCAAGGTTCAATTATCTCATAAGTAAGCTGGGTATGTTAAATATGTAAAATGCAGTGAGATAAGTAATAACAAATCTGACCCCTTAGAATTATTTCAAATTTTAAGGGTAAGCTGAGTCTGACCCAGACTGTCTTCTTGTACTTGGTGTTTCTCTAAGTAAAAGAGGGTAAGCTGAGTCTGACCCAGCCTAGTGGTGATTTTTGTTATTAAATATCTCAGTGCGTTTTATTATTTACTTTATTTTATTCAGTTTATTTATTTATCCATTTTCTACTTATTGGTGACTGACACGTGTTGAGGTAACGACTTTTACTGCAAAAAGGTACCTCACTAGTTGTTTATCCACCAATCAAAATTTTTCTCTCCAATTTTCAAACGGTTATTTTTGATTAATATTTATTATAATAAAGTATATATACTCAATTTTAACCTAAATCCCCAAATCACTCTCATTTTTCTATTAATCAAATTCTCTCAATCTTTAATCTGTGTACTGTTCTATTAACTTTTCAAATCACTTCTTCTAAAATCATACTCATTACAATGGCATCATCATCTGTTTCTCCTCCTTCTCCATCTAACTCTCAATCAGATTCTTCAACGGAATCTGAGATTCTTTACCCAGCTCCGGTAAGCGTCAATAAGCTTACACCCTATGTGGTAGGTAATGAGGTAGTTGTTGTTCCTTTTGATCTTGATACAAGTAGAATCAAGATTGTGAGTCTTGTATCAGCCAATGTTCATCCTCCTACTTGGGCATAGGGATATGATGACGTGGTGTCCTTCTTATGGAACCATCTATTGGGCAAGATGCTGATGGAACAACCTACAGTGGTGTTCAAGGATCTCTTGTGTGAATTCTGGGCAAGCTGATTTGTAGGACAGAATAAGGAAGGGAAGACTACTATCTTTGGCACAATCCTTAATGGTAAGAAAAAGGTATATATCTCTCTTAAAAGGATTAGGTCTGCGTTTGAGCTGTCTTATATGCCTAATGACATCTATGAGAGTGTGGTTTCGCATGCTGAAGCCAAAAGTATTTTACAAGATATTGGTTATAATGGACCACTGACTTCAGTAGTTAAATTGAAACATTTAAGTGGTATTTGGAACTATCTTTTGAGCACACTCTCAAAATCTTTACAAGTAAAGGTAGCAGCTTTGACCAACCCAATGCCTTAGAAATGCAAATTTTCCATGCCTTGGTCACTATGACCAGAACAGATTTTGCTGCTGTCCTTTTTAAAGACTTAGTTAGCCGAGTCAACAACAAGAGTCTTATCATACCTCATGGTAGGATTCTTGCACTTATTATTGAAGCTATCTTAGATAGTGATTTCAGTTTGGCAACTGGTCAGACTGTTGAAGTTAAGGCTATAAATAATAACATTTTCAATAGTCCTAAGGAGACTGCGCAGGGTCTGACCCCAGCAATGCAGTCCTTCTTAAATGATTGCAGGATGAGAGACAGAGTAGAAACTCTACTCGATGAGGAAGCAGCAGATGAGGAAGTTGTCCCTTCTTCGACGCAAGCTGAGTCTGACACTCTGTCTGCCAATCAGGGGGACCAAGGTACTCATACTTCTGAACCCTCAACTTCTCCAAAATTGTAACACCCCACCATTGGCGGAAACATGATGTGTCATGAAAAGTACAGCACGACATGGAATTACATAGATACTGCTAAATGAAATAGAATATAATGATATATTCCCAAAACATGAGTTCAAAGTCATGACAATGCTAGGAAAGCTTATTACAAGTACATCCATAAAAGGAATAAACCAAGGCAAGCAACCTTAAAGTCTGACAAAAGTAAAGGAGCTCTAGTCTCCAAAGTCCAGTCCTAGCACAAATATCTTTATCCCTGATTTGCCTGAGTACCTGAAAAGTATACTAAAATGTGTCAACACAAAGGTTGGTGAGTTCGTAGGTTTTAGTCAAAAAGTCTAGTCAAAGAAATAAGTCTTTTGTCGATTCTTTTAAGTCTAAACAAGTATTAGTTCAATACATAATGAGCAGAGTTACGCCATAATATGTCCAAAGTCTCAAGTCTCATGTCTCAAGTATCAAAGTCTCAAAGTCTCAAAGACTCAATGTCTCAAGTCTCGTACCGTACCTTAGTCCAAGTCTCAAGTCTCAAGTCCAAGTCTCAAACTCATACAATAAGCACGTCCAAACCAACACATCATAAAGCACAACAATAAACACATAAATCACACACATATAAACAAGATCAAGCACGTCAAATGGCATAAGTAACTCTATACGCACAGGCTCCGTATTGAACATAAACAGAAATCGACAAAACTGTTTGAAAAATAAGTATACTTTCCACCCCAAAACTTGTAAAAAGAGGGGCTACGAAACTCACCTGAAAAGTGTTATGAAAGTATAACGAACGAGCACGACAAGCACAATCAAAGTCCACGACAATCAACACCTATCAATAATACATGACAAGTCACAATGACAGTTTTTTGTCTTAAGTCTTAGCCTATTAGAAATGCCTTTAAGTCCATATGTCTTTATTTAACTTTTAAAACGACGTTTATTAAAAATGACGAGACTCGAATAAACCGAACAGGAGTCTGGCTTTGACACCAATGTCCTTTCTTATGTCCAAAATACATTATTTTATCAATAAAACCTGATTCAAAATCATTTTATAGCCCAAAATTAGTTTTACTCTAATTTAATCAAAACTAGTCAAAACCGGAGATTTTAACCGAAAAGCTTACGAAACCGAAACGAGTAGAGGTTGAGCTCAACCTAATGGTTGAACTCGACCAACTACAGTCCAAAAATGTCATTTTGAAGCCATTTAATCATACGTTAGCCAATTGGACCAAAACTACACTTTTTGAGAAAACTAGTCAAGTTTAAGAACCGATTAAGCGCGTATGGACACGAAAGGCTAAAGAA
This sequence comes from Erigeron breviscapus, assembly GCA_034093135.1. Taxonomy (NCBI): domain Eukaryota; kingdom Viridiplantae; phylum Streptophyta; class Magnoliopsida; order Asterales; family Asteraceae; genus Erigeron; species Erigeron breviscapus. The sequence continues at coordinate 80,676,224 of CM067173.1, read as the reverse complement.
ATCGATTATATGAGTTGGGAAGTGGTCGAACTCGACCATGACAGGTCTAGTTAGACCTGGACAGAGGTCAATTCGATTTCATCTCAAGTCTTATGTGTCACACCCCGTTGTAGCGGAAATACAGGGTTAACAAAGAATTGCATACTAATCAGAAGGTTAATAGAAATTACATCCATTTATACCAATACAGTCAAAACAAGTACAATCGTTCCAAGTGTGGACCCCAAAATACGGATACAAGCCATCCTCATTTGGAACTGGGCCCACAGAAATACAAGTTATATAAATTGGACAGTCAAATACAATTAAAGCCAAAAGCATGAGAATCCTCAATGTCTGATGCTAATTGTACATCCAAAGTCAAAAGATTGGCCCTATAATGCCAAAGACGATTCCAAGACTTACTGATGGTCACCTGAAAAGCATGAATTTGAGAGGATCAACTATCGAAATAGTTGGTGAGTTTACAGTGTGTTTGACTAAAAGATCAATCGTCGTTTGTTGTAGTTATTTAATGCATGACGGTTCAGACCGAAGTCTAACCTAAATATATATAGCCAAGACGGTTCAGACCGAAGTCTAACCTAAATCATATGACAAGACGGTTCAGACCGAAGTCTAACCTAAATAATATGACAAGACGGTTCAGACCGAAGTCTAACCTAAATATATATAGCCAAGACGGTTCAGACCGAAGTCTAACCTAAATCATATGACAAGACGTTCAGACCGAAGTCTAACCTAAATAATATGACAAGACGGTTCAGACCGAAGTCTAACCTAAATAATATGACAAGACGGTTCAGACCGAAGTCTAACCTAAATATATGACAAGACGGTTCAGACCGAAGTCTAACCTAAATAATATGACAAGACGGTTCAGACCGAAGTCTAACCTAAATAATATGACAAGACGGTTCAGACCGAAGTCTAACCTAAATAATATGACAAGACGGTTCAGACCGAAGTCTAACCTAAATAATATGACAAGACGGTTCAGACCGAAGTCTAACCTAAATAATATGACAAGACGGTTCAGACCGAAGTCTAACCTAAATAATATGACAAGACGGTTCAGACCGAAGTCTAA